>VXAC01000011.1:0-89163 GCA_013399225.1 Rhipidura dahli
CTTGCCATGCAAACCCAGTACAGTCATTTGCCAGTTAGATGTGAATGTACAATTAATTGCGGGGATCCAGTTTAGATGGTCTGGCAATAGTCTGTGGATAAACTTTTAAAGGGGTGAAGGCAGAACTAATTAGGAATGAAAATGCCTGATTGGTGCCACACTTTTTTTTTTTCTTGTTTTCATCTATTGTGAACTTTCTGATTTTCCCAAGTAATTCTGTAATCTAAAAGTGTAGCTGTTATGTTCTAATGATTGAGTAGTTGTGTAGGTAATATACTGTTAAACAGAACCCGAGAGTTTGTCTTTATCAATAGGCACCACACTGTGGAAAAGACAGATACCCGTGGTTTATATACCTGAATATATACATAAAGAAGAGTCTTATGGGATGTCTAATATACTTCTAGAACATCCATTTCTGTTCATTATTGGAGGCTGTTGCCTTTGTGACTGAAAAACAGGCTCTGCTCAAAAGATAAATTTAGACCTGTGCACAATCAAATACTGCAATACAATGTTCAATGTGGTTTGTATAAGGATGCTTCCCTCCAAAACCATGGCGTCTCTAAACAGATCTCAGCTCTATCCAGATTATAATTAACAGCTCGACTTATGTGAAGTGCAAGTGTCAATGTTGTAGCTAAAAATGCACTGAAATCTCGTTATCAGCTACAAAGGTCTCTGTTGCTTTAAAAATAATACTGAGTCATTGGATAATAATGATTCTATAATGGAGATTTTCCTTAGAAGTTCAGGTTGTTATGCCATGTGTTTTGTGAATGCATGTTGTTATGGAAAGCTACAACACTGTTCATTTCCATTAGGAGTCTGGAGGGAAACTTAGAAGCTACTTGAGGAGTCCAGAAAGCTCTGCAGAAAAAAGGATGTATTTATAAAAATGATTCTAAGTAGATTTAAAAGTGCTTTAAAAATGGATGGACCCAACTCTCTTAGATTTCATCTATATGCTGGAATAGGTATGATGTTATCACAGATTACAAGATTTTGAGGAATCCTGAGGGAGGTTGTCAATAAATTCTAGCATTTTATTAACAGACAGGTCAGCTTTCCAAGGCACTTATAGCATCTCAGGAGTGTCACATGTTGAAGAGTTGGAAACAGTAATAATGTCTTCAAGGAGAGAAATGGACAAATATACCGAAGGCTGTAAAGCCAGAGCATAATAATTGAATCGATGACTTGACTTTGATAAAGTACATGGTGGACGAAAAGGAAGAGGGCTGTAAAGTTCTCTTCTTTTTATTGTCAGTTGAAAATCAGTCTGGAATGGATCTTTTGGTGAAGAAGTCAGTAATGCCTCCAGTGAGAAACATACAATTTCCCTTCCCTCAGAAGCAGAAGTCCATCATTCTGTGGCAATGTCAGTAAAGAGAACAGTGTGCTCTAAATCTTGGTGCTTAAATCATAGGTCTATTCCAGGGGCGGTGGCTGATGACAAATGGTACTGCTTGAAAGCTTCTGCTTCTTAAAGAAGAAAACTCTGGATTTTAGGAAAGCTAGAATCATGACATGGGGGAATAGGTCAGATCACTGTCTGTCCAGGGGTAGGGAAAGACCTGAAGGGAAGTGCAAGAGATAAGAGAGATAAGAGATAAGATGGACCAACTCTCCTCTTATTGGGCTGGTGATGTTCCCATTGACGAACACCAACACAATTCTGACTGGCCAAAAAAAGGACAAGATTATTTCCTTTGTCTCTAAGTTGTTTGCTGCTTTGATCTGTTAAAAAGATCAGTTGTGTAAATATTTGTTTGTAATGGCTCCACTGCTTTTGAATTAAAGGAGGCTGGTTTACACATGGGAGTGTGTGGAGGTATCTCAGCCTATGCATTTTGTAGAGCTCCTAAGATAAGATTTGGAATATTCCCCTGGGAAGAAAGAGAAAGGTGAAAGGGTGTATAAGCATTAACACAACCTACTGAAATAAGGGGACTATTTAGCATCCAACACAAAGCTGTTATACCTTGAGGTGAAACTTGGCAACCATTTAGCAATATGGAGAAAAACTTACAGAAATCTGAGGGTGCCATAGCTGAGTGAGATCACAGGGAGTATTGGATGGGCAGAATGTGATTGCTGTTCAGACTTTTGCCAGGCATTTTGGTTTAAGTTTCTTCATCTGTCTCCCAGAAGCTTGACAAGTAACATCAAAAGTGATTCTGCCTTATGGAAAAAAAGAAAAAAAAAAAGATTCCTATATAGCTAATGTAAGCTACACAAGCATGGTATATAGAGAAAGAGGCTATTTTAAAAAAAATGGTTCCCAGTCTCCATTATTTTTGTGAGCCATGGCACTATGAATTGATGAAACCAGATAAGGGAGCTATATTTCTTCTGTTGCTTTTAGTGAGCTTGAGTTTTATATGGAAAATAGAAGAAAAAAAAAGTATTAAGCACCTTGGCTGTATGGAAAAGGATCTTGCCTGAAAACTTGTACAAGTGAAGATGTTATTTTAATTGTCCTGGCTATTTTGGCTACTCAGTCCACTTCCAACTTCTTCAGAATGCCTGGAATTTCTAAATAGTATCCTGAAAATGAATGAGCATTGTACTGTCAGATGTACTCACCTTCTGTGACTGGTACTGCTGACCCTAGTTGTGCTTCTTATAAATAACTATATATCTGAATAATTCAGTTTTAAATAGAAGGTTTTCCTGCTGTTGATGCTCCAGTCTTTGACACATTTTCTATTTTCATATGTCCCACCAAATTATAAGACAGCTATTATTGTGTAATGGGAGTTGACTAGCTAACATATTTCTTTCTTGACTCTCCAGAGAGCCTGCTGATGACTTTTTATTTCGTGTTTTCATGCAAAGTCTATTTCATTTATCATTTGTCAGATTTTCAGAAATTAAATTCTAGGACTGTCTTGTTTCCCTCTTTGTTAACCACTTTGAGTTTTACGCACTGATGAATTTCCATGTTACTTTTTCATTTTTGTTAGATATAAATTTACTTTGTTTCCATGCCTTTTATGAGCAGACAGCTCTGTAATTCTTGCACCTTTTCCCAGTCTGGAAACTAACTTTTAATGCTTACACTTACCTGATTGTATTTGCCTCTTTTAACCTAAGATGGGAAAACTGAGGCTGGGAAGGGAACAACAGGGCTTTATATTCTTCTTTGTAGCAAAGTAGAATCAACTTTACTTCTTAAATTAAAAAAAAAAAAAAATAAAAAGGTCTGCTGAACACACAGAAACCTTCATATTTCAGATCACCTTCTGTGCTTCCACAGAAAGGAAATGCATTTTCAGCTGTGTTTTTGTAGAGTAGTGCCTAGTGACTGGTTAAATTAATCAGAAGTGTCTATTCTGCATGATTCTCCTGTGGATATATTTTGTTAAATGACTGCTTTTTCTGTTTTAAGGTAGGATATATAATGTGACTAAACAGTGTCTCTAAAACTTACTGTGTCCTGTTCTGTAAGCTTCTGCCTGTCTGAGCTATATGGCTCAGTGCTAAGATTGATTTTGAAAGAGCTGCTGAGTCTTACTCTACATTTTTTAAGTCTCTCCTGTGTGAAGAGTTTGGGGAGAGACCATTCTCCCATTTGCCTGGTAATTAGATCATCGTCTAAGGACTAGCATTTAACAAGGTTGTATCCACAACACTAGATTTAGATGAAGCAGAGCTCCAATTCCACCTGGAAATGGTTGTGCTCCTGTAATTTAGTTAAAATGAGCTGTCAGAAGTGAGACAGTGTTTATGTGTTTTTAAGTGTAGCTCAGAAGCTGGAGAAAACCCTGGTGACACTCGTAGCTAATTTTTTTATCTAAGCCTTTCCTGCAAAGGCAGAGCATGCATTCCTAATACAAAACAATGAAGAAGTCAAGTGGAACTCTTTTACAACATGGATACTGGTTAAAGGACTGATACTTATTAAAGTGCAGTGTCACTGTCGGATTATACTCCTTTTCCAACCCACATTCAGCTAATTTACAAAGCAGCTGAATGTCTGATTAAATCTTCCAAAATGATTCTCAAAGTAGCCTTGTAATATTTTTTTACAACAAGGTAATCATCTTGAAGAAGATGCAAGTCCCCAAAAAAAAAGAATATCATGTAAAGACACTATCCTAATCTCACATACTACTCTGTTTATGCAGAGGTGACTTGTCAGTCCAATTTTAGCCATCCCAATAAAAATTGCCAGGACTTTGGATTATCTAGACTTCTCATTCAAATGAACAAATACTGAGTGTTTTTTAAACTTAGCCAATCATTTAGGGTGTCTGCCTGAAGACTTAAGAGCCTGTTTCTCATTCTTGTAAGCTTAAAAATGCTCATGGTGGTTCCTTAGTGGTGGCAGCTTTGCTTTAATTAGTTTGTGTGCTATTACAGAAATGCACCTGAAGCGTTTGTGGTGATTGCTCAACATTATAGGCAAGGACTAGAACCTTTTGAAGTTAATATCAAAACTCTCTTTGGCTTCAGTGGTGCAGAACTGGCCTGCAAATGAATAAACCAGCCAGCTGGATATATTGTAGAGAAATAATTATTGCAGACTCCTCATTAACAGTATTGCATGTGAACTTTGCAAGCAAATGCTTGAAGCTAATCTCTGATAGCTATTTGTTAGACAAGCGAATTAATAACTGTGGCTGCTGGTTCATGCAGAAGGTTCTCTGTAGATTTTTTTGTCCTTTGTTTGAAGACTTCAATCAGTATAAATGATTTAAAGGCCTCACTCCACTAGATGGGGAAAAGATGCTTATAATGTAGTACTTGCTTACACTCTGCAGTTATTGATATGATGTAATATTTTTACACTTGGGTAAGTATAGATTTTGAATAAAAGAATTTAATTAACACTGAATAAATGTTCCTCATAAGGCGAAAATTCTCTATTTCTGTTTCATTAATGCTTCATGCTTCTAGCAGTTAACTAATTTAATTTTACTCCTGGTGTTGAAGGTCTGTGCTTTTCTTTCCTTCTGTTTTTGAGTCTTTTTTTTAAACAGGCTTTGTTTGTGTTTTATAGGTGGGAAGAGAAGATCAGCCAGAGATAGAAGATAGGGAAAAGTATAAAGCATTTTTTTCCTTTAGTTGAACTTCGTGTAATGCACAGTGGACATGTATCTATGACTGTGCATAAAATATATGTAATGTGAAAAAAAATTAGGTTTTTGGAAAGGTCCCTGAGATTTAAAGATTACAAACCCTATTTTAAAAAGCAAACTAAGGGACAATGAATTATTTTAAATATGTAAAGGTAGGGAGGATCAGTCACATAATATAAGTAACTCTTGCACATGCAAGCAACCATGCTCAATTTGGCTTAGTAAGGAAATTTAGGGTTTTGGAGATCAAAAGCCCTTTTGAGAGTTGTTTTTAGTTGTATATGCAGTACAATAGTATTTTGTTTAAAATGCTTAAATTCAGGTTTCAAAGTGAGTGAAATGATGTGGCAAATGTTCAAAGTGAATAAAAAATATCTGTTCATATTGTGTGTCAAGCATCAAGGGTTTTAGTGTGAGAAGTCCAGGAGAATGATTGTTTTAAAAGTTTGAGGCAAACAATTTTTCATTTTTATTTTTTCCACTAACTCAGTACAGTTTTAATAAAGGTTTTCACACAGAAATGTTAAGTGCCTGGTTTCGATTTTGGTAGTTCTTAGTGTTTATCTTATAAAGCTGGTAAAATTTTGAACAACTTCAGGTTACTTCATTCAGACCTTAAGGTTATGCTGTGATCCTCAGCTTTGGATCTTGCACATTTCTAACTTGTGCTTGATTATCATCTTTCTGCATTTCTACTAATTTAGGCTATTTTGCATTCACTGAACTTTGGGAAATGCTAAATTTTTTTTTATGATGCAGGCAACTAGGGTTCAACAGTGTATTTTTTAGTGACCTTGCCCTAAGGAAGATGTTTTAAACATTATTTTGGAAGTCTTAGAGCAGACCAATGTGCTGTAATAATGATACTTCAGTAATCCAAAGCGATGCCTCCAGGGAGATATGACTCCAGTGTATAGTTTGTTCATATATATTTCTCCTTGATGGCAAAATTGGATTAAAAAAATAAGAAAAATAAATGGAATGAAAGAATCTGGAAAACTGATTCTTATTGAAGGTCATTAATGTTTTCTAAAAAGAAGTTAAAAATTAACATGAAAATCTCATTGTTAAAGAAATCATTCTAACTTTGTTTTGCATAGTAAGATTTTTATCAGTACAAGAAAAGGTCTCATAATAATAAAACCTAATTATTATTTTAATATGAAACTTGAAAGTATTGAGTGGGTGGAAAACAGACAAAGAAAAAAGGGGGGAGAAAAACTTGAAGAGAATACTATGGACTTCATGGAGCCATGAGCTGAAGGACAGATTCATAGTATATTGTAATATAAAGAAAAGAGGTTGCAAAGGAGGAGGGGAGAAGAGAAGGGGAGTCAACCAAAACTGCAAGAAGAAGTTTAATTCAGAAGTATTTTCTGTCCAGTATTTGATTAAAGTATCTTTCAAGTGAATGAAGGAAGTTGATATATAAAATGAAACTTAGGCAGCAAAATGAAGTGGGAATGTGAAATTTGCACTTTGTCAGAACCCCCTAAAAAGAGCAGAGTAGAAAAAGTCCAGTCTGTAGGTTTTACAAAACATTTGAACCATTTGTCTTTAAGGATGCCTTAATCCCCAGTCTTTGTTAATTAGCTGGTTCATTTAAAAAATGCATGCAGCAGAAATACACGTACAGAGTCACAGAGTCATTGAGGTTGGACGTGACTTCTTGATATCATCTAGTCCCAGCCCCTGCTAAAGCACAGCTAGAGCAGGTTACCCAGGACCATGCCCAGTTGGGTTTTAAATACCTCCAAGGATGAAGACTCCACAACCCCCCTGGGCAGCCCATGCCAGTGTTCTACCATGTTACAGTCAAAAAATGTTCAGAAGGAATTTAATGCTCTTTAATTTTTGCTTATTGCCTCTTGTCCTGTTAGTGGGCACTACTTGGAAGAGTCTGGCTCTCTCATCTTCACTCCCACCCAGGTGTTTTTACATGTTGAGATGATAACCCTGGACTTTCTCTTGTCTTCAGGAGAGGCTGAACAGTCCCAGCTCTCAGCCTCTCCTCATGAAAGATGTTCCAATCCCTTATCCCATCCCATGAAAGATGTTCCAATCCCTTATCCCATCCCATGAAAGATGTTCCAATCCCTCATGGTCCCTTCTTAGCCTACTCTTAGCCCTTTCCTCACTTCATTAAGTTTGTATCTTTCTTGTACTGGGGAGCCCAGACTTGTACCCAGCAGTCCAGATGTGACCTTACCAGTGCTGATGTGGGGTGAAGGATGACCTTCCTCAACTTACTAGCAACACTTCCTGATGTGGATGAAGTGTTCTGTTACCTGGTCCTCCTTTACAAAGGGTAAGCCTTCTTACAGACTTCCCTACTTTTAGGGGCCTGGGATTCCTGCAGGAATTATCACTAAAGACTGAGGCAAAAAAGGCATTGAGTTCCTCAGCCTTTCAGTGTCTTTTGTCAGCAGGGCCTCAGGCAATGTGCAGGCTAATGGTGTGCTGCTCACTGCTTGTGTGTCACTGAGAATCTGGAAAGAACTGCCTCCTGGCTCACTCGGTTCTCACCCTCTGCTGGAGTAGTTTGCTGTTCATGGTGATGGCTGTTGTTGCTGTCAGTTGTTTAATTGGGGTGAGTAGGGACCCAAAGAAGCCATTGCATTTGTGAGATGTAGGGTTGAGTGCACCTGTTAGGTGTTGCACTAGATCTCTTCAATGATGGTTAGGTCAGGAGTGCAAATATTGGTTTGACAGTGTCTCCAGATAATCTCCTTATCCCAGCCCACCGAGACATGCAGTCCCTAACTATCCCGTACATGTGTGCAGTTAATGTCTTTGTCTGACTCCAGTGTTTTAACATCTATTTCATTTTGAAATGGGTCTCATTTCAGCCAGTTCTCCAGGGTGCTGTCAAAGCCCTTGTGTGAGCTGTGCTTTGCAGTGATAAATGAGTACAACTTGTATCATAATCCATTTATTTTTTTGCTTGGATCCCTTTTCAGAATGTGATGCGTGGCCTACTTTTGTGGGGATGAAATATTGTTTTCCTGTTCTTTTGTGACATAATGGGTCTTGTAAACAGTTGCATAGTTTTTTGGAGTAGGTGGCATTATTAGGATGAATATTAATTATTTTGGGGATGCTGATACATCACCTCTGCATGATCTGTATTTGTCTCTTGAATGTTCCTCATCTCTTGCTAATTATAGCTGGTCTTGGGGGAATCAGCTTCCTAAGTTAAATAGACCAGTGTAACACACAGTGTTTCTGGAGCGTGTTCAGGTGAGAACCAGTTCACGTCACCCACTTCCACGTTCACAACCCCCAGGTTTTTTCACGGTTCTGCAGTGGCCATATGCTAATGCTGCTACCTACACTCCTGTTTGGGAGTAAGCTTCCCAAATCCCTTTGCCCTGAAAGCATGTAAGTTCCTTTCTCTTCTGTTTCCAGGTTTGTTGAGCAAACTTGTTATTTCCTTTCTGCTTTAAGAAATTTTTTTTATCTTTTTCATGCTGATTGATATATTTCCTCTGTTCTACCCACTGCATTTTTTAAAACCAGATATAAGCTCTTCAGTAGATTCTGTGATTACTGTTACATCAGTTATCTGAAACTGAGGAGAAGAAGAGCTTGTGCAGATTTTTTTCTGGTTGTCTATGTTGCTTACCGAAAAAAGTCTACCTCCATTTTTTTTTCCTTTGTCTTTTCTTCTCCCCACCTGCCAGCTTCTGAAAATTGGAAACATGAGAGGCCTTGTCTGAGCATTGGATTAAGAGCCAGGAAGTCCTTACTCTTTCCATGACTCACTCTGTGTGTGTGTCCTTGGGCAATCTGTTATTATTACAGATAAAAACTGTGCATAGCACTTGGCTGAAAAATTAAAGGCATGGTACATGATCCAAGGAGATTATTTCAAATCTAAATCAAAGAATGGCAAAATTGGACAGAAAAGAGAGGCTGCAGAAAATTAGTATGGGGGAAAGAGTTTGTTTATGAGCTCTGTAAAATGCTTGTGAAGGGGGATAGGTATTGCTCACAGTAATTTCTGTCTTGTTGAAACCTTTGGTCACAGTTCAAGCATATGCTGTGGTAGTAGATGCACATACATCCCTCAGTTTCAGAGCTGATATGTTCTTAAATTTTAGGAGTGGGTAAATAAGGATGATGGAAGAAGAGAGGATGTTCTGTTCAATAGAAGATGCACCTGCACTACACCTTGTAAAATCCAGTTCTCTGAAGGTTTTTTTTGGATATTGGCTTGATGATTGTGTTTACATTTGTATAAATGCCTGAGGTTTCCCTGTTTGCTTAATGTTTTTTACATTTCGCGTCTTTAGGGATGTGAACTCTTCCTCACAACTTAGAAGAAATAACAGAGATCTTTGGAGAGAGCAAAGGTCCTGGGCTTCTAGGCAGGGTCATCTGGAGGCCAGAGAAGACAAATGGAATAATTTACCTGTATTTTCCTTGATAAATCAGACATGAAAATAACTTCCAGAACTAACAGAATATGATATGGTGTGCAAAGCTGCCTTCTGTATTCCTTACATGACTTCTCTGTATAAAGATGAATGTAGTGAAAAGCTGCCTATAGAACAGGCTGCTTTCAGAGTGTATTTGCAGACATTTTAATACCATGTGCATTCAGTGTTCATTCACATGACATTGCCTATACCTTTATTTTGCCTTTTTTTAATGATCTGTACATCAGCTCCCATTGCTGTGATATTGAGGGTGGTAGTCTTCTATTCAGCAGCAACCTATCTAATTATCTAAGGCAGTCTTTCCATCTCCCCAGCCTCTTGTTCATGTAACCTTGTCTCTTCCTTCCTCTCCTTTTGCATTATCCAATGACTATGCAGCTGTGCCAACACAGTGGGGAGGAAGTTTGCTAGACAATTTGGTTATTGCTTAACCTTCCACCAAAGAAATGCATACTTCTCTAGTGAAGGCTTCTGGGGTCCTTGTATAATCTTTTTATTTCACTTGGCAAGGAAAAAAGGCTGTGCTTGGAAAGAGTGTTTGGCTTTGAATTATTAAATGCCTATGTTTGGGTTTTTTTCCCGGTTTTGAACAGTCATGGTTAATGGAGAAGAATGATACCAGGGTTGTGAGATTCAGAATCTTCTGGTGATGCTACAGTATTCAAAAGGTCATTGTTTCAAAAGGTCAGTCCTGCCCCTGCAGTGGAAGTTGCTATCCTGCTGCCGGTGCCTGGGGTCAGCCTGACCTCTGCTTGAGAGTGTTAACTTCCATTTTCCACTGTTGCTGCTCTTTTGACATGCTGGGATAGGAATCTGATGAAGAAACTGATTCAGAAAGCGTTTAGCTCTTGATTCAATGCTGTCAGATGTTTGTCCTAGCTTTTGTGATCAGTTTTTGTCTCACAGACTTGCAGTAGCAAGTCTGGTTTATAGCTGGGACCATGTGGAATTCTTGTGTTTCATTAAATTTAGTCCTGTTATTGCAGATAACATTGTGTATCATCAACGAATCAAGCTCTGTCTTAAGATCCCTCTGGTTCCTTGTACAACCCTTCCTTTTGGAAGGCCAGTTCACTTTCAATTCACCATTAATTGATGCCTTCATCAAAATTTTCCAAATCTGTCCTGATAGAGAGTAAGAATTTAAAATTGTCTGGTGCCTGTCAGGGGCAGGAATTCATATGCTATTTATGAATCTAGATTTGACTCCCATAAGCACTTTACTACATGAATAATTGCCTCCCTTGGACAATAGATGTTCCAATGTGTATATGGAATCAAAGATCCAGGGCAAAGTTCAGCTTCTGAATAACCATGTTATTGTTGAGGAAATCTTTAGAATCAAAAGGACGAGGGAATTTGTCTCAGGTCAAAATTGTTTTCTTCAGTATTGTTTCCAAAGAGAACTCTCTGTCATCAGTTGTTTTTAAGTGTTTCTTACTCTCTTGCTAATTTAATAGATTTTTCTCTCATGGGTGACTACTGACAAGAAATACTTAGAAAGGATGCAATTTAAATGTACTGAAGTCAAAGTTAATTGCATTAAACCTTCTTAAAATGCAAGAATCATATAATACCTGGAAAATAAACGTCTAGCATGCAGAAATTACATTACTACATTCCTTCTCTCAGTTCTTCTACAGGCAAACTTTTTCATAATGAAAGACATGAGGGACTTCAGTATAGTCTAGACAACCACTTTAATTTCTTGTGATGTTCTCAAGTCAAACTTTTGACTTTTGAGAGTTCCCAGAGCTGAAGGACTCATGCTGCCCATGGAGAGTCATCCCAGTATCTCCATAGTTAAATTATATTTATTTTGTATGTCATGCCCTACTCTTACAAGAATGTGACAATAAACAAAGTAATAATAAACCTCATACATCTTGCAACACCTACTACCCCATAGATCTTTGCTTTTAAAAATCTTCACTTTATTTACTTTTACTATTGTATAAAATTAATAGTATATCTTGATGAAAAGAGGTTTAACTTGCAGGATTGATGTTTGACCACAGTCTGCTTTCAAAAAAGCCCCACTTTAAAGCTTTTATCTTCAATTACCTTAGTGATGAAGGAAAAATATTCTGAAAATGGTAAATACTGTATTTTCTTATTTAGCTTCAAGGTCAGTAACTGTTCTTTTTTCCAAGAAAACATCTGTTTTCATGAGTTTGAGCCTTAAAATGGATGGTTTCAGCTTTTGTTCTGATTTCAGCTGGCAAAAGAATGTGCTCAATCCCTAGAAATAAAAACCAGTTGTACCTAGTAATGGCTATAGGGATCTTAGAGACCAGAAATCCACACTATAAAAGTACCTGGTATAATTTAGGAGCTTAAATCTCACCGAGAGTGGCCTTAAACTCCTACATCCTTTAGGAGCTTTGAAAACATTTTATTACCCAACCAGTGTTAAGCAGTGTTTACTGAATGCTTGGCCATTTAATAGGCATCTTGAGATTGTACAGGAACTGGATGACCTGGGACCAAAGGATAGCCCTGCTCAGACTCTTTTCCTATTATGATTCATTCCCAGGGGGACAGACATTTTCGTAAATACTCCTTAGTTACTGTGGGTTTATGCTTTTTTCTGTGTGTCTCTCTGTTTCACAGGATACAAATGAATGCCCTATATAATTTTTTTTTTCCTTCACCTTCTTGGTTTGTGCTTTTATTGCAGCCATATCATCTTCTAAACACCTGTTCCTGTTTTAACTCAATCTCTTGCCAAAAGCTGAACTCTGGTAGGAATGCAGTAGTCCCAATAAGGTGTTAAAAATAAAATAGTAGTTGATACTTAAATACTCATTTATATACACAAACAAATTAATCGTCATACCTCATGCAGGGAGTTATTTATTCTCATTCCAGTTTTAACTGCCAGGAAGCAAAGAGAGAATTTAAGTAGCTAATTTTTCAATTCTGCTTTTTTTCCATAAAGTTTTCAAAAGATAACCTAATGAAGACATCTGTTCAACCTATCTAGTTTCAAAGGGTTACATAACAGTGCCACATTCTCCTTTAATCTCCTCTACTGTTTTCTTTAGAGTTGTGGTAGATTGGACTGTTCAGATTACATGTAAAAATAAAGATTGTGTGTAAATGTAAGCATATAACCAAATACCTCTCAATAAAATATATAATTTATTTCTGTTCTCTATTGAATCCATTCTATGTCATGCTCCCTCTGCCTCCTCCTCACATCTTACTGGTATTTCAAATCATATGTCAGGTAGCATTTGGGTTTAGTATGTTGAGAAATGGGTGTGCACACAGGAGATGGCCACTTCTGACACGGTGGCAACATTGTGTATGTGACAAGATATCCCAGAATTTTCAACATGGTATCACAGTGTGCTCTGCTCCTATAGCTTTTGCTAAGGGAGACTCTTAAAAACCCATTTGACATCTGTGTACTGGTTTCTGTGACATAACTAACTATAAATATTGCAGGAAATGAAGAGGATAGACCACTTCCTGGCTTTCAGGATTTGGTAGATTTTCTTTTGAGATAAAAATCAGCAGCTTAGAGACAAAAGCAAAATTAAACTGCAATTATACTTTCCAGGCCATCAGCAAGTAGAGTATTAACCAAAGTGGTTGGTTTGTTTCCTTCTGGCCTCTCTGTTTGTAAAGCACGTTACCACAGTAGTTTCTAATAAATCGTTTCCTGACAATCCGTTTGAAGGCAGAGCAGGTGACCTGTGGTGCTGGTCTATAATTTCTCATGTCAGTTTTACCTGTCTGTTGGGTTTTCTA
This sequence comes from Rhipidura dahli, assembly GCA_013399225.1. Taxonomy (NCBI): domain Eukaryota; kingdom Metazoa; phylum Chordata; class Aves; order Passeriformes; family Rhipiduridae; genus Rhipidura; species Rhipidura dahli. Next base: position 13,289 of record VXAC01000011.1, read on the forward strand.
AGGCCTTTCAGTGTAAGAGTGAGAAGGTTGTCTTATGACTGGCCTCAGACTCTGAACAGGTGCCTAAATTTGGACAAAGACTGATTTTCATTAAATTAAAATTCAAAGATGCATTGACCTGCATTAATACCTAATGTCTCTGGTGTCTTGCCAGTTCGGAATCCTGGAGGTAACTGTATTGCTATTACACTGGGAGTTATGGAGAATGGGAGGGAAACCCAAATAATTTCTTTGGTTGATGCCTGTGTGATAGCCTTGTTAATGCACCCCAATTACATCTCTTCAAATGCTTGCCTACACTTCAGTTTTTAGCAGGATATGCTGCTTTCATCTCCTTTCTTTTTAGGTTTCCAGTTCAGTTCCTTGTTTTCTTTAGCTTTCCACCATGTCTCTTCTAAACGTGAAATAATCTTAGCCTGCTGTTTTACTCCAATAAAGGGCAAGGGAGCTGAGGGGAGAAAAAAGACAAGAAACACAAGCAAGGAAAGGCATCTCCAGCCAGGCCCTGAAGGGCATTCTGGCTTCTAGATTTTACCTACTGCTGCAGCTGGGAAACAAGTAACTATTTTTGTAGTAATCTTGCTTTTTCTGGAGAAACTGTGAGCAAGAGTTTATCTCCTACTGCAGTACATCTGACATAGTACAGGCTGGAGGTAAATCCTGATGAAAGGTGTATTGTGTGGGTTTAAGGGAGAAGGATTGATTCGAGTCAGAAAAACATTGTTAGGGGTAGTGGTTAAAAATAGGAGCAAGACAATTTGAGTTACTTTGGCAAATCATTCAATAATAGGGAATAATAGAGAAAATGTTAGTTTTTGGTGAAGGGATCATTTGAGCTGGAAAACTAAGCTGGTAATAGAAAACTGTATTGTTCATTTTTCTGGTTTGGATGATGCAGCACTTGAAAGTCACCTTTCTGTTTTAGATTGTGCTCCAGTACTTCATGGCTGAGAGGAAAAGGAGTGGAAAGGAGACATTTGCCAGCTTAGAATCCAGCTGTGTTACTGTGTAGTAAAGACCTCCAACCAGTTCTTCTCTTTCACATATTTTAGCACTTCCCTCTCTTTAAGATATAATAAGATTGAAGTAGAGTAAGAGGGTATTTTGGTGAGACAGGATGCTTCATAAACTTTGTTGCAGAGAATACCACCCAAGAGCATCTAATTGAGAGCCACAGCCATGCAAATGACCAGAACATCACACATCTGGGTAAGCCAGCAAATAATCAAAGACCTAAGTGCATAGTGTGCTGTGAAACACACCTGATGAACATACTTCATCAGCCTAATTTCGAGAGAGGAGATTCACTGCTAAAGGGACTTCATCTGGTGTTGACTAAAAAAAATCCTAAATTCTATGGGTTTTTTAGCTCATTTTGCTTTGTATCAGTAATTGTAAAGCAAGATTAGTACCCAGTTGCATCCCCCGTTACAGTTCACTTTCAAGAAAGTGTATGTAAGTCTAGCAAAGGTAAATAATACTGCTATTTCTGTGCCTGTCTTAATGATGGGTACCACAAGAAGCAATGTCTGCAGTGGAAATAAAAATAGTATAGGCTAATGAGGAAGGCTTGGCAGAAAACAAAATAAAGCCATGAAGTTTTGGGGCTTCTAGATGTAAAGAAACAAAAGATTAATAGCCATCTCATTCTGAAAGAAAACAAACCCAAAAAACCTCTTCCTTTTTTTCACAAAAAAACTACTTGATCTAAAATTCTAAAGAATTGCTTGTCTTCATATGAAATAAAAACATGCAGAGATTTATTTTCTACTGTTTTTGTAACTGCCAATGTTTTTTTCTCTAGAGCTTTGGCAAGTTTCAGCATGCAACTGTTAACAATAGCAAAGTGATAGCTTGCAGCACACATGCACAGCCTGGTACTTTGGAGTAATCTCTTGCTTGTTCTCATTTATCTCTGTCATATTTCAAATCTAGCTTCATTATTATAAGAAATTAATACTTTAGGAAGGATTACATTGAAAGAATACATGCTGACTTATAGATGGGTTTATTTCTTAAATCCTGGAGGTACATTACCAGATTGAGAAATCATATTTAAAGAAGGAAACCCTTGCTTTGGTTGAAATTATTCCCACTAGAAACTGAGTGAAAGGAATCTAATTCTCTTTCTGCTTAGCTGTTTTGGTATATTTTACATTTTCTCCTTGGACAGAAGAAGAAGTGATTTAACAGAGTGGCGTTCTAATCAGTTTCTTCCTGCATTGAAGGCTGGAATGGCCACAGATGTACAGTGCCTTTCACACTGTACAGCAGAGGACATACCTTTCCCCAGCCTTCTCCTAGGAGTTCTGGGGAATTTGAGTCTTCAGATGATAGGTCTGCTGAAGCCAAGTTCTTCCCAGCTTTTATTGCCACCTCTGTTCCTCTGCTTCTGTGGTAGCATAGCACTGAGCAAAACTGTTTCCTCTAAGACCTTAAAGCTGTTTGAAGCACATACTCATTGAGATGTGAAATTCCCTGCAGATACATCTGCTAAAGAATGACCTTGACCTCCTGCAGAGTGAGTGAGGTAAGAGTCCTTCACAGAATGTCCCCTGCTCCATACCCAGATCTGAGCCCTGTAGGGGTTAGTGGGGCAGACTGCAAAGCTGCTGTTCCACACACTTTTAGCCCAATTTGCAGGGTTTTAGTTTGTCAGGATAGCCTGGTTCCACAATCTGTGCTTTTGTTAGCTTCATTATTGCCTTCATGACATAGTCCTGTGCAGCACAGTGCTGCTGTGTTTGGCTGAGAGTACTCTGGGTGCTTTGTAGTTTCTGTCTCCTTTAGAACTCGAGCATGATAGTGCTAGTCATGAATGCTTTTAGATTGACCCTATACATTAGATTTGTTATTTCATTAAATATTTGAAACTTGGCTTGTACAACTGTATCTGTTCTGTCAATCTGTAGTATCACAGTATTGACCTTTTCATGGGACTCATATTCCTCTAGACACATTTCTGCTTGAAAATTTTTGTTTCTATAGTAAGATATTTAAGACTTACCAAGCCAGTAGTATGAAATTATGGTGCTATGAGCACAGGCTGATGTTTCCTTGGTTTTCTTAGACCAAAAATGCAAAGGGAGGGTAATAAGAGAAAACACTCTTTCATGTTCTGGTGCATACTCAAAACCACACTTCTCACTGCATGGAGTTTAAAGTATGTTGGGAAACTTTCCCTGTGTGAGAGAACCTGAAGCAAGTATTGTTGACATGCTGTGTTAAGTGGCTGCCATTGATGGGCTGTGGAGGGGGTGTTGGAACAGCCAAGTCTATTTACTTGACCTCTGTGCCATAGGAGAAACAGGCACCTAGTGACCCAAGGTTCAACTACTATCACAAGAGCCTGGAGTACAGACAAAAAAGAACTAAACATCAGTGTAACAGAGGACAGCTTTGCTGCTGGAGTGTAGCTGGTGAGTTTGCAGGCTACCAGGAGGCCCTCTTGGGGCGAGTAAATATTGTACTGTCAAGGTAGGGTCATCTCAGTGATGGATAGGTTTGATCATCATGGAGGTCTTTTCCAACTGTAATGATTCTCTCTCTGGCTCCTCTCATTCTTCTAGTAGTGAACGTGCTGCTTTCCTCTCAAATTTCCTCTAAAAATATCTTTGTTCTCCCAAAAAGCCGCCCCAGAGATCTGAGGATAATATGCAACAGCTTGGTAACATTGAAGTCTGGAAAAGACAGCTGCTTTTTTATGGGTCTCTGGATTCAGTGGGAGCAAGTGTAAATATAGCAGTTAATGTTCTCTCACGTCTCTGCTCATCTAATGCCATCTGCTTTGTGTCCATTCATTCACACTGGTGCCAAAATGTATTTCTGGAACAGGTTATTTGTGCATCAGCAGACTTGATCCCAGATTGTTAGGCGAGAACAAATATATAAACTGTATAGTGTGGGTAGGCAGGTGAACTCTTAAGATTTAATGTGGCTGTTCATAATCAGACATTGCCAATGGTTGCTAATCCACAGGGTAATGGTCACAGTTATCAGTTCTCACTGCTTCTGGTGGTGGTGCAGGAATGGAAGGAGCTGTTTCCCCTCTGGGAAAGGTCTTATTCCTTTGACTGCTCTGTCCCTTTTCAGCACCTATGGCAACACCAAACTTCTTGCAGAGTTTATCAGAAATCAGATATTTATAGAGCTGGGACCTAGACATGGTGCAGATGCTTTAATCCTCCCACTTGTTAATCTGTCTTTATTTTACAGGAGTGAGAAATGTGTCAGGCAGGGTTACGGCCTTCTCTGCCTGTTTATGCACATTGTCCCTGTAGTGGTATTAGTGCATTATTAAATATGGGGATAAGGGATATGTAGGTTCATTTATATTCACACAAACATGTTTCTATCACTTTGTCTGATTCTTTTTTCAAGGTAGAAGTGTATTCTATGTACAGGGCATCTTGACTGCAATATAATTGCAACTACCCAAGCGGTTGTACTATCTGTGGTTAATAAGGCTTAAGCCATAACACTTAGCACTAGCTGTAACATTTGTGAAAATACAAATCTGGATGTGAATTAGACTGGTCTGAGGCTTTGAGTATATGTTATCTTTCAAATCCAGCTGTACATGTGGACAAAAACACTATTCTCAGCTTTTCACTCTCATTTCCACCAGAGATTAGTCTCTCCCCTGTGATCTGCCAGCAGAATTATTTGTGTAAGACCTCCCTTTCCTGTTTCTAGGATAAATCCATCCATTTAGTGCAGACCAGAGGCCCGAGTTTGGTGTATCATTCTGATTTCACTCAACACTAGGTAGAAAGTTTGAAGTGGTCTTTTGTGGGGAGAGAGGAATGGTACCTTGCAGCAGAGGACCACCATTTGCCTGTGAGATTAATATCATCCAGCACAGCTGGATCTAGAAGCAGAGGTCTGCCCACCACTGTCCTTGTCTTTTTGGGAAGGTTATTTTCTTCCTGTGCACATGGATAGCATGGCATTGCTTGATTACCTGTCAGCCTTGAGTGGAAATAAATACAGTATTTGATGTTGATTGTAGGCTGTAGCCTTGCTGGTGTGTAATCAACATTTCCTCTGCAGTCATTTCATCATGCCTGATTTCACACTAGCACATGTGCAGGATTAAAGCTTGGGTATCTGTCTATGTACAGACTGTCTGTTGCAGTAGATATGATTTAAGATAACCATGTAAGTTGTGTTCTTCTAAAACACAGTGTAGCATTTTGAACTGTGTGTGGTAGTGTTTAAAAATTGGTCTGATGTTCAAAGAAGGCAACAGTAAAATGCCTTTTATACATTTAAGCTTCAGGTTTGAGCCTGGTGGTGTTTTATTCTTTGTTGTGCAGTGCAAAAAACCACAGCAGTCATATTTCAGGATGCATTCAAAGATTTAATAGGTTCATTTTCTTCTGCTGAAACTGAAGCATACATAACTGCTTTAAACCCTCTTTTTTCCTTTATAATTATGCAGGAGTAAACAGAAATACAATTCCCTCTCTAAAACTAAAGAGAAATTCTTTACCTTCTACATACTTTTGTTTAGCTCTTAGGAGAGACATAGGTATTAAAAATCCTTTATTGTCAGCTTTGAGAGACATACACAGGGATTTTTATGCACCATTCACTTGGACTCCTTTTAAGAGAAAAGCATAAGGACAGTTTCAAAGCTTGTGTTACAACATGGGAATGCAACTTTTGCCATATTATTTCGTGTTTTGTGGAAGTAAGGATCCGGCTCCTGTTCTGGTTCTTGCAGCTGATTCAAAGATTGAACTGCTTTTTCCTTGCTTAGCTGATTTACAGATTGCATTTCTTTAAAGTACGTTGTGCATTTCTAAAAATACGTGATAGCTGCCTCTGTCACTCTCCTCTTGCAGCAGTCATCTACTCTTCCTGCTCACCCAATGTTAGCACTTGGTAGAAGGGATTTCTTTTCACCAGCTTCAGCCATCTGGAAGCTCCTTCTTTTATCTCCTAAATTTGTTACGTCTCCATAGTTTTAAAAATATTTTCTGAAGTTACAACTGTTTTCTTTCCCCTTTTACTCCTCGGTGTTTGGACATATTTCACCAGACCAGGTTGCTCATGGCAAGTAGGATTTGAACTGGATCATCTTCATGGTCTCTTTTACTCCAAACCATTCTATGCTTTTCCTGAGAAAGCCAAGTGAGCACATCTTCTAAAACTGAACATCACTACTTGGATTTCTTCACTTGTCCTGACTCCAAGAGATTTTAACAAAGTTGCTGCTGCTTTATTGTTTACTGAAAGAGTGATTTTGTAAGATATATTTTGTTCCTATGTCTATGGTGCTCTGGTGCTCCCTCTGTATTGATATCTCTTAAAATGCTTGAAAATCTGGGGTTTATGTTTGTTCATTATCCAGAGGTCTTAGCAGGTTCTGGCTCTGTTGAGACTAATGGGATAGAGGGCTGAGATGTACTTGATACTCTGTGACAGAGTAAGATTAAAATCTTGAGAGGAAAGGAAAAATTGAGAGAAAAGGAAAAAACAATGTCTCCTGTCATAGAAGTATGGATGGTAGAGTACATAAATTGTTCTTTAGGGTGGATTAATACTGGCTATCCTGAGTGCTTTAAGAAGGGGACAATGTGCTGAGGTAAGGTCAATAAAAAAACTGATTAGAGAACAGACTTTTATTCTGAATTTAGTAATAAACCTTTGTAGATGAGATAACTGTTTGGCACATTATTTTTCTTTCAAAATGCACTCATAGCAGTGAAATATTGGATGTGCAGACTTTGCTGAAAGCATTGCTACTGAAGCTGGAAGAAGCCAGTAGTTGGTTGCCTATCTTGTAGAGAAAGTATGCTAATAGATGGAAAACTGGAGGAGAACCTTAGTCCCATTTTCCCAACATATAGTAATTAATTTATTATGTAGAACATATAGTTTACTGATGTTTAGAGATCCAAATGCAGCTACAGTAACAGTACAATAAAGGAATATTTTGTATACTTCATGTCAAACTTTGGATGGATAAGGTGAAACCTCATAAGTGGTTTAGTTTCAGTTGATTTTGTTCTCAAGTATTTTCATGGGTTGCAGGTGTTTTTTTAAACAGCTTATGATTTCAACTTTTTTTACTGTCTATGTCAGCTGTAGGGATGATCTAATGTGCTCTTTTCATTCACACTGGTATTAAATATAAACATAGACAGTGATAAATTATTCCTTTTGTTATTTTTCAGTTTATTGGGCAGTAGGAGAGCCTAGCAGTCTAGGGAAACATTATGTTGCAAATAACTTTCTCAAATGAGAGGAAAAGTGTATTTTATGCATTATAAAATATAGCAAGCAGTCAAATTAAGCAAATATATCCACTCTAATGGCACTTCAAAACTGTGTAGCAAGGGAGTCTGCAATCACAGGTAAAAAAGTCTGCTTAAAATTTTGAGTCTTGTGTATTGAGATGGTTATTGCTTTTCTTGATTTTTCTGTTTTCTCCTTGCCATGCAAGGACAAATCTCCCACATCGTTAAGGTCAATGTGAGTTTGTCTTTGATTTGACTGGTGCCAGTGTTTCATCCCTAGCTTGTATAAATTATGACTTTTCCACAGAGATAAGATTTTACATTTTTTAATAATTATATATCTGTCTCTATTCATGTGAGCAGCTAAATCTTGAGAAAGGTGACAAATGTATTGATTTTGCTTTCATATTTTGTCTTTGAGAGTGGGAATCTTTGGCATAGTGGATAAATTTCCCTACATGATGAATAGTCTGGCTTTTACAACACCCCCTCGTTGAGCTGACAGAAATTATTTTGATATAGCCGCTTACTGCTGGAAAATGCTTATGGAGCTGGATGAAAACACTCTGTGGGAATGTGTCAGTGTGATGAGATTTTCATGAGAAAGCAGGCCAGCTTCCACCCTGGCCAGCCAGAGGTTTGCTGGCAAGGTTTGCCTATAGACATTTCTGAAAATGTATGTTCTTTCAATCATAGAATCATAGAATAGTTTGGGTTGGAAGGGACCTTAGAGATCATCTCATTCCAACTCCCCACCACAGGCAGGGACACCTCCCACTAGAGCAGGTTGTTAACTTAACTTTCTGCATTAGTATCCTGCAGATCCTGAAGAAAGCTAAATAAAATCAAAACCATGCAGAAGAAACTGCTGCATGCATGTGACCAAGAACAAATGAGTTTGGGACTGCAGAAATCCTATAGGTCTCTTGTATTTGATAGATCACCTTCCCTCTAAATAGCTGTCAGTTCACTTAGTGCAGTAAAGAGAACAGGTACATCATTTGCTATCTTCTGATCATATGCAAGTGTTTGTCTTGTCCCCTCAGGTAAGGTTTTGGTTCCTGGTTATTTTAAAATGTATGACTTTGGACTTTTCATCGTGACTTTGGAATCAGGATTTGACTTACAGTGACAGCAGTGTTCAAACAAACTAATATTCAGACAAAACAGGGAATGTATCCAAGATTTAATCTAAGCTAGTTTCAAAATACTATCAAATAGCCTTTTAAGTTAGATGAGATAAACACTTTGTGCTTTGTTATCCTGGAGGAAAAAAAAAAAATTAGTTCTGCAACACATACAGTGCTTGAGCAAAAAGAGAAATTTTGGGGATTTTTAGGAGACGTAGAGAAGAGGAGAAGAGGTGGGAAAATGACACTGCTTTCAAATATAGCCTGTTTTCTCATTGCATTGGTGTGTTATTAAGTAAAAAGATTATTATAATACATAACCTATGTTGATACAAAGAATCATCTTTGTTTTACCTGCAATGTTGAAACTAATCACAGTATTGTTTCTGCTTCCTTTTATAGGTTGCCTTTTTGAAGATGTGAAGAACAAAGATACCTGTGCTGAAAACTATCGTCAAATTTATTTTGAGCAGAAATGTGCACAGATAACTTCTGTAGGTGTGACTTCTAGAAAAAAATCCACTAGTAATACAAAAGAAAATAGGGTGGGCTGGGTGGGTGTATTGTTCATACCTGAATGTGTTTCAAAACCAAAGACAGGGTTGATTTTTGTATCCAGTGCATTCTTAGATGTCATTCTAAGAGTGGCTTACCTGTCTGTCCTCTGACATCCAGCTGGGATGACTATTATGATGTCTTCATTGCCAAAAGGAAATTCTCTGTGTATCTTGTACTACCTTTATCAGTCTTTGATAACAATGTATATATCCTTAGGAAAGTTCACAACTAGTAGCAAATATTTTAAAATGTCGTGGATACTAATGTGAGTTCTTTGCCTTCTTTGTTCTGTTGAAGTTAGAGGTCCAACTTTAAAACATAGAATCTGTTTTTAGTAAAAAATTACATGTTTATCATGTATATTGTTTCTGCATTAAGGTTTACCTCTCTGCTTGAGAGTGAAGGAAAACAATTTCTGCATTCTTACACCATATATAGATTTTTTAAAAATTGATAATGTTTTAGAAAACCAAGGTTTTATAGTTATTTGGAATAATTGTTATTATTTCAAGGAACGTTAACATGCTTTTTACATAGGAAATGATCCTACAAAGTGTTGGACACCTGGGTTTTAAACATCCAAAGACAAGTAGCTAAGGCCTCACAGCACCCAGTCTGGGTATAATTTTTCTGTTATGTTAGTTTTTGGTATTGAAGGAAGAAAAAAATTGTTCTGACTTTTATATTCAGGGACTAAATTATCTAGCTCCAAGATATTTTGTTTATGCACCAATGTTGAGTCATTTTATGAATAAAATATTTTTTCTAAATTAGTTTACCATTTGTTCTGCCTAATTTCTGTGACAGTTTCAGCTTCCTAGAGTATGACTGAGCAACTTGCAGTGGGAAATCATTCATATCATACCAAAATATTCCAGCTTTAAAATCTTTTTCTTCCTCTTAAAATGACCCCCGTTATTGTTTTGCATGTATGGAGCAATCTTAAGTCAGAGAATTTTCATGCTGCTGAGGTTCAATCTCTGTTGTGTCCTGCCTCTTTAGCTACTGTGGCCATAAAGAGTTAATCTGCGTCTGGTGACATTTATGGATCCAGAAGGATGAGTGCAGACATTTCATTGGGAGTATTCTGGGGGGAAAAAGCCTTTTTAGAGAGGAAATACCAGTCAACCCAACCCAATCTGGTCTATCTCTCACCTGTAGGAGTTAATGGCTCCCATCATGTGACTACATGTGCTGCAACAGGCTCAGGAAGCAAATCCTGAGGGAGTGCACTGTAAAAGAGAGAGCAGAGTGTACTCTTAAAACATTCAATTTCTTGGCAGCTTGTCCTCTGCCTAGGTGTGCTTTAAGCTTTTCCTGGTTCTGCTCTACCCTGTGTGTTGGTGAGCTGGGTCTGCCTGGGGTGGAGTTAACATTCTTCATGGTTCATAGTTTGAGGCTCCAACGGTGGCTCCAACATCACTATGTTTTTGACTGTAGCTGAACTTTCCCTTATTTCCCACTCTGCACCACTTTCCCCAGTGGGGCAAGAAGTTAGTGAGGAGACACAGCAGGGACAGCTGATGTGATTTGGCCAAGGGGATTTCCTGTACCATTCAGCATCAAGTACAGCAGTGAAAGTGGAGGTAGAGGAGGAAAGGGGGAGAGGCATGTCTTCCAAGTTTGTGGTTGCTCAGAGAATACCTGAGCACTGGTCTGCTTGAGGGAGGTGGTGAGTTACTGCCTTTGCATCACTTGGTTCCATTTTTGTTTGATTGTTCATTTTTCTTCTTCATTTATTAAACTGTCTTTCAACTCAGAGGTTTTATTGCTTTTTTCTTTCTGTTATCTGCCCCATCATGCTGGTAAAGGAATGAGTGCATGACTGGGTAGCTGGATGGGTGCTTACCTTCTGGCCAGGGTTGACCCGCCACAATTGGAAGTAAAGCTGTGAAAAAGAAAGAGAATAATTCTGTCTATTCTAGCTGCCCTCCCATTTGGGGACATTTTCCTTCCCCATGTTCTCAATGGCCATACTTTCCTGTCTGTGTCTATACCAGCACAAGGGCAATTTGACATGTTTGGTGTAACTTTTCCCTTTCCTTGATTCTAGCTCTGAGACCTCTGGATTTGCTTTCCATCCAGAAAGACATTTAATTATTACTGGAAAATATCAGATCACATATGATAATATATAATTGTCTTGGATGCCTTTCTATTTGAAAATAGATTTATTTGGCCATGTTCAGAAAATAAATGATTGTATGCTCTCCCAGGTACCAGGCAATAAGTTATTTAGAACTCCTGTTTCTGAAAACCACTTTATTGGGTCTTTTTTCTCCCCTCCTATTTCTTAGGTCAACTTTCCTACTGAGCCGGTAGTGGATTTGAGGTGTGAAAGCTTCATTCGACACTTTCTTGCAGTCTCTCTGCTTTATAAAAGCAAAACTTGGCCTTTGTTATCTTTGCAGTGGACCATGGGCTCTTATAAGAAATGGACTTAGGTTCAGAAAGACTGTTGTGTTCCCCTCATGACTTCTTCCTTAACCCTTGCCTACCTACTGCTCTTGCCTCCATTTCTCTCTCTGTTGAATAGCATATTTTATTTTGTTGTTTGCTTATTGACATCAGCATTTTGAGAAATAGTGTAAGTGCAGTTAGTTACTGTGTAATTTGCTTTCCATCCAGAATTAGTGGTACATCTTAGTCTAGCCTAAATACCGTGTTTGGATACAACCATAACAGAAAGTTCGTTTAGTTTTGAAGTGTGCCGGCATTATCTCCATGAAGATGGAAAAGCAAGCACCGAGATAGGGGCTGGCCTAGAAGCTGTGCCCTTACAAAATGTTTGGTCCCTCTTATCACTTGCCCTCTCTCCCCAGCATTTTTATCTCTTTCAGTCTGCATTTCTCACTGCAGAAACTGTCTTAATTTTTGCTTTCCCTAGTGCCAAGCACGATGTTAGTCCTGAAGTAATAATAATCAACAATGAGGTCAGAAATCCCCAACTTGCATTAACTGAGATGTGCATCCTTTCCTAATAATGCAGTTACCAAATACTGTATGGCACTGAGAAGATATTAAAAATGTCAGCTTTAATTCTAATGTGTTATTGGATTATAAAGCTGGCTATTGCTGTGTTGCAGAAAACAAGCCTGTGTGTCAGGCCAGTACTGTGCTTGCCATTAGCAGCAACAGACAACAATGTTGTTGCTGTCATTAATGGGTCACAGGGCAATTACATTTGTGTAGGGCTTGCTCTTTCTTTTTAAAAAGGGTGACCATTTAACTGGGATAGTAAATTGGCATACCAAATTGAGTCCCAATTGGGGTTGTATTAATTCCAAAATTAGGGTGGTTTTCTAGCTTAGTTTAAATTCCTGCTGGAATGAGTTAGGATAAACTGAATAATAATAACAAATGGATTAATCAGAGACTTGTACTGGCCTTACCCTGTGAGTTGAAGGGCAAGTTCTAGCTTACCTCTGTCTTACTTTTTGTGTAGAGAAACTTTTGTATATAAGGAACAACTTTAATTAAAAGTTACAATAGATGATTCTGCTCTCAAACATTCTGGGTTTAAATGCAAATGCTTTCCAGTAATTTTCTTTTTGTTTTGCTGCCTTCATCGTTGTTTCTCCAGAACAACACTTTGTGGTTTCAGCTTTAGACTTTGTGTCCTATTATTCCTCTCCTAGCCAACTGCACTCCATTACAAATGACAGGTACCTTGTTTGAGGTACAGCTTCAGCTCATCAACCTCATTCCTTTTGGTTTACCTCCATGGGTCTTTTTGCTACTGTTGAATCACTGTCATAGAAGCACTGCAAAATCTGCAGATGAACAAATTATAGAGGCATTGAGCAATTCTTGTCTTTTGAAACAGCTTCAGTTTATTCATTCAGAGCAGACTGGATTGCCTCACAGCAGATGCCAGGGAGCTTTCGGCAATGTTCACGGAATAGCAGGAATTTTGCAGGTCTGCGTGCAAATGCTCAGTAGCAACATTTGTGCCTTCCAATACCTGAGTGTAGCATTATGTGTTGAATAGCATGATGTTTTTGTTACTGTGGAAGGCAATTGCTGTGTCCAGACCTCACGGTTCTGTGGTTCAGTGTGTTTGGCTGGTGTTCTCTTAACACAGCATTTATGCTGTTGTCTCACTGTCACAGGCTTTATTCCCATCCAGTCGTCTTGTGCAGGTCCGTTCTGTGTTCTTAGTGATAGATGCTTCTTCTACCTGCTTATATTCAGTGATGATATAAATGTATATCAAATATTCAGTGTAAAATGTAGAAAAATGTTTATTTCAAAATATAAAACATCTGTAAGTCTATCTTACATGCTTTTAATCACTTTCTCAAGACTGCAGAACATTTTTATTATTTGCATTCTTTTGTGATGACTGGGTTTTCTGTAGTGCAGGCAGCATGGCACAGTTGCAGATGCACCCTACCATGTGCTTGTGGCAGCACCACCAGCGAGGGGCTGGTGAAACAGACTTTACACCTTCATTACTGACACCAGGTTATTACAGCCCCAGTGAGCTGGGCATCTTGTCTTTTGCTACATGTGTTTCCTCGCTTCTAAAACTATGACTGTACCGTAAGACTCAAGACTTTCCCATCAGCAACAAGGTCATTTTCTCAGCAGTGCAGCTGGGAAAAAAGTCCCTGTGTGGCCATCAGCTGAGTTACACAGATGAAGGGCACACCATCAAACACAATAAAGCCTGTCCCAGCTTTAATGGAGCCGTTGCCAATTTATGTCAGCTATCGATGTTCAGTGTGACAGGAGGGAGACAGAGTCTCTAGTCTCTAGTCTTCCCCCATCAGTCCTGCTTCAGAATATAGGACTGAGCTGGCACATAGATAGAAACAGGGCTGACTATGTCTGAAAAAAACATGAGAACACATCTGGACAGACATGGAGTCAGTTCTGTCATGAACCATCATAATGAGAGGGCTCTGCACAGCTCACAAGTGTCCTTCCTGCAGAGAGAGGACATTGGCTGTAAAACAAGAAGAGGGAAGAAAGAAATTCAGCCAGTGCTCCATCAGCTCTGCATGATGGACTCCTAGATTAACAGGCTTGTTGAGTATATCCATGATGCAATGGCTCTTCTCTCAACTTCTCTGTCAGCCTCCTCAAAAGTTTCTGGTTTCTATCTGTGACTAATGGGAAGCATGACATGCAACAATCCAGTTGTATAGTTAGTGTAGGCTGTTTGCTCAGATTACTTGACTTGTCCTTTACCAGGCTTTGATTTATGTGGACATAATATGAAAAGGACAAGAACAGTCCTTTGTCTGAAGCTTTGAAAGAAAACTGAGGTATGGGACAATTTACAGCTTCTGCTTTGTAGCTGAAAGGAGGTTTTGTGAATTTGTTAGAATAAATATTCTCAAACACATGAAGCAAGATGAAAACGCACTAAATTAAGAGTGCCTTTTGAATTTATGGCTATTGGGAAGAAGATATGAGTTGCTTTTTTAGGGGATTCACAGTAATTATTAAGATCATATTTTGTGGTTGACATGCACAAAAGCTGCTTGGCTGTTGCACCCTCTTATCTCAGGAGTGCAAAGAGCAGAGTCTGTTCCGCCCCAGCAAACACAGCTCCGGCACTCAGGCACTGCTCTGTGCAGGTAAACAAGGCAGGAGCCAGCCCCACAGAGGACAGGCAGCATCACGCAGCAGAGGGTTCTGTGAGATGCTGAGAGGGAAAATATATTAACAGCCTGCCTGAAAGAAACGTTTGTTCTGTCCTTAAAAGTGCTTTTTGGATTGCAACAGGCACATAAAGAAACATCTCGGTAAGCTAGGGATTTTGGAATTGGCGTCGTAATTTGCAAATGAAAACGTATTTCCTAGCCTTTTTTTTTTTCAATGATCACATGAATGTGAAAGAACATCTTGTTGTACAGTAACACTTATTTATTTTGCAAATATTTCTAGTTACCTGTGGATTTATTAGTGAATGCATTACAATCTATACCTTCCACTGCTTCTAGATTTTGGCCCTTGCTTAGCTTGTAAAAACTTACACAAAAGTATACTAACTTTCCCCAAATTAAGAAAATTTTTCTTTGAAGTAGAAACTAATTGCAGTTTGTTGTTACAGTTACTAGAAGACTAGTAAGTAAAAAAGACCTCACATGGGCTGTTTGTTTTTTAGTGTATCATTTCACATTTTAAAGTGGATTTTTGTCTCCTACTCTATGAGGCAGATGTTACATTATTAGAATCAACAATTTTTATTTTGGCCATAGAACATAATTTTAAAGCATTTTTGAAAGACCTGGAATTCAGAACCTGTGAGACTTTTATAGCCCTTAAACCCAGTTCTCCTGTTATAGATGGTACTCTTCCACATGGTTCTCTCTCATATGGCTACTTTCATATCCTGATCCACCCTAAAATTGATCAGTTGGCTTGATTTTGGGTTTTTTTGTCCTGCTTTCCTTACTGAAAGCCTGACCCAGAGTCTCACTCTGCTGATAGGAATCTTCTGATTTCTGAGGTAAGTGTATTCCTGGCTATATTGCACCTATTTTTTTGTTGTGCCAACAGCATTCTTTAATGTAGGCAGCTTCCTTCCTGGGTTGTTAAATCTTATTCCATGCTTAGGGAACAATTCTATCTCCTCAATGTTAATTTTATTTATGGTTTCTTTCCCTAAGATAAACCTGGCATTACACCAAATTCTGTGTCTGTGCCCGTTTGAGTTAATCTCCATTGTGTGGAAGTGAGCAAATTGTGCATGAGGTGTGGATCTTAGCAAAGAGACCTTAATGCTTTCTTACTTCTCTGGGGAGCACCTCACTTCATGCCTTTGTGAGTGCTTCTCTTTTTTCTCAGATCTGCTGGACACTGCTGCCTCACCCCAGCTCTTCTTCCCTTCCATTTCCAGCTGTGGAGACCTAAAGAATGCCATTATTCTCTGGCGGAAAAATCCGATTATTTCATAAGTGCATGACCTCATGCTTTGTGTGTTGGTCCATTCCTTAGTTTTTCTGATCCTCATCTTTATTTATGATGCTTCTGACTGTCACATCAGCAAGTGTTCTTACAGCACTGGTAGTGGACCATGGCACTGTGCTGTGGTCACTAGTGAAAATGTTTAATAAGATCAGCTTATAGTCAGAGCTACTATCCCCTCAGGCCAGTTACTTCTCTTCTGGGTTTCTGATGGGGATTTGAACCTTGAAAATTCATTTGAGACCTCAGCAGGAGTCAGGATCTTGATGCTGTCCTCCTGAGCCCTGTGCCAGGGCTGATCTACCAAGCAGAATCAGCCCTTCATCTTTTATTGACATGGAGTCCCCCTGCTGTGGCAGAGGGGTGTTGGAGTATTATACATCGAGCTATTAGGTAAAAATTGCAGATTATCTCATTCTTATTTAGCACTGTATTGCTGGTCACTTTGGGGTTGGGTGGGTTTTTTTGTTTGGTTTTTTTTTTTTTTTTTTTCCTCCAGACAAGAGTCCTTATATTTAATATAAAGATGGGTATTTGACTGTTGCAAGTTNGAATGGTTTATTAATTTTAATGCTTGGTATTAAAAAAAAGTGATTCTAATGACCAAATGCTGCTTAAAAATGCAGTGTTACACTCCATCCCTTCTGGTGTGGGTACCAAACACAGCCTGATGATAAACTGGGACCAAGTTATAGGAGTTGGAGCAAGAGAAGGGTCATATTCCAGTATTATTAAAGGAAAGTATTGCTGGCCTGAGCTTGGATGCTTGATGTTACAGCTTTGGTAGCTGTGTGGCTATAGACAGGGCCTGGGAGATTCAAACTTTTCCTGCCTGAGTGCATAAAGTTTTAAAGAGCCGTTTGACAGACCTTTGACAGATCTGTGCTTTGGTTTTTCCGTGATGTGACGTTATTTACACCACGGGCTGATAATAATAATGCTCTGTATTCCCTGTCAGCTTTTCTAAAGTGCGAGCTCTCGGGATCCGTCACTCCGCGCGCTGGGAGCCGTGTCGGAGCAGCTCTGTGCCTTCTGTAACAGCGGCAGCACCTCACAAGTGTGACCCGCCCTTTCTCTCTGCAGAAAGGAGGTGCAAAGTGCCTGGTGTCCTGATCTTGTGGGGGTGAGCATGGAGCAGTTGCCTGCTTGTTTTAAGCATATGACCTTCTTGGTGACTCTATTCGAAGAGCTGAGTGACAGAAGCGTGCCTGGGAGCAGAAGGTGTTTGGATTTACCATGGTTCAGGATTCTTGTGTGAGGTCCCTCCATAAGTGAAGAGCCACTGTGAAAAGTTTTTCTCTTGTGGGAAGTGAAATAGCTATCCTGAGCCCAGGTTTTCAGGTGTCTCGAAGAGAAGACTTTGGGATCATGAACTTGATTCAAAGCTCCATGAGACAGCAGCACAGAAAGCAGGTGTTAGGTCACTGCCATGTTTTATTAATGTCTAGTTGGAAGGAACTTTTTTCTCTACAAGCTATGTTTACAAACATTTAATATGCAGCACACAACCTTTGCCCTGTCACTAGTAGTGTTTCTCAAATGCAGGCTACGCCAATCAGCCAAAGGATGCTTGGTATCTCTCCAGGATGTTCTGCATTCCTCTGCCTCCCATCACCAAGTAGAAATATTTTGTCTGGCTTAAGCCCATTTCCAGTAGCAAGCCTTGTCAAGCTAGCCTTGTTCAAACATAAGCCTGCCAGTGGTAGTGGCCTGGCTTCATGAGGGGAA
The DNA here is from genome assembly GCA_013399225.1 of Rhipidura dahli. Classification (NCBI taxonomy): domain Eukaryota; kingdom Metazoa; phylum Chordata; class Aves; order Passeriformes; family Rhipiduridae; genus Rhipidura; species Rhipidura dahli. The sequence continues at coordinate 30,873 of VXAC01000011.1, forward strand.
GAAGATGAATGAGCAGAGTTTCTGCAGAGTAGTAATATGGTGTATATATTATAGCATATCACATTCTTTATTACCCTAATGCATGCACAACAAATGCACAGGAATGCCATGTGTACAGCTGCAGAAGGTAACCCAAGCTGTTATTAGTTATTAATTGAATATGATCCTCTAATCCAAGATGATACAGTAATGCACAAAGGGACACACACACATTTACATTTGATATTTTGTGCCTTGAAGTTTTAGTCACACAATCTAAGCATGGGTGTAAGTGTTTGATGATGTATATGAAAATGGTTTTGATTATTTATAGGACAGCATTAAGGAATTCTGATATTGTCATGTGTTGAGACACAGCCTCTGAAACAACTTCAGAGACCAGGCTCATTATGTCAATTAACAGTATCTTGTGCATCTGATTGCATGAAGAATTCGAGATCAAAGGTCACATTAAAGCAGTCTTAATACTGACATAATTTGGTGATAATAAAGCCCAATTTTGTCTTTTTTTCATTGTAATGAAATCATGTTGCACACATTGCAAAATTATGGTAATTTTATTTTCCTGTAATTCACAAAGAGAATAATAGCCAAGCAACAATACACTGGGGCATTTTATTAGGAAATTGAGGTCCACATTCACGAGTTTTTCAAGATAGCTTTTCTCCTTCCCTCTGTGTTTTTGTTTTCCAGAATTGCATTGCTTTGGTACCATCTCACTTCTGCAAAAGACAATTTTGTTAAATGTATCCCCAAATGCACTGATGGAGTTATAACTGTTTGGCAAAGGCTTGGAGACAAAGATACTGCTGTGAAAAATGAGTCTTGTCAAAAGAAAACTGATTTGTGAGCACAAAATGTGGACAGCGTGGTCAATGTTGTATTATCCTTTTTTCTCCCACTTTCAGGTGTATCCACTATCCTGAGGTAGTTTTTATATATCAGGAGCATCTATATGGACTCTGTCCACCCTTCTTCACTGTCAAATTATATCAGAATGGAGATTTTTTCCATCTCCCAGCACTATGGCTTTTGCCTAGTGTAACTGGATATCCTGGGGCTTTGTGGCTGGCACTCTGGGATCTGGACACTTAGTTCTTCTTTGTACATTTGTACCTGTCTATAGCTCTGCCTTTCATCTGTGTCTATGAAATGAGAGAAAAGCACAGTCTAGTCCTGAAAGAGATGTTATGAGGAGAAACCTGTTAAAAGACTGTGAGTTTCAGGCTAAGCAGTCAAGAATTTAGTAGATGAAATATGGTTTTGCTACAGACTGTTTCTAAAAGAAGGCCTATCTTGTTCCAGACTAATAGTTGTGTGGCATTTTGGCACGTAAGTGAAAAGCTGTTGCTCCCAGTGTCTACTAGGAGATCATATTATTTCCTTCTCTTAACTTGTAATGTGTTTACCCTGCCTTTGATTTATGTAGCCAGGAACAAGAAGTGAAGCACTTACCCAGGGGAGATAGGTAGGTACTTGTATGGGTTCCTTGTATGCCAGAGCTGTTAAAAGCTAAATCTTCAGATCTTTAACTCATAGGATAATGTTTCTGAAGAGGACACCTTAAACCTCTTTGTGTGTATTTATTAGTTTCACTAGTGTTTTATTTCTGTGCTTTTTGACAGCAGCTGATATCTTCCTGTGTTTTCTAAGATCCCAGGGTGTTTATTGTAGTTGCCATTGTTCTTTCATTTAGATCAGCAGAGTAGCTGGGCTTCTTCAGCAAACAGGCTTCAGGTCTCTTTTAAAAAGCCAGTGAGCCACTAGTTCATGCAAGTCTAGGAAATTCTGCTTTTTGTTAAACTGCAGCAGCATATGTATATTCTCACAGAGTTTTCATTAATGTAATATCCAGTCTTCTTAAAACATGTGCTGCTTGTTTTGTCCTAATCCATCTGTTTGAAAAACAAAAATTAAAAGGTGTACACAGTATGTGTGTTGCTTTGCTCACAGATTTGGAATTTCCTGCCTCATATAAAGGAGCATGGGTTAGGTGTAACTCCAGTCTAACACCCAGATCTAACATTTGCCTTGCAAAAGGGGGGCAGTCCTGTCTTTGCTAGGTATTCTAGGAGACCCCTTTTCCAAAGTGGAAAAGCAGCTCTACAGATGCTCAGATAAATTGTCAGGGGTGTCCCTTCTTTTACAGGCAGCTGCTAAGACCTAGGAGGGATGCTGTCTACCCTTTTTGCCACCAATGGAAGCATAAAGAGGTGACTTCTCAAGTATGTGCTACTTTTGTATAACCTGAGTTTCATCATTTTAGCTGGGCTGAACATCCTCCAGGTCATTAGGAAGGGTATGTAATACAGGAAGGTATAACAGAGGTGCAGGCAGAGAAATGTTCTGTCCCTCATATAGATGGTATCTGACAAAATTTCACTTATTTGCTGATGCTGCCTTGCTACTTGGTACTCCGCAAGAGAAATAGCACCTGAAGACTAAGGCATGGTCCAACAGCAAATACTACATCAAACAGGGTAGACAGGTAAAAGCTGAACTCTTCCAGTGAGCCCTGATGACTGCCTGCATTTTCACTAAACCCCTACTATCCTGGCTCCTGCCTTTCATGCTGTTCATGCACCATGCACATATTCTGATGTCTGTGCAGCCTGTATCTCTTTTGTCAGCAGGAACATGGCCCTCTAACCTCTGAAAGCAACATCAGCTTCTCTGGGCAATTACTTTGGCCATTTTGTGCCAGAAATTGTCCTTTAGTACTGTGCTAAATTTAAAAATAATATGTTTTAAATTACCCTGAAGGAAACTTTACAAGGTAACAAGCAAGGGGTGAAGGAGATGAAGGGTGAAGAATTAGAACTAGATTCAGCTCATGTTCTGCCCATAACAGAGCCAGAACAACTTAACACCTCTTTCTCTCTGCAGAAACAAATCCCTCAGACTGCCTCTCCTGTGCAACCAGTGCAAAGGCAGTTTAAATACAGCAGAAACAGACTCACTGAAAAAGTTGCGAGCAGGTTCTAATTTCCAACATCCTTGTTCAACTCAGGCATCCAGAAGGTGCCTGCACCCAAGTCCAACCCCACACTGATTGTCACTTGTGGAGGTATCAGTGCTGAACACTTTCCCAGCCCGTGAGATGCAGGAGGGCTTTTGCTTTGCAAAGTTTGGGTTTGTTGCACTTTTCCTGAAATTCCCCTGGTTGAGGGTTCATGCGGTTATGGGTGAAGCTGAGCTTCCAGGCCAGCACATAGAAGGTATGGAAGGTATATGCTCCTGGGGATGCCTTTCTTTCTGGTGGGAAGGTGGATGAGGGAATTAATCAACATGGATCCTATTATGCCTTTTTAAAAAATAGTAGTTTCAGGTAAAGTAACACCTGCTTAGGAATGGTTAACAGACCCACGCACTGCTTAAAAACTGAAACAAATATAAACACTTGCAAAACACTTTATAAGTGTTTGTAAAATGCTTTGTAAGTCAGAAAATGAAAAAGAAAATTACATGAAAAACTTAATTTAAAAATATGAATAATTTCCTTACTAATGTAAAGAAATTCCAATTGGAAAACTATCCCGTGTCAGAGGCGTAGCAGTGAATGCTGTTGGATATCTGAGCTCCCAGCTGACAAATGGTTTCTAATTTAGGGCCAAATTAAGCCCCCATTTATGCTATCATGTGTCCCCAGGAACTCTTTTCACTTCATCAGGGTACTTGAGTCTCATCCCTATGTAGCTGAGACCATAAATGAGCCCTTATGAAGCTTTTTGCTCTGAGAATTCTTTCAGAGACTTATCATTATTTAAGTTCTTTCCTGAATAATGAACAGGCAGACACAGTAGGCAGAAAAGACTGACAGGCATGGATGTGCTGTTGTAAAACCATGAAATGTCCTAAAACTTGATGATTCTGACTCTATTACAGATAACACTCTTAAAATTAGTCCTTACTGTTTACTTCCCACATTTAAATCCAATGAACACTGGGAATCCAGAAACTGCACATTATTAAGGAGTTGAATGGACCTGATTACAACATATATCACTTTGTTATTCATGTGGAAGCTTTTCAAAATGGTCTTTCCGTGACTTCTTTCCAAGGCTGGGTAGAACAGGGGTTTACAGCTGGACATTTTTGTGGAGCAGGAGAAATGTTACGTGTGACTGTGACCTTCAAGCAGCCGCCGTTGTGGGCACGTCCCCTGTGGGTGCCATGATAAATGATGTTATGCTGGCTAATTAAATCAATGCACCTCATTAATGCTTTGCAGCTTCTGAATTTCTTGTCACTCTCTAGTCCCATGGAACACTTTCTGTATCTGCTCTCCTCAGGCTGACACGCAATTTTTTGCACTTCTCTCTCTGCAGAGATACAGCAATTCCAGTACTCTCCATCTCAAAGTAAGTTTGAGAAGTATATTTAGTACATCCAATAAGAGAATAGTTTAAAGGTAACCAGTAGCACCTCCTGCTTCCTCTTTACATTTATTTTCCCCATTTCGAAAATGAAGACCCTTCTGTGTCTTTTGGACTTAAGTTATAAGCTAAACAATGGAAATAACTTTTTTTCTTATTATTTAATGTGTTGGGAATTGTGCTAATGCAGGGAGAGAACAGCTGCTGAGAGATGTTGCATGAAAGAATGTTAAGAATCCTATAAGGATTTTCACTCTGTTGCAGCACCAACAAGGATCTGAGTTAGGAATATGGCAGACAATATTGTCCCCATGCCTATTGTGTGTCTGTCCCTGTGCTTGCACATAATAGGAAGCCTTTTTCTGATCCCTTCTTGACTTTTGCCATCTATTAAATACATAATAAAAAGAAGTTCAAAACCTTTCCCCAAAACCTCCCCATTTTCCCACAAAACTAGTAGCTGAAATATCTATTGGAATATGTTAACTCCTTGACTATTCTTCCCTTTTTCCCCCCCTCCCAGTAAATCGTGTTTTCAATATCACCTCAGGATGGAAACAAAAATAATTTGGAGTTTTGTTACTTTTAAAATTTTTTCCCCCCTCTCTTTCAATCTTTATTTACAATTTTTTTTCACAGGCAAAAAAAGGGAAGATGAGGGAAGGAATTTTTCAGTTCAGCATTTCTCTGGAAGAACTTGGAAGAAGCACATTTCTACAACAGCTAAAGGAGCAAGAAGAAACAGAAAAGAGCAACTGCCAATGTTTCAGCCAAGCCTAGCAGCAGCCCGAGTCTGAACTGCTTGTTATGATGCAAGTGAATGTTTTAATAACAGTAAAACTACACTGGTTTGAATGCACAGGGAGCTTCCTGTCTGTGGGCAAACACCAGCCTTGGCTTGGACTCTTGTGTAACTGCATTTGATCATCACACACTAATGCTTACACGTGGACTTGCCCCCATCCCTGCAGCATGCCAGCTGCAGTGAACACAGCCTGGCTCCTCCCTGGACTCCTGTCTTGCCTTGCTTGATTGTAAAGAGACAAAGGAAGGATTCTGGAGTAGAACCTGGGCCAAAATCACTCCCTGCACCGCTAGAGCCATTAACTCCAGACCACAGAGCTGTGCGGAAAGTGGGAATGGAAAGGTGAGAAAGAAACCACCTGGCCTTAGGTGCATTAGACTGGAGTGCTGCCAGGGGAAAACACTGGGATGTCTACACCCTTGCTTTGCCCAGGAAGTCTTTTGCAGGTCACTGAAATCTGCTTTCTGCTGACCTTGGAGCTCTTATGCAGGACTTGTCCTGCCTTTTTTGCACTATCTATAGTAGGTATGTTAGTAAAGGCCCTGGATATGAAAGAATTCCTCAGGTTGTGTTGCTTCATCTACCACTAACCTGTCACATCGTGGTTTGTCCTGCAAGAATCTGGGCTGCATTCCGAAACCCAGCTCATTATTCAGAGGTGATACAACAGCTTTCGCCTGTCCTGTTTCTGCAGCTAATAGAGCTGTCAGCTCTGCTGTCATTCCTTGTCCTCCCATCCAGAAACAGATAGAATGCCTTAAAGGAAACAGGTCATCCCAAGACTGACTCTTGAAATAAAATTGACCCTTATTCAAGTGTACGTCCAAAACTGCTTGGACTTTTCCCTTCGATTGCTATTTGTATTTGCCTCTTGTTCCACAGAGAGTTAATGTGGATTGAAAGTATGACATTTCTCAGGAAAATATCTGTTACAGGTGCCAAAGGCTGTTCTGTTGTCAATGCTCTGTGATATTTTCATGGCATGTTTGGAAGAAAGTCTTTCCTCTCTGTCTCCTTCATTTGCCTTAAGCCCAGCATTACCATCTCATTCAAGAGATGATAATGACTGTGTTCACTTGTTGCACTGGATGTTTGTGCCAAGGGTATTTATGAATGTTCTAGTGCATTTTAAATTCAAACTTCAGTGCCTGAAGACACTTGCATATGAAAAGAAATTGAGTCGCCGTAGCAGGGAAGGAGATGTTCAGCAGGTAAAGTTGCACTCAGTCAAGAAGGTGCTTGTTGGCTAGTAAGGTACAGGGGATGACAGCTGCTCTGACAAAGTGACATTTGCATCTCCAGAGAAGTGAGACTTCTTAATTTAACTGGAGAAGTGTCAAGATCATCTGCTGAGTAAGTTAAAAGGAAGTAAGTTTCAAATAGAAAGACAGAAAGTTTCTAGAGGAAAAAATAAATCTGCTCAGAGCCCCTGGAAAGAAGATTAGTTACAGATGGTGGCGTGGAGGAAAGGCTTTTCTCTAACAAGTGCAGCCTGTGACACATGACATGCAGGGAGACACTGTCCCTGACATGTCAGAAGACTACCTGCAGCAAATAAGGAGGATATGGAGTGAAAAGGAGCTTTTATATTTTTATTTGTAAGTAGGCTGATTATAGACTTCTTTATTGTGCCTTAAAACCCTTGTTACTGCAGTGTTTATTTTGGATGCTGTAAATAAATGTTCCCACTTGGATTTTGCTTTAACTCACATGGAGTTAAAGCACTTGATTAAAAAGTACAAGGTATTCCTTGCTGAAGGCTGCCACAGCCCTAGCAGGCAGCTGGGGATGTGGTCACCCAGAGGTGAGGAGGTGAAGCGACCTCTTCCTGCAATGAGGGCTCTTGGCAGGATGCTGGTGAGCATTCCTGAATCCCGGTGATCCTGGGGGAATTTGTCACCCATGCACTTGAGTTGTGCTGTGTTTTTATTCCTCTTTGAAAGAGTGAACACCCAGGATAAGAGTGACCTTACTTTTCTCTATTTCTTTGTTCATGAGCAGCTCCTGCTTTGCTGGGGCTACAAGCAGTTTACCAGCAATTATGTCAGAACATTTGCTAGCATCTTACTCTGACTTCTAAATCGTAAAGCAGCAAAGGGAATTACTGCTGCCAACTCCAAAGCAAGGCAACAAAGGCACAGATGTAATAACACATGCACCTAAGTATTTGCCCAGTTTTTTTCACATTCCTCTTTTTGTTTTCCCAAGCAAAAAGCAGACTCCCTAGCAACCATTTTAAAGCTGAGGGCACACTGAAAGCAAGCTTGACAAATGAAAGTGGAATGCTGAGGCATGTGGGACTGGTGGTGCAGCCCCGTGGAATTATCAACCCCCCACTGTGCACAGCCCCACCGGGCTGCATCCCTGGGGGTTACAGGGATGGGAAAAATGCAAGCAGCCACCTAAGCTGGCAAGCAGGAGGTGCTTAGGAGAAAGGCTCCTGTGTCTTAGCAACTCAGAATCCTTTCCCAGAGTTAAGTGCTGTGGTTTTTTTCTTTTTCTTTTTCTTTTTTTTTTTCCCTCCTTTTTTTTTTATCCTAAAGAAAGTGCTAGTGAACATTAGGCTTACTTCTTAACAGGAGTGGAGAAATGAAAGTCCCAGCTTTAAATGCTGACCAAATGGGCAGAGCACTTACCTGGACTGCAGGAAGCACAGATTCAGATCCTACCTTTGCCTGAGGAGCTCTGACCACCAGTGTGTTGTGAATAGACTCATCACCAGGATGGGGTATCTGGGACAGAACTCTGCCCAGTGGTGTCATATAAACACTCAGTGCCAGCCATGTAGTCCTGCCCTCTTCTCCATGCCAGCTGTGATGGCTTTCTGACCACACAGCACACTGCTACAATTCACAAAGCAGGAGACATTCACCTTGGTTTTGTTGCTTTAGTTAGTCCTGGAAGGGGGAAAAAAGGAAGACACAGGTGCTGAAGAGCAGGACCTTGTTCCTTGAGCATCAGTGACTGATTGGATGGACCCAGTTGTACCATTTATGATCTCACCTGTCAAAGCGGCTCACTCAGCATCTCACAGAACTGTAAAATGTACCCTGAACTTGATAAAGACTCTTTAGCCCATAGTTGAAATGCTCATCTCTAAAAGGTGAGACATGGGCTTTCTTCTCTTGCCATGTATTTCCCACAGTGGTTTTTTTTTCCCTTGAAATCATACTGAGCACATTTCAGTTGCATACCTGTCATATACAGTAAAACTGAGGCTCTGCAGTCTTAAGTAACTGGCCAGGGCTCTCAAGCAGAGAAATGTAGGATTGATTGTGTTTTGACTCACATTGTGTAATCTTCAGTTACTAAGTAAACCAGGGCAGCTAAGCACTCCCTTCCAAACTCAATAATGTGAATAATTTTGAGGGACTTCAGCAAATGTCCTGGTTGCCTGCCTGTGGCATGGCTTCCCATATCACTCATGAGTACTGAGCTTGATAACAGATAGCTAGAAGTCTTCATATTCTCATCTGTCATTTTGTGCTCCAGTGGGTTCTACTAGCAACAAATGTTATTGGAAATATATCAGCCCTTGGAGGAGATGCATAGGAAAATAATAAGGTGAAGTAAGTGTCAAATGTCTGGCCAAGATGATATTAATACCAATCCCCACTAAATAAACTGTCAAACCTGTCACTGTGACCATCAGGCAGGGAAGTTAAAAGGTAAGAAAGCAATCAGTGTAGCTGACTTTTAAGTATATCTTCCAGTTCTTATCAAAAATGGTTGTCATCATTCTTGGGGATCTTTATAGCAAAAAAATAAAGAGGCTGTATAAATGCCAGATATTTTTCTCCAGAGATTTTTTAATGCCAGTGAAAACTTGCAGTTGCCCAGGTGCATTAGTGTTGGTAGAGGCTGAGCATTAGAGAACCATATTCTATACCCCCCTCCATGCACTGTTCTGAAACTTGAGTCATTCAGAACATCCACTGTCTGGTGTCCATGGTCATGGCATATTAGACAGGCAGTGACTAAAATAATTTCAGTGTCCATGACAGGCATCCATAGCAGGATGTTTGAATTCAGCCCTCAATCTTTTTGATGGTTTTGAAATACTTACAGGACACCCAGTTTGTTATTTTTTTGGATTGGAAAAAAATATTTGAAGTTTTATGTAAAGTAATGTGTGGTAGAACTATGAAGGACTAACTTGTCTAGTCACTGAGCCTGAAAATATTAATATGCACAAGGGTAATAAATCCTTCTGAGTTATTTCACTTTGAAGATGGTAATTGAGCCAATTAAAAGTGTAGTCCTCTTGATTTCAGTTACAGTATTTCTTATACTTACTCGACTTAGCCTTGCCAAACTTGCCCAAAATTACATGGTAGCACTCAGATACTCCACAACTGACTGTTCTCCATCAAGGCACAGTCCTGACCCATTGTTAAATCAATACTTATTTTATTTCCTCATTGTTTGTTCTGTTTCTTTAAAGGTTTTGCAGTTGGTGCTGGCATTGAAGGGAAATTGGCAGATTTTAAATGATCAGTTACTGAAGCAGTATAAACTCTGCTTCAGGACTTATGACTTGGATAGGAGCAAATAAGTTGCTCTACAACAGCCAAATTTAGGATTTTAGGAACTTCCTTTTGAAGCAATGTGTTCTGGCTTCTGTTGGAAACAAGACACATGACAGTTCTCATACAGCATAGGAAAGCTTGTGTTCCTTAATGAAAGAGAGTTTATCCTCCAAAATAAACATTATCCAAGGTAACTTAAGGGCTCCATGTATTTCTGCACTTGATTCACTACAGCATAAATATCTTATATGTGCTATAAATCTTATATATGCCATGTGTATGCATATATATAAGCTATTTAAGTTATATAGCATATATATATAGCTCTTAGCATATAAAAAACTATGCAAGAGTTAGTACATTCCACTCATATTAGCTAGTGAAACATCAGCTGATATTGTCTGTATATTTAGGTTCAAAGGACTTGTCAGAAACAGAGATAGTCCGGAGCATAATATAGTCAAGTTCTATTTGTTTTTGGTAAGGTGACTCCAAATCATATTAGAGACTGGGTGGCAGCTCCTGAGGCAGTCACAATAACGATAGGTTTATCAGCACTCATTCACCATTTTCAAGAACAAAGGTTAATAAACAGGAGATAGAATATTTATTCTAATATAGGTCCCCGGGGTGCTAAGTCATCTTTAATGAGAAATGAGGTAATTACCAGTTCTGTCACCTCTCGTCTCTCAAATACACTTGAAACTGTTTAATATGAGGCCTGTGTTGTTCAGTAGAAAATAAAGCCTTAGAAATTATTGTAAAGCATTTCAGTATTACTGTATTAATGTAAAGATAGTGAAGCTGGCATATCAAAGTATATCTTTCAAGGCAATTTGAATGCCTTTCTTAAATCAGAATGGAATGAGATGTCAGGACAAAAAAAATATATCAGTTGTTCTGGTCTGTCATCACCATAATCATCACAGATTCAGCTCCTCAAGTTAGAGGTATTTTGGGCTTGAAATGGAAAACATAGTGAAGGAATTTGACTGTGACAAATTTTGGAAGGATGCATTTATTTGCATCACCTGCCTTATATGCAGAAAGCTTGTGGAGAGTGATATGAGATCAACCAGGACAAAAAAAAAAAGCCACAAAAGTAATGTGTGAGAAGAAAGAACAAGGAACAGCTGCAGTTAAAGGAAATACAAACTTCTGGAAGCCTGTAAGAGTAATTTTCACTTGCTTTACTATATTTTCTGGATCAAAGGTTCCTGAAGTGAATTTAAGTGCCTGTGTCTTTTTGCAATGTCAGAGCGGTGGAAAGGAGACACGATGGAGATTAGAGCCACGTTCTGCAGAATTAGGTTATGGAAAGATAATTGCACAAACAACTTTCATCCATATGCTGTGCAGGGAGGGCAGGATCAAAATGGTTCAAGTTACACAAGGCAAAATAAATAGTGTCTCTCAGGTCCCTGGTGGGCCAGGGACGTGGCCTTCTGGAGCACAGACTCCTCCCTCCATCTCTGCACCGGGGTTCTGCTTGGAGACAGCCCGAGCAGCAGAGGTGTGGGCTTGCTGGGACCTGGCTGCTCCCCATGGCAGAGCTGGGAGTGGGGCTCCAGGCTGGACCCCAGCTTTGGCTCCCCCAGCAGGCAAGCAGGGTCAGGGGGATAAAGATGACACAAAAGTCATTTATGATATGCCAGATGTTGGTGCCACCCTTTGGAAGGACCTGGACAGGCTGGAGAGATGGGCAAATAGGAACATTATGAGGTTCAACACAAGGAAGTGCAAAGTCCTGGGTGGAGAGGCAAGGATGGCCAGAGGACACAGAGGGCTGAGGAGCAGGGGAGAAACAGGACACATAACACCCAGCTGAGGAAGGGCATCTGGCTGAAAGTTTGGGGAAAAGGCAACTAGCAGGCTCCTGTCTTTGGAAGAGGAGTAAACATGATTGTGAGAAGAAGCTGTGAAAATGTCTTGGGTGGCAACAACAAGAAAGATCTGCATGGTGGCTCTACTATACCCTGCCAGTGGTCAGCCTGTATCTTCTGCAAGGGCATTGTGGGCATCAGTGACTTTCTCAGCCCCCACATCCCTGGCCTCTGGGAAGGAGACTTGCAAAGGGAGCAGTGGGGACATAGACCAAAAATTCAGGTGTATACCCACAAAGAAGTTGTGTTGTGTGCACATCCACACCACCGACTGCTCCCACTTTTCTTCAGGTAAACATTCATTTAGCTTTAAAAAGTTACTGGCAGATGGCTGATGAGGTTGTTCCTGGGTTATAGTTGCTAAGCCAGCTCCAGGCTTGGTTCATTACTGGGTAATTATGGCTTTGCATCTTCTTGTTTGCTATTCAATAATTGTCCTCTTCAGTGAAAGTGCCTATTGACCTGAATAAAATATAATTGTGCCTCCCATCGACTTTCAACTTTTTAAAAGCATTTCTCCGTTGAATTGGCTTTCTCCAATAATGCTTGTGTTTGTTATGGATTTCCCTGACAACATAACAGTATAGAAATAAGCATTTGTACTAATCCCTTCTGCTTCAGTTCTAATATGCAATTGTCATTTTTACATCAACAGTCACAGTCATGCATTCCCTTCACTGCAGAGGTGAATCTGCTCCTCAGCATCATTTGTGCATCTCAGCCTCTCTGAGTCACAGCTTCTCAGAGCTCCTTGTGCCATTAGGGGGAAGGTTCTGGGGCATCTGCAACAGGCTGGCACCTACTTTAGGCCTCCTCCATGAAGACATCTTCCAGAAGTGTAAATCCACTTAAAGACACTGGGAACTTGCAGACTGTAATCCATCCACATTCCTTTCTCATTTGAAGGCTTGGAAAGCTCCCAAACCAGGAAAAGCTTGGAGCATGTTCCTCCTTCCCTCCACGTGGTGCAGTAGCTTGGGAGTAATTGGGGAATTTGCTTCCAGGTGGCCAGGGAAATGCCACAGCAAACTCCCAGTTAACTTCTTGATTTAGTACCTTCTCCATACTGAAAAATCAGTAGGTTTGTTTAAAACTGTGCAGTACACTCAGCACAACTAACTACTGCTGTCAGTGATCCCTTTGATTCCTTAAGAAAACCACACACAGCACTTCTAATTTGATGGTAGGTTTATTACCTCAATATGCAGGAGAAAATTTTCAAGGCTACTCCATGCAAGTTTAGCTGTTTTGTTACTATTAACTAATTAATGTTCTTTCAGGTCCATATGATTTTAGTGCAGCACAATCATTTACACATTGAGAAGTTGAGAGCATAAAAATAAAATGAAAATCACATTTTTTCCCAAACCTTATGATTTTAGTTTTGTTTAAAATACTAGAAATAGTTTCTGCTAAGAACAAGTTACTAAAAAAACCAACACATTTGGTCAAAATATTTTTCTTAATGTTGCAGGATGGTCACTTGGTGCAGGAATTTAAATATTTCTTTTCAAATTCCAACATATGCTTGTTCCACTTGGAAGGCCTCTGTAAACAGTCCTGATTACTGCTAATTGATTTAAATCTCAGAACTCAGTAGGAAATCACAGATGTTAACTTCTCAGCAATGCACTAAAACTTCCTGAGTTTCTCACAAAAAGATTTGGTGTAATTGCAAGATATCTTTTTGAGGTACAGGGATTATATAAATCTGTTCCGGTGAGAGCTGTTACACAGAAAGCATTGATGTTAAGCTTGTAAGTCTGTTAAGGAAAGTAACTTTATATTTGTTTTGAGACCTTCACCCTGTAAAAGACTGAAAAAAACCTCTAATGCTTTTGTACTGCAGAGAAGAGAGAAACTCCTTCTTTTTTGGATGCCCATGAAAGATTTCAGAACCTTTTAAAAAGAAAGCTGACCATTTTCTTAAAAAGATGAAAAAAGATATGGCAAAAAGACCTAAAAACATCTAGTCAGCAGAAAATAGGCCTCTGGAACAGATATGCAATGCTGAAGCTTAAGTTACAGGACAAAGAACAGAGGGAAAATGTTCTAGAAGTAGTTGATTAAAAAGGAGCAGAAGTTGTCTATGAACTTACACAATGGACATAAGTACATAAGCAGGATGCAATAACCACTTAAATGTAAATGGAGACAAGCTTCAGCAACCAAATTGCTTCTAGAATTAAAATGACCCTGCTCCTTTCCTCATCCATAGATACAACTTACAGATGCTATCTGCTGGCTAATCCTCATTTTCATTTCCCTTCCTGTGGCAGCAATGACGGATTTCTCTGTAGCAGAAGTGATTTTCTTGAAAGTTAAAGAAAAATTTAAAAAATTGTAGCGCTAGCCACATTAATTCTTTAATATCATTAAGAATTCAGTAATATCCCAAGCTGATGGGATGTCATCTTGCAGCAAGATGAAGTGGTGCAGATCAATTACTGGCAGGTTGCCCAGCAGGTGAATCAGGAGCTCAGCTTATATGGCTTAAAGCTCTGGGGGATCTCTGGGCTGCAGATTATTTTTTTTTTGCTGAGGATTCAAGACCTTCAGGCTTGGTGGCTCTGTCTCAGTGCAGACTAAAAGCAACAGATGCCTGAAGATGGTGAGCTGGATCAAGCTACAAATTAGAAATCAGGAGAATTGGGGACTTCAATGTGACTGCTATTTGCTCGTGCCTCTGCACCCTGTTTGTAAAACAGAGGCACTTTGTGTCCCCTGTGAAGCTTTCTGAATCCATTAGAATGTGCTTTATGTCAGAAACGTGCTGCTCACAGAGCCTCCGAGGGTTCCAGGCACAGCTCCCAACTCAGAAGTTGACAGAGGGAGAATCCCTTTCCAAGGCAGTAACAACAGCACAAAGGAAATTAAAGTGGGCACCCTTCCACAGCTGAGGTCATGTTTATGTCCCTACAAGTCCATCTGTCTGGCAGAGGTGTCTGTCCCCATGTGCACTGGCCAGAAATGAGCAGCCTAGCGGGCACACCACAGCTTGGTAAATATACTCTGGCCTCCAGTTAAAAGGGCACTGCCTGGCCATGCTGGCAGGATGAGGGATGCTCTCTCCCTACTACTACCTGCCAGCCCATTCCAGGGCACAAAGCTCACCCTGCCTGCCTCTTGTCCCCACCGTGTTCTCTCTGAAACTCAACAAGGCAGTAACAAAGCATCAGTTAATGATCATCTTCTGAGACATACAGTGGAGCACTTCGTGGGTCATCCAGATCCAAGAACCCACCTCAAGACTGGTCCAGCATCCACCAGTTCCCTCAGCCTGTCAGGGGGACAGCCTTTGTAAAGCAGGAACACAGGTAAGGGCTATTAACAATGCCATCATCCTCTTCCACCTTGCTCCTCAGCATTTGCTCCTCAGCTTTTGCTCCTTGGCAAGTCTGCCAATCTTATGGGCAAGGCCCCTGGCTTGCTCTGCAGTCTGTTCCACAGGTGTTGCCTGGACTGGAAGGATCCCTCAGCCTCCATCTGTACAGCGCTCCAGTACTGACCTGTGCTGTACATTGTGACTCTCTTAGATTACAATTTTAGGTTTGTGAACTGAATGAGATCCACTGTTGAGTTGCCTTCTTATCCACGCTCTTGAAAATGCAGATGAGAAAGCAAAGATGGACAATACTTACACCAGGAAAAACAGCCTGAGATTCCAAAGTACCATATTTGCCTGTGTTGTTATGTGAGCATTTCCAAAGTGTTATCCTGCTGTTCTGTTAATGAGATTGCACTGGGGAGAAAGGGAGGGGGATGCAGGCGTGGCAAATGGGTCTGGCAAATCTTTAAATGCCTCAGTGGTGGTGATAATGTGAGCATGGGTTTATTGCTCTGCATTTTGGAAATAACATTTTAAAAACTTCCAATTTTACTAGGCATTCATTTGCATACAGGCACTTCTGCCTGTGCTTTTTGTAATTTTATTGCCACTGTAATAGAGATTTGGAAATCGAATGCACTTCACTATATTCCAAGGCTCTTCCTATGCTACTGGGTGATATCTGATTTATGAAAAGGCAGCACTATTTGCCCTACCCTCTGTGTATCTGATGGAAAAATACAGTAAATTGAGACTAATATATCCATTACTTGTGCATGTGGATGGATATAAGGGAGGTGCAGGTTTCAGTCTTATAGAGGTTTTTCCTCTTGCCTTTTGTAAGGTTGAAACAAATTATTGGGTTTCTTTCATCTTTACTCCTCCAGTCTCATGCTGGGTGCTGATAATGGGATGGTTGGTTTATTTGCTATAGAGTCTTCCTTGAGATTGTTTCAATTGCACCTTTGTCTGTCATTCCTGACTTCAATTTAAACAGAGGATGGGAAGGGAGGAGCTGGCCTCTCTTTCTCCACTGAACTGGCTACTGTCATTATACAGCTTCCTTTCAGACTCCCTGACTCTAAAACAGCTCTGTGTTTTAGAAAATTTCTTTCCAGTCAGTACGTTTTCATTAATTGGAGGCATTATTCTTAGAAGGAACTCAGCTCTAATTATTTCTGTAAGTTATATGTCCATTTTCACTTGAAAGTGGCACTTGAGGTCAAATACTTTCCCCCACCGCATCCCCAGAAGCCTACTGTAGGAGGCACTGAGGTGGTCTCTATGGAAAAGCATCAGCATTCTGGGATTAAATTGGTGTATGAGAGGGGAAAGCTTTTGTTTTCCATCCTTGCCAGCCTCCTCTGGGAGCAGCAATATTTGGTGCTGAGCTGCAGCCTACAAGAGGACGGTCTTCTCAATTTATTTTTGGTTACTGTACAATATTGGATATAATTTCATTACCCATTTGCCTAAAGTCAAACTCGGATTACCTGACTTGAAATGTTATTGTGTGGTTACTGAAAGAGTTATTTTTAAAATCATATTTAAGCACTGGAAAGAGAGCTGAACAAGCTGGAAAGAGAATATTATGTTGTTTAAAAGTTAAGATGGGTGTTGATGGAAGATAATGTCTTATAGAAAACTGGATAGACTAAAAAATAACCCTGCTACATCTGGATGCTATTTTTTTCATGGCATTAGATAGCTATTACAGAACTCTATGCTGTCTTTCCCGCTGGGAAACAAGAGCTAAAAGAAGCAAATTTTTAGCTATTTTTGCATTTCATTAACAAATAGTCTTACTTGAAAATGCAGTTCTCTTGGCAGTAGTGAGATGCCTGTAGGCAGGAGCATGTCTCCTCCTGAAGATCTGTGTGGATGGATATTAAACCCATGGAATTCTAAGCATACCTGGCCATGTACTGTAGGATGAGTGCTGGTGATGATGCTGCTCAAAATACTCTCTGAGAGAACCATACAATTTCAGGGCTATTTGTGTAGCAAACTGCAGCCTCCTATAGTCAGACTTGTTGACTGTCTTCCAGATGAGCCCAATACTAAAGAAAAAGTAATATCCAGCTTATTTTCAAACTCCTGTAGCTCCTTAGGCCTTGCAACAATATTATTCTCAACTCTGAGAATGATTTTAATCTACCCTTAAGATACCAGCGGCTGAAAGTAATCATGTAAACACTGTTATACACCTTTCCTTCTGCCAGTGACTTGCAAGGGGCACAGTTATTGTGAGCAGGGAGTGGGTACTGGGGTGTTCATATCCCCTGGTGCGTGGTCCGGGGTCACGTCCCAGCACTGCTGCTGGGGGCACGTGGCACGCGAGGAGAACACTGTGGATCCTGCTCTTCTGCAGACATCTCCAATATTAGATTTGTGTTATTGATCTCTGCTCTCCCTGGAGCCAGGAAAAAGCCTCCTGCAAGAAGGCAATGAGGAAAGTAAGGCAAAAACCTAAAGGACTGGCTTATGCTTGCTGTTAAAGAGCACTGCAAAATGCTTGCTGTGCAGCTTAGATCATCTGCAGGAGTGATGAAAATCACACTGGCATGGGTGTTATGCAACAGTTATGTTTTTGTTTTTCCTCTTAAAATGAACAAATTTGGATTATAGAGAAACACATGAGGTTCTGAGGCATTGTGCTAACTGAATTTCTCCCCAGATGTGTAAAACTTTAATGGAATATATCCCCCAAGCAAACCTGCATCGTCCAGTAATGAACAGGTCTATTAAAGTTTAAGTTTACACTGCCAGTCTAAAAGCAGAAGTTTATGAAAGGCCACTGAAAGCAAGAATGGTGTTCACCTACAACACTGTCATTAAATATTAAAAGTCATGTTCCAGGCTTGAGCGACTCCAGCGTGTTCCCTTGTCACCAGCAGTCCCACACGAGCACAGTGCCACATGTGACAGCATGCACAGGCAAGAGTGCAAGGAGACCACACTGGAGACTTGCAAGATGTCAGCCTGAGCTGTGCAGCTCAGTGCTTCCAGCCTGCAGTCACAGTGGGAGGATGCAGAGGACATTATGGCTCACGTTTCTGTCCAGGCTATTAAGTCCCTGCTGTTGCTGCTGCAGCAGTACTCATGCTGGATGGTGCACATCAGAAATCTTGGGGGTTTTAGTGTTAAAATATCAGAAACCTCTTTAACTTTTGACTAAGCCTTGGTTTGTGTTAGTACAACTCTCCTGGAATCAACAGAAAACACTGTCTCTGAATAGTTCAGGTGAATTCAGAAGTGATTAACCTCTCTGGGACTGTGAAGAGACTTCCTTGGATTTTGGCTCACGGCGTGGTGTGTCTGGCTCTGAGCTCCTAATACTGGACTCAAAATGATACAGTGGGTTGAATGAATATGACTTCACCCCGTGGGTTCAGATTTGTTCCAGAAAAGTTGCATGGGCTAACTTTGTACTGAGAAGCTTTACACAAGATCAGGTTTCAGCTGTCCTCTGCAGCCACTGCTCCTGATTCCATGAAATTGGAATAAATCCCTTGCTGTTTGCAGAGGTTATTCAACAGAAATATGACCATCTGCCTGTGCCTGCTGTGGATCTTCTTTGTACTGCTAAGTAACCTGATAACACATTGATAAGCACTAGTGGTCTCAGAGGTATGAGCCTGAGATTAGAAAACATCTTGAAATAGTTAAATATTTCCCTTAGCACTAGCTCACTCCTATTGTTTCAGATACCAACTTGAAAAAGGCTGGGGGAGCAATAAAAACTAAAGGGAAAGAGTCAACCCAGCTTTCTTCTGTGATTATCTTGCATGTTTGTGAGAAGATGATGCCTTGTTCCTTCCTCTTTTCTCCTTGATACACAGATGAATCATTAAGACTCTGCTAATAAAGGCCATCTAGGTTGCCTGAACAATTTCCTATGAATTTAACAAAGGGATAAATTCAATCAAGTGTCTGTGGGTTTGCTGACCAATGTCAACTGCAAGCAAAATGCAGCAACAGTGTTCTGCCCAAAAGCAACCATGGATTTTTAATCCATTGTTGAAAGTGCAGTATTTTACAGTGCTGTTTTATCTGTCCTCTGCCAAAGGTGTCTCTAACAGACACGTGTTACAGTCCTGCTGTCTGTTACCCACCTCTAATTCTTACAGAGCACTGAAATTTAGAATGCTACATTAAGCTTGATTCATGACCACTCTCCTTAGTTCACTCACAGCAGTCTTGTTTGTGTCAACAAAACTTCATGAGAAGCATTGTCTGTTACCCTGAGGGGACTGATGGCTGTGTGCCTTGTACTATGGCCCTCTTCTCCTAAAAAAGATTTTATCTACAGCTATTTCAGCTTTCTCTTGGTTCCTTTGTGCTGATATAAGATTAAAATTGTAAGAAGAATTTTCCAGTTGCTTTTTGTGTTCGGGCTGTTACTAGGACAAATGTAAAATGTTCCTGGGTCTTTTTCTAATGAATATTCCAAGTTTTCAGTTCATTATGATGTGATTTACCTAATGGTAATGGGAGGAAAAGGAACACCAGATGATGTGATGCTGCAAAGCTGAGCCCAATTTAGCAGAGCAAGCAAGAGACGGGCTCTGACAGAAACAGCTTTTCACATCCTCAGGCACCCCCACTACCTGAGACCTGCCCCTCTCATCTGCTCCATGGCTTAGTGATGCTCCTTCCAGCTGGTCCCAGCAGGGAGCTTTGGGCTTGCCTCCAGCCCATGATGGTGCCAGCTCAGATGCTACACAGTGTCAGACATCCATGTGACACTGTGCCCTTGTCACCAGCCCTGAGGGCCCCTCTAGCCGTGGGCCAGCACTGGGCACCAGTCCCTCTGGCCATGCTGACATTCTGCTCTCCCTCTGTGATTATTCCAGTGGTGCTGTCCCATCTGGTGTTGGTCCATGGCCCACTGCAGGCTCATGCCAAAGTCTGCATTGCCCTGTTATCTGTAGGTCACTGCACTAAGCTTGTTTGTGTCAGCTCTTCGCCTGTGTGACGGCACAATACTTCTATGTCACCTAAAATTGTGGAGAGCAGCTTCCTGCAGTTAAACTTTGCATCTTTTGGGACCCTGGGCCTAAGTCTCTCCTTTTTGATTAAATACAGAACTGATGAAACACACACACAAATAAATATANGCTGGCTGCTGTGTTTTCCACAGAACAGACAGACAAAAAACCGCCCAAAACCAGAAAACCAGACAGGTAAACATCTCCTCCTTACTCTCTCTGACACGTTGCCATTTCATTTAACTCCTGTTCACATTTCCTTTCTTGCAGTTGCTGGGACCCTTCTGCTTGACTGGATGAGTGCAAGGCTCTCACACCTTCAGGGGCAAGGACACACTGCGCCTGCCGTCTTTGGCAGACCTGGACTCTTGTACAGACCAAGGCCAGGGCATAGGTGGCCACCTGGGTCCTCCTGGACATGTTCCTGGCATCCACTGAAAGTCCTTCTAAACTCAGAAACTTGTGATGGCCAGTTAAGGAGTCCATGAGACTGATCTGTCTGTTGGCCAAAAAGAGAAAGCACATGAAATGTGTTTGTGTAAAAAAAAATATAAAGGGAGAAACAACTGAGAAAGAGCTTCAGAAACAAATTCCATTTCTTGAGTGTGTTTAAGGAGCAGCTGGCTGCAAATGATAATTATCCTCTTTTTAGGAACAATAAATTAAAGCAGAGGGAGATGAAGGCAAAGACCTAGCTGATAATTTATAAAGGCTTGTAATCACTGTAATTAAAGATATATTAGAAACCTCTAACTACAGTACAAAGCTGATTTAAAATGGCAGTTGCTTTCTTTCTAATGATGGCTGGTATTTGACAGAGTTCAATTACCAGTGTTTATTTTAAAGGATACTCAGTGCATGCTTGCTGCATGAACTTGTCAGATTGGGTAATGACATCCCTTCCAAGAATATCTGCAGACCTTAAAAGGACACTGGGACTTCTGAGTTGGGACAATACTGTTACATATAACACATTGTAAGTATCTGCAGGATTGTTCCCAGCAAAGGCAGGTAAGAAAATACAGATTCTAGCTCTCCCTGTATGCCTGCAATGTTAAAGAATTTCAGAGCAAGGGTGATTGTGTTCACTTCGAGAGGTCACTGCCTGTCACACTGCACATTCCCTTCAAAATGACATGACATAGCAAAGCCTTTTTTCCCTTAGTGGGATTCATAATTAATTGCAGAGCACAGTACCAAACTAAAACTTACACTTTTTTTAGAGCTAAGGGCCCCAAATGGGAGATCTGGGAATCTGGATCACCCCCAAGAACAGCAGCAGGCCCTGGAAGTGCAGTGGTAACATTTCTTGCTCTTGAAAAGTGGTGTTAGATCTTCCAACAAATGGTCCCGTTAGCAGCTGCTCAATGGTTAATTATGTCTCACTGTAGATTTCTCCTGTTTCTGTGTGGGTGTGTTAGTGCCCACCTTCCTCCCCTCTTTGGAGATACCCAGAGAAGGTCTGTTGAACTATGCATTAGTTGGAAATACAGGCCACTTTAGTATTCTGCAAAAGCAAGCTAAGCAAGAAAAATGTGGCGCACTTCTGGAGGCCTCCCAGGGTTTGCCAGAAAGAGAGAACTGGACCAGTATGTCAGCTGTGAAAATGAAGAAGGTTTCTAATCATTAATGCCTAAACTCTGCTCAAATGCTTTACTTAGCTGTTGCATCTAAATGGATTGTTGAAGTGTTTGAACAGGAATAAGAGAAGAGCAAAGTTCAGGTAGGGCTTGAGTCTTGTTTCTGAAATTTTGGGCTTGATGGAAATTCTCTTAGGTGAGACTGCTTTAGAACACAAACATCCAAAAAAATCTTTTTGCTGAGGCTTAGCCACAGCTAACAGCCAAATTCCCAGCCAGCTGCTCACTTCATCCCCTCCACTGGGATGGGGGAAGAAAATAGGACTTGACTAGGGGAAAATTGCTTTTAATTTATTGCCAATTAAATAGATTAGAGTAGGAAGAAACAAAATTTAAAGCATTAAACCGGCACCTTTCCTTCCCTGCTTTTCATGCTCAGCTTCATTGCTTCACTCTTGATCTTTTACCCCCCAAGAAGTGCAGGGGACTGGGGAATGGGGGTTTGCTCCTCTCTGCTGCTCTTCCCTTTGCCTGGAAATGTCTGTGCCCACCCCCCAGTGTCTTGATACCTGCACCAGAGGTGGTGTCTTTGCACTGAAGGGGCAATTTTCCTGCTTTATTTAATTGAGACCAAGGTTGGAAATCAGTGCTGGTTTTGGTCTCTTTCCTCATTCTGGTTGGTCCCACAGAAAATGAATGGAAACCCTTGGAAAATGAAAGGCTCACTGTGCATGGTTAGAGAAGAAGTGGTGCGTAGTTAGATGGAATCAGAAATGCCAGCAATGTCTTACTCCCCAGGAGAGGAAAAGGATTAGCAGTGAAACCCATATGAAGATGCCAGTGGATATGAAAGAACTGTTAACATGAGTGTAAGCAAGGCAGCAAGGCAAGGGTGACTGTGCAGCTCAGTGAGCAAATGGGAATTCATGTGAGAAATGGGACAAGGAGGAATTTTTGTGATTGCCTTATTTCAACCAGCCCCTACGTGCTACCACAATGTGCTGGTGTTTCTGAGTAGCATTTTCCCAGACAGTTCCATATTGCAAGTACTAAGTGTATTTACCCAAATTACATAATACTGCACCATTATACAAGTCAAATAGCTGCATTAGAATTAACAAAATTCTATAAAAGTGCTTCCCTTCTAATGTAATTTCTATCAGAATAACCTAAACACCCACTGAAATACAAAAATAGGCACATTTGGGAATATTTCCCTCCATGTATCCATATGTTTCTATATTTAAATTGCAGCTAATTATGTATATGTACGTAATTTCTTTATTGCTGTGAACAAACAGGAAGAGCTCTGCTAATATTTTGGGGAAAAAAAGAAATAAGCTGTCAGACTGAAGTGTTTGTTACATTTTCATGCAGATGAATAAAGAAAACATTAGTAAGCATCTGTCAAGATTTATATTTGATGTTTTTCATTTAAACTTGTAATTTAAAGTATGAATAAAATATGAATGGTACAGGTATGACCTAATGCTCTTTTCACTCTTTTCACCATTTTAGTGCAAATGTGGAATGTACTGAGGGCATAGATGACTCTGAAGACACACAGCCCTTCTCCCCCTCTCTTTGGTGAGAAATTTTAATAAAATCAGATAATAACAAAAGAGAACTGCTTTCCTTCCCTTTCCTAAGACTTGTTTGTGAAACAAATCTGTGCTCTTGCTCTTCAGGAGCAGGACAAAGAGCATGTCCAAAGCGATCCATTCCAGTTCTGCAAAATGCAGGTCTTGAGAGCTGTGTTGAGTTTGCTACAGTTTCTCCTCTGTACCTCAGTGGACAAGGTTTTTCTGAACATTGGAAGCAGAATCAAAAATGAGATTAGCTGGAAAGTCTGAAAGCAAGTGGGATAGCCAAAGACAATGTGAACACAGCACAGGAGCAAGGCCCTTTCCTCAACTCCATTTTCATCAGAAGATGCCAAAAAGAGCCTTGCCCAGGCTTCATCCTTACAGAAAGGAGAATTGACTCACTCTTAGAGGTTAAAGATGTCAAGAGAAGATGTGCTTGTCAAACCACTGAACATGACATACACTCTCTGTCTGTTTTCTGAATTGTGCTTATCTGAGCTCTAAGAGTTTTTCTATCAACTTGGTACAGACTTTAATATTACGCCCCAGAGGACTGGCAAATGCCAAACACTTATTTATTGAAAAAGAAAGCCCAAACAAAAAAGCCCAATAGTAAAAGCCTTGGCAATTATGGACCAGTAATTCTTTCTTAAGAAATTATAAAAAAACTCTTGAAACAACGAGAGATTTAATGGACTGCTCACGTGTCGCTCTTAAAAGTAATATTTTCTTATATAAAATAGGAGAGTGACAGCTCTTAAAGAAGGAGGATTTTCTAAAAGCTTGAGGTGGAGAAACACACCAAGTAAGCCACATAAAAGAGCAGTACACATTCTTGTACACCTCTACCAGCTAAATTCCCTTTAAACATCAAACTGGTGGAATAAGTTTTTGAGGAGTGCAATCCAGAGAGTGTGACACACCCTGCCATCCTTCCTGTGTGCAAGGCCATACCCACGGGCCAGTGCTTTTCCTCCTTTACACATTGCTCCCAGAAAGCGATAAGAGCAGACACCAGCAGTGCAAATTCATCAGCATTTTGGCATGTGGACAGATGAAGGTGTCTCTGAGGAGTCATTCAAAGAGTTTGAACAAGGGCTGAGCCAGCACCCTGATCCAGATACCTTCCCCTCTCCTTGATACTAACTGCAGAAACTGTCTGAGTTACCTGCAGAAAATGGGTCTGGAGAACTTTTCATGTGCTGGAAAAATCGAATAGGTGATATCTTGACTCTTTCAAGAAAATACAGTGGTCTATCTTTGGACTTATATTTCTGTTTTAAACACTGTTTGTCCTGAATTTACTCTCACATGTATGATCAAAGTCGTGTAAATAATGGCACTTCCACTTGATAGTGTATCAAAGGAAGAACAGAATAACTCCTTCACAACCATTTATTATCTACATAATTAAATCAAGGCTATGAAGAGAAGTTTGCTGAAAAAAACCTCTCTTTTTGGTATGTGCAGTTAGAAAGGAATATAAAATTACCCCAAACCTAAGTAAAATTCGGTCTCATGTTTAGGAGACAGCTGATTAAATCTTGCTCTAAAAATCTTGCTTTTTCCTCAGTCAGTCTGATGACTTTGAATAAATGCCTTTCAAACTTTAAAGGTTGTTGTGAAAGAAAACAATGGAAAATTAAAGCTTAGGTTCTGTTTGCTAATGTCCACAACATGAATTGTTCTGTTTGCCATCTTCACCTCTGTACTTATGATCTAAACTCCTACTCATATACATGTACTATTGCAATAATATGTGATGGAGGAAATCAGGTTCAATTGAACCATTTCTATTACAGAACATATACAAACCCCCTCAAAAAAAAAAAAAAAAAAGGAAAGGAAAGGAAAGGAAAGGAAAGGAAAGGAAAGGAAAGGAAAGGAAAGGAAAGGAAAGGAAAGGAAAGGAAAGGAAAGGAAAGAAAAGAAAAGAAAAGAAAAGAAAAGAAAAGAAAAGAAAAGAAAAGAAAAGAAAAGAAAAGAAAAGAAAAGAAAAGAAAAGAAAAGAAGATACCCCTAGCAAAAAAAAAACCATCTTACAAATCTGAAGAACTGCCCACATTTCCACATTTAAAATTATTCTACTTGAAGAATTGCATTATAACAGCCAAATTTCAATTACCAGTATTTGTTCACTTTCTGTTTTGAAGAGTGGCTCACGTTGCATGCAATCAAACCCTTGCCATGCTTTAATCCATTAGTGCCTGTGAGCTCTCACAGCTAAAGGATGCTTGCTTTGGTTTCTGTACCATCAACACACGGCTCATAAGGGAGAGTGACTTGCCTAATCTGCATGGGGAGCATCAAGTGCCTGGATGGAGCAGGTGGAGAGGAAAAAACCCAACCACATCAGCTTTTGCTTTGATCCAAAATCTGAGGAAGACCTTGATTTTACTGGCTCTGGAGCAGGTAATTCCGACTCAGACCTTGTTTCAGAATGATTTCAAACGTGCCTTCCTGCATGCCTGGTTGAATTCATGAGCCAGAGCAGCTTTCTGAACCCATGCTTAAATTAATATGGCAGGCAGGCAAGTGTAAGTGCTAAATAACAACAGCCTTGCCTTTGGTCCCTCACAGCTGCCCTGCAGAACCACTCTCCAGGAAACCCAAGCAAAGGTAGTCCTGCTTCATGCAGCTTGTGGGTGGTTACCAGGGCACCAAAGAGATGCTAATTCACAGGGGTCTTTCCAGGCTGTCATGTAATGCTGATGGTACAGAAGACCTCCTTTCAGTGTTTACATCTTGAAGAAAACTTCCTCTTTTAGCACAGATGTGATAGAATATACATGACAGCTCTATTTCTCACATTTGTGTTGGGTTATGATTCCTGTCATTAACATGATTACACTTGTTATGTGTGCAGAGATCAGCAGTGTTTGTTTTCTCATGTATCTAAAACATCAGGATGTTGCTTATGTGCTGCATCCTAAATATCAAGTTACTTAAATATCAACTTCTTACAGAAACTTGTCACTTTCTTGGTCTAATAAATACTTAGTATTTTTACAAGCTTGAAAATTCAGAGTGCAGAATGTGAGATTTACCAGCATGGGTAGATGATATTTAAAGCAGACACATTTATGAAAGAAAAACACATGGGAACCAGGAAGTAGCAGCCTATTTCATGTGGTGCAGTTTCCTTATTTTACAACACTTTCTAGTCCAGTCCCCTTCCTGAGCAATCCCAAGGTCATCACCGCACAGCTTTGAGCAGCAGGTCATTTAACCTGCTTACAGCAATGAGAGATGAAAAGTGATTTTTTTAAAGCTTACTTTGAATTTATTTTTCTTTAGCTTGTGTTCTCCTTATTCAGCCTTCTGCACTGAAGCTAAAAAAGAAGCTTCTGCTATCTCAGTTATTTATGATTTTGGTCACTTCTGTTAAATCCCTACTTATGAACATAGTTTTGTAGCTTTTTTTCGTAACTTATATTTTTTAGTCTTGGGATTACTGCTGTCCTTTTTGACATTTTTCCCATATAAAACACAGGTAAGAAAAAAAAGGAAGCCACAGTTTTTATCAAAAGTAATGCCCAGCATACTGTCCATTGATGTTTTTCTTTCTATTAGCTAAACAAATTTCTTGGGTGAGGAAACTTCTTTGGAACATGCAGTTTAAATTTTTTTTTTTTTTAGATCAAGTACTGCTTGTGTTATAGTTGTCTCTTTTTAGGAAAGTCAGTAGCAACCCTATATTTAGGGTATTATGAGCTATTATAAGAATTCTTGGAGCCTTTTTATAAGAAAGTCTAACAGCACTGCTTGTGTCAGGCTTTTGAGATTTTCAGCTGAAGACAAGTGCTTGGGCTAGATAATGCTTTTCCCCCTCCACTTCTGCCCATGAAAATTCATTTATACTTAGCTGAGATACAGGCTGTTAAATTGCTCTTCCATTCTTTCAGTGGTGCTCTGCTGGAAAGCCTTGGCATCACATCAAATTGATAACAGTCAGTCCTTCAGCACCACGGTGCCACTGCTGCCTGAAACGTCACCGGGGGAAGGAAGCCAAGAGGGGACAGGCAAAAGCCCCAGGAGCTTTGATTTCTGCCCACCTGACCTGGGACCCCCACCAAGGCCCTCCCTCCCTCCTTGTCTGGCTGTGAAGGAGAGAGAAGCCAGCCTGATTTGCTGTGAGAAGCTCCCTGGAACCTCTCTCACCCATGGAAAGGTGACCTGGATGGTCAGCTGCTGTCTTACACAGGAAAAAACTTTCCTGTGGTGATGACAGATAAAAAGCCTTTGCTGAAATGAAGCAATTTGGATTGCCAAACTGCCAGCTGTGAGCCTCCCAGCCATCTCTGTGGGGCACTTGGTGTCCCTTTCCCTGTTCTTCTTACATACTGCCTGCTCTGGCCATGCCCACTTCCCACTTCTCACCTGTGGGAGGTAAAACTCTGCTTGCCTCTTCCAGCAAGGCTGAGTAAGGATATCAATGTGTCCACTGTCCCACTCCTGGACATTGGAAAAGGAGTGGGACATCCTAGTTTAATGGATGTTATTTTCACTAAAGGATCTCCAGTTTCTCTCTGTGGGAAGTTCTCTTTTTTCCATCCCACTCCAACTTTTTGTCTCTTCTTCACCCCACTAGGGTGTTTAGGTCTCACTCCCTAATATCCCTCAACCTCCAGTCTTCAAACCCTTCACTTTTTCCTGCCAGTGGCTGTAGGAGAACCTGCCTTAAAAGGAGCCACTTTGTGCTGCATAGCCATGAAAAATGGCCAGCTTTCTATTCCCAAGGAGGGGCACGTAATATGAATATTGTCAAGGAAATCAGCAAATAGCTTAATCTCTTTTTCTTTGTCTCACAAGCACTGAGTTAAAGTGTGTACGAGTATTATTTGAATTTATGTTCTGCAGCAACAGATGGGTTTTAAGGGCTTGTTGTTTTAAATATATTTATTCTTAAATGCATACTTGATCTCATCTACTTTTAAAATGCTGCCAGAAGGACTTCTTGACAATGCCCTCTGGAGACAGAGGAGAGAGGGAAGGAGGCTGTTGGCAACAGCTCTGATATTTGGGTGGGCTCAATGTGCTAGGAGGAGTAAGGTGGGGCTGGCAGGCTGCAGCTCTTCACCCTGTACCGAGACAGTGCTCAAAGCTGTCCTGTGTAGACCCAGCCCTCATGGTCCAGCTAACAGCCTTCATCCATCCTTCTTGCAGGCAATATTTCTAAGTGTTTGTGGAGCTGATATGCAGCATTAACCTCATGCCTGGGTTACACTTTGGCTCCCATCAAGTTGTTTTTGCCAGTGTCAGTTTGGACTCAGGGTGGTGTTGAGCAGGGCATAAATCACAGTGTAAGACACTGAGACACAAGTTTCTTCATTTGTCTTGCAGCTGGAGATGAGAAGCCTAAAACCAGAGTTTTTCCAGCCTGTGTGGTTCAGCAGGTTTGTTTCTTTTTCAGCTTTTTCAGAGGAGGTGAATATTGGGATGATGGGCATAGGACACTGTCAAAGGGGAAAACCCTGAAAGCTCATGTCCCACACTAGACCTCAATCCCCATAGCCTTTTCCTGTGCCATGGTTGTAGGAGACCTCACCTTACAACCAGTGTTGCTGATGAAAACATGATTTTGATTGACCAGGATGGCCTTTAATTTCAGTTGGGTGCTTGGAACCTTGATGCTTTGGGCAGGAATGGAACTACCTGAAATAAATGAACTGAAATAATTTTCTCAGTATATGAAAAACATCTTGATTTTTGAACTCCATTTACATTTATTCTTCAAAAAGATGTTTTTTGTACAGCTTAGGTGATCTTCTTTTCTTCACCTTTTTCACATTCAGACAGCAACTTTTCCTTTAATAACATTTTCCTAAAACCTTTAGCTTTTCAAAGGAAGGTCTGTACAGACAGCTTCATCGAGCCTTTTGCCAAGAAAAATGCTTAAGGAGTCCCTTGTAATAAGACCTATTCCCTTTCTTCTAACACATCAGTGGGTCTAGAGCATGAATTCTCCAGGGACCAGTGCTCTATAAACACCTTTGATAGGTGAATGACAAACTGCTGCACACTAGAGCAGGTTTCATTTGTGTTGTGCAGTGAAGGGCAAGAGAACTAACCAAAATAAGCACAGGGTTGCTGGTGGAATGGAATTTATCATGAGGTCTTGGTTTGCCAACTATTGTCACAGCTATTTTCTTTTACCTAAGCACAGGGATAGAAATACAGTAATTACTGCTGGTAAATGCCATTTCACACTGCTGACTACTGCATTTTCCAAGGACTCTCATTGCTATACAATCATTGCCAGTTTTGACAAATTGCATCTGATTAATGAAAACAATATTTCTAAATCAACCTTACCTCCTGAGAAGTCACCTCCTTGGTAGGGAAGAAGTATGAGGGGAAATTTCAGTGGGGTTTTTCAGAGCTGTGAAGATCCCAGTTGTGCTGCCTGCACTATCAGTAGTCATCAAATATCCCACAAAGGGGCCCTGATTGAAACAAGCAGAATGGTTTAAAACAGATGCAGGAAAGGCTGCTGTGAAAACAGGTGGTGAGCTTCTGGAGTTTGGCACCACTGGACATTAATGAGGTGACATGCCAGCAGGCAGAAAAAGGGATTAAACACCCTCATGTCCAACAAGTATGTAAAGAGAAACTGGCAGGAATATGCAGTAATCTAGTAAAAGTAAAGTGTGAGAAAGTGCTGAGGCTCATGTGCTCCCATAAATGACCTCCTCCACTGTCTCACCACTGAGACCAGTATTGGGTGGGACTGTCTGTTGCTCTAACCCAGCAACACATTATGTCCTTAGAAACTGGAAACCACAAACCTACTGCTTCTGCCATAG
Source organism: Rhipidura dahli (assembly GCA_013399225.1). Lineage (NCBI taxonomy): Eukaryota > Metazoa > Chordata > Aves > Passeriformes > Rhipiduridae > Rhipidura > Rhipidura dahli. Next base: position 60,757 of record VXAC01000011.1, read on the forward strand.
ATGCCAGCCCAGAAAGCTTCAGTGTGTCCCCCTGGAGTGGAGGGTGGAGAGAATGGGGCAACCAGCATCAGGGCTGACCTTTTTAAAAAGTCTGAAAATACACATTTTTTTTTTGTGGTAGAAAACCACACTTCAAAAAATGTAAGAGGTTGCTCTGAAGTTCAGCTGTTTACCTGTGTGCACTATTTTTACATGTATGTTTCATACATGAGAGAGTAGAGAGTACAGCAGAGAGTTCTTCTCTTAAATTTTTGTTGTTGCTTCTGTTTTGCCTGTATCTTCATATTTTTAGGGAATGTGGCTGGAGAGGAGACCCAGTGAGGCAGTTAGAACTTAGGTGTCCAAATTTGCCTGCAATACCTTTCAGCTGCCTTCATCTGTATCGGGATCTGTTTCTTTCTCTTCTCTTTCTTAGAAGTCTTTGGGGATCCAACAGTGGCCAGAAGACACAAATATAATTGTAAGAAATCTTTTGTTTACAGCTCCCTTCTCTCTGCTCAGACCCGTTCTCAGTGGGAGGTTTAATCTAGTTATCACTTTTTGCTGAAGAAAGCACATTTTTAGGTTCTGCTTTAATTTTAAAGTAAGTTTACATCCTCTCCTTGCTGAATTGAAAGCACAGTCTTTGTTCCTTCCATGTCATTCATCACAGCCTTAACAGGGAGAGACTGAAGACAGGTTCCACTGGGAGACATCTGCGCAAACATTACTGCTGCCTTTCTATCCATCAGGTTTTAATCTGGACCACTGCATTCTTCATTTTCCCTTCATTCCTGTGCTTCTCAGAGCCTGTGCAGCAAACTCTGCTTTCTTTATTTATGCTCATCACAAACTTCCCAGAAACCACTGCCATTGACTGAGCCCCCATTGTGTGAGAGGAAGGAGACAGCTGCTGTCTCCAAAGCTGTTTTGGGGGTGGACTTGAAAGCACTCGTGCCTTCAAAACTCTAAGAATAAAAACAATGTGTCATATACAGCTGTCCTAGTCATAAAAAGCATTTCAGGGTAAGTTAGGACTTGTCCCATAGAGTGGTTACTGAAATGAAAATGCAGCAGTCTCTTGTTATAGGAAAAGGGTTTAAGTCCAACTCACTCACTAAGGTCCATTTTAAAATGTTTCCAGTGTTTTATTTATTTATCCAACTTAATTTAATTCTAATTATAGAGTTAGAGGCAGATGTGAAGAGTAAGACTTACTGTGTTAGTTTCTCTGTCAATAACCCAATAATCTGCAGAGACAAAACTTTCCTCAGAAATACCCAGTTTTCTTGGGGCAATTTCCAAGCATTGAATTTTATGGAACCCAAACTGAAATCTGTATTCATAAGTTCTGGAATTATCAGAAAGATTGATGTCCACAATTTGCATTAACTTCAAGAAGAACTTCAACATCTTTCTGAAAAAAACCAGAATGCTAGTTAGATTTCTAACTTGTCATCTGCACTCATGGACCAAATTCTCAGAAACTCCCGAAACGACGCCTTCGGTGCACAGAGCTGAGAAATTTTGCTCTCCTCTTGCTGACACTGGCTTTACAATTCTGATTTATTCTGATCCTTCTTCTCTGTACTTTTTAGTCCTTAATAGAGTCTTATATTGTAATCACAGCCGAAATCTGCAGATTATGCTGCAACAATAAATTATTCAGATGGGCTACTTAGACTTCATTTTACCAAAATGGTTCCAACTCTATCAATTAATTGACAGTTATTTCTGAGCATTATTTAGCCTTTCACATCACAGATCAGGACTCCTGCCTATTGCCAGCTCCAGCTTCTAGTGCCAGATTCCCATCTGGCATTGTAACAGGGAGTATTTGAGTAGGACACGTTGCCTTTTTTTAGTATCAAATCCATAAGGCTCACAATGAAAAAACAGCTTCTTTTATCTACTGAGCTCAAACTTATGTATTCTGTAAATCATTTTAACTTCTCAAATGTCAAGATGACTTTAATAGCCCTAATTGAATGGAAAACTGAGCTGAAACTCAGATGTTGAGCTGGAACTCTCGATGAGGTAAAAAGCATCTTTTTTAATAGCCCCTCCATTAAGAAAAGAAAGTTAAGCACTCTGTTATGCAGACATTTCCATCATGTTCCTCCCGGAACAGTAATTAGTTCTGCTCCTGCCATGCCATCCAGCTGGGGCTCTGTGGGATTACAGAGCTTTCCAGCAAGGTGTGAGGATCCACACCAGCCACCAGCATCTGTGATGCCCTACTGGGCCCTTTTGGCAGATGCAGGCTCTCCTGACCTCTCAAATCTCTGATGAGGAGCACGGTGTCCCCCTGCATGACTCCCTCCTCTTGCCTCCCATGAAAGGAGCTGTCTGCTGTGCTGGGCAGGTGCATGGTCAGGGCATTTTTGTGGTCTGGCTGTGATGTCCCTTGAATGAGACCTTCATGTGCTGGTGTCTGGTGGCTTGTTAGCAGCATGTGTCACATGCACAGCCAGCTGCTGGGCCAAGGCAGTGGGTCCTGGAGAGATCTGTGGGGTGTGCTTCAGGCTGTAGGGGCAGGAATCTTGCATCTCCAGTCTAAGCGTAGTGTGCTAAGCCCCAAATCCCTCAGCCTTTGTTGTTATCAAATATATAACAATAAGCAAAGAAAGCAGGCAATCTCAAGAAGTATTAGAGGATCAGAAATTTCAAAGCTAATTTAAAAGTGATTGCATAACAAACAAACAAACAAACAGACAGACAAATCTCTAAGATGATTCCTCTGTGCCCTGTTTTTTATTAAACCAGATTTTATTTTCCATGATGGGGAGAAGTCACTTAGTCACATCAATGGCATTTTTTGGTTTGCTATCACAAAATTATCTCCCAGAATACTTTCCTCTCTCTTGCTGCTGAAGGGTTTTACCAGGCTTTTCTCCCTCTGAGGGAGTTTTTTTTTGTACTTATTTTCCTAAGGAAATACATGAATGCGTACATATCATCTTCTGCTGTCAGAAATTCATCTGTCATGTTTCAAGAATAAATGTAACATGACACAAGGCTTTTAAAATGCATTGTATTAATATATCTCCTCTTTTTATTGGAATTGCTTCTAAAATTCAGTGTCACAAATTCTTCTCTGAGAAATCAAAGCAAGTAGTTTCAGTGTTGCTGTCAGGATTTGTCTCTGCTCCTAATATCTGAACGAGATACCAGGAGAAAGACTATCAAAACCAGCTGATTTTTCAGGCATGGTTTATGTGAGTTATCAGAAAATTGTAGTTGTCCTGTCTCCATTTTCAATTCTTTCTCCTACCCACAACAAAGAGAACACCTTTGTTTTAGAGCTAACACCTTTCTGTCCGTGCTTCTGTCTCACTGGAGAATTTCTCATTGTTTCATGTAGGTGGGTAGGGAGATCTGGATTTCTGCCACCTTAGCTAAACTATTTAGTGCATCTTTGCTATCCAGTGGCAGAGGCAGTCCCTGTTACATCCATTTCATGGCTTCTTCCAAACTCAATACTTTCTGTGATGAGTGACATGGTCTCTGTTAACAAATGACTGATTTGATACAGGCACAGGGTTAAATTTGAACATGAAGTGCATGGTATCAGTCTGATTACATGCATTTGATATGTCATGTATTAAGAAGGACTAGTAAGAGCCAGAAGCTGTGAATATTTGATATTAATGATACTGAGAGAACGATAGCCTTGAACAACATGAATTCCTGTGTATTTAGCAGGGGAAACAGCAATTCACAGAAAGATGGAATCCTAAGGATTAAGGTGCTTAAATATATTTGTATACAAAGCACAGCTTACACAAATAAGTGGTATAGCAGTAGGATTTGACAGAAAGTTGGAATGATGAGCAAGAAGGAGGAGTGGAAGGACAGCTTCCATACACAAAGGTGGCTTCCCAACTATTGCCAACTGCTGCTTCCATGGAGTATAAATGTGTATATGCTTGTGCACCTATATATGTGTGTAAGTATGTAGGGCTTTCTACTGCCTATTTTTGGGCATGAAGAGGACATGAATTACCTCACTTGAAGGAATCATGACTTGTTCCAAACAAATTAATGTAACACAATTTATTAAAATGAACTATACTGCCAACTCTACCATTGCAAGCTCTGCAGTAACTTCATTGTCTGGTTCTTGCCAAGTGAGAAAAGCATAGTTGTTTTGTCATATTGTATTCCATTCATTCTGCAACCTGACATAAACAAGCTCATGTTCAGCATTATCCCAAGCAGGCCACAGATTTGCCCTTTGTTTGACCATCTGTTATGTTTGCAGTTCCTAGAGAACAAATTCTAATTATAGGATGTAAGTCTTTGTGAATGTAGCCTTAAATGGCTGGAATAAGAGGCCTTACTCTATTAAAAGAGGATTTCAGTTTTCAGATTTAAAGCTGTATCAGGTTTCTGACCTAAAACTGTGTCATTATTAAAGTCACTGAATGACTAAGTGCTGTGCCCCAGGACTTTGATCAGTGGTATGTTTTACCCAGTTCTGCAGAGGCATATTGGGAGTGCTGAACAGCAAAAGGGCTAGCAAGGGCCTGATTCTTATTCATATTAGGCCCCATCAGTCTGGGGAGGAGGATATGGATACAAAGAGCAGGAAATTATATTAGAAGTTTCCAGAGAAATAAGGTGTGTCCTGGTAGACCCATTTTTTGCACAAGCACAAGTTAAAATCTTTGCAAATCATAATGCCTCTTTCAGAGTTAAAGAAAAGCAAGTTAACCAGGATGCTTTTCTTCACTGTTTGACAGTACAGCCTTATTGCCATTTAGAATTTATACTAATTCTCTGTGAAAATTTCAGTGGCCTTGTTCTGGTGATCAGAATTTGGCATTTTATTTCTTGCACTAAGTGCAGTCTGCATCCTGTTGTTGTGACTCCTGTGAGCAGGGTCCTTACAGTGCAAACGAGTGCTTTCTAATGAAAGCTGCCCAAGGAGCACTGCCACAGGGATGACTTCCACATCTGAGAACATCTCCAGAACTTGCATGCACACAGCCAGCTAGCACTGCCCTGCCTTCTGCCTGTAGCTCCCATCTGGCACAGAAAATGATTAGGGAACAATTTAGACAATAAATATTCTCTGGTGAGTGAGCTGAGTCAGCTGTGCTGCTGCCTGTAAAGACCTCCTGTACCCTCACTTTCCTGGCTCATGCTTGGTACTGGCAAACTCAGTGAGCCACCTTCCTCCCTCCTCTTTATTCCCTGGCAATAGGACTCAGCGAGGACAAGGACTCCCTTAATCATTTCTAACCCGAGGAGACCATTGCAGAAATCAACTGGAGTGTGGGACTGTCCTTGCTGAGTGGTTTCCTGGGGAAAGGTTAGTACTTATTAGTATGTTTCCACATTTTTCAAAGCATCAATCAGGTTTAAGCATTCTTCTGGCCACCAGGGGACTTGATGATAAATCTCTGCTGCCGTGGTCAAGGCAGGCAGTAGGAGTGTCAGCCACACACCAAGGGCTGCTCCTTATGAGATAGAAAAGAAGTGACACCAGAGGAAATGTATGCCTTGAGAAAAGTAGACTTATTTCAACAAATATTTGAAAATGTTTAGAATATGAAGGGGCTAGTGTTTAATTTGCTTTTGGATGGCATGTTGCCTAAAAGTTGTAATTCTCTATTCTTTAACTGCTGGGTGATAGCAAGTGATACCAACCTCCCATGCTGCCGTCTCCAAAAGTGTGGTCCTGATGGTGACACTGGCTGCCTCCCTTGGCCAAGTGGAGCCTGCACTGCTTTGAGGCTCACCTTGATTTTTCACAGGATTGAAAGGAAGACTGGTGCCACTGATAAATGAGGAATAAAATCCCATGAAGGCTGATGAATGCAGTATAGATTTCAGCAGGTTCATTTTGGGTGAAAGCAGCAGGAAAAGTTGTTATGTGAGTGCTGCTAAGCTGGGTTTGAGCTGCAAAGCACCTTTGGAGGCTGGAGCTTTCCTGGAGTGTCACCACGGATAAGATGGGTGCGTGGGGAATCCAGGGGATTTTCTCTTTGCAATCCATCTTGGCAGCTGTCCCTTGTACTCATAGTACTTCTGTGACCCATAGGAGAGTCATCCTTGGCCACTGCTGGAGCTGCACACCAGGGCTGTCAACACAGGACTGTCACTTTGTATGGGGCCGATGACAAACAAGTTGGTTTTATGCCTGTATTATTATATTGTCATGCCTGCAAGCTAAAAGTTATTCTCTCTTGAGTTAAATGCCATCTGCTGAGGGCTCTTATAGAATGGCAAATATCTGAGAAGAAGGAGGTGATTTTTTCTGGTGACTTATACCTTCTTTAACAGGTATACCTATCTTGTTTAGCAGATTTACAGGACTGAAGCATGGAAAAGAGGTTACAAATCAGAGCAATAGCTACATACTCTCAAATTTCAGTTTTATACACATCTGCCTGGAATCTTGTGTGCTGAAATGCCTCACTGGCACACATATATTTTGAAAATTGGTAATATGTTGCTATAGCTTTCTGGAGGCATTCAGATTTCAGAGCAGATTCCATCTCTCAATTAGATAAGAAGGGGAAAACCAGGGAAACTACAAAAGGATTTGAAAGCTGCTCAAGACCTTGGTAGAGAAAGACAAGAAAGAATATAAAACTGTTCAATGCATTCATTACTGAACTTAAATTTTTATAAGGCTAATTATTGTGTACTGATTTTTTTCTGATATCAAGTGGTAGTATTAAAATATCGCTCTTACAACACAAGAGAGCAATCAGAAAAACAAAGCCCCTGACATAAAATAATCTAAATATCTCTGAAAAACAAGAAAAGGTGATTTAATTAAATATTTTAAAACTAATTTGCCTTGATTTGAAATATTATAGTGCAAACAGTTCTCTTTCATGGGTTGCTGTTGCAGTTGGAAACTTCTGTCCCAGCGTTGTTAATTTTTGTTAAAAAAACAACACCTCATTTTTTTGGTGATGCTTTATATTCTTTGTTTTTCCTTTATGTAGTTTATTCTAACAGAAAATAAATGGAAAATGTCACACCTTTCCAACAGAGTACTTTGTCATAACAGAACTCTTCTGAGAATTACTTTGGAAAAGACGAGGACAGAAGTGAATTGATGATTTGGCAACACGCCTGGTCTCACAAAACATGTAGTTTAGGTCAGAATCAGGGTTTCCAGAATATTTTATCATCCAATTCCATCTTGTCCCATCAGAAACTTCCTCATAAACAGTAACCTGAAATAATGTCAGCATACATTGTGTTATTGCTTTTTAGGCTTTTTCCCACCTGTCACTACACAATCACAGTAGAAGCTGTGTGAACAGGTGTGAACACAAAATCACCATGCTGTTGAGAAGCATTCTGCTCCTTGGAACACATTTTGTTTCCCCTGTTGCCTACTCTCCAGGTACATCTAATAACACTAATAACATCATACGTCACAAAACTGCACTCCAACTAAATATGGCCTTGACTGGTGATCTCAGCTGGCCTCAGCACTGGTTACAGTAGATTCAGTGAATAAATTCACTGTGTAGCATTGAAGAAGACTTGTACAATAAATTACTTTTTTTCTGGCACTGGAGCACCCTCACAAATAGGTTCAGGTTAGTCCTTAATGAAAAACAGACTCCTTAGTCTTTCAGTTTGAAACAAAGAACCAACAAACAGAGTGATGAGATGGACCAAGAGCAGTGGCAGAAACACCACAAAGTGCTACATGGGAGAAAAGTACCTTCTTGGGGGCATCTGTGTTGTGGATCTGTGTCTCCATTATCCAGCCCTGGGGCTTTCTGGTTTCCAACCCATGTAAAGGCATTGCATCATGTTTGTTGGAAATGAAAGATGAAAAGCAACCTTTTTTCCACTGACAAATATTAAGGTTCTGCCTCATTATACCTAGTGTTTCCAAATAACAGATGATGTAGAGAGGACTGGAACATGGTGTTTTGTTTGTCCTGGCGTTAATGAGCATTTGAAATGCTGATGTGTAGGCAAATCTATTTCTGTTTCAATATTTTGCATATATATTACTATATAATGCCTTGTGGGGGGAATAGGAATTTAACATCTAAATATATTAATATTCAACAAATAGTGGTGTGTACAAAATAGAAGAAGGAATGATTTTTTTCCCCCCTTAAACCATAGCAGCCAAAATGCTAGTTTGGCTTCATGCAAGCTATTACAATGATTGTACTAATTTGTCTCTCTAATTCAGGCCTGATAGATGCTAATTTTTGACTTAAGGAAATACACAACTCCTTGCTTGCTTTCATTTAGGCCACCTCATCATAGCCTGAAATGAAGCATACTGGCAGAAAGGGGTTTGGTATCCCTTTCAGTGGAGGATTTCACAAGTGCCTTGAGCCAAATCAGCACAAACCACAAGTGGAAATAAGATGCTTGTTTTTAACATTCTGTAGACTGTGTCCTTAGCTGTTCTGAGTGCCATGGCCTGAAGTCCTTGATCAAGATCTGTGTGTCCCTCTAGAAGACTCGTGCTGGCATCACTTCATGACATTGATAATGGTGACCCAGAAATAACTGGATTATGTTCCACATCCTCATTAGGAAGACCAGAACACACGATCACAAAAGTTCCTTCTGCTCTTAAAATACATAAATCAATTAAATTACTGGTTTACTTAATTTGATTTAGATAAATTATAGAGATATTTCTGTATTAAAAGACTGGGAGGGAAGAAGAGAGAGGTTTATGGTCAAGTGAGAATCACTAATTTATCAGCTGGAGCTGTGCTGGCTCCTTTTGAATTTGACTGATAGTGGTGCGAATATGACACCATTTCTGTTGGGCTTTGTCATCCACTGAAGTTAACTGGAAGAGTTTCACTGAGCCTGGAGGGCACTCCTGTCCTGGTGAGCAGTCATACAAGGCTTCCATGAGGACAACTGCATTCACTAGAAGTTTTGCTGGCAGGGGTTTAGACAGAGCAGGCAGGCAGTACAGGGGTTCTCAAGCTCAGAGCGTAAACTGTGTACCCAGAATTACAAATAAGTAAGGCAAGGTGCTGCCACCATATGCCATCTATACATAAAGGGTGCCAAAAAGAAAGGCTTTTGTCTAGCTCTGTGGCAATGGCAAAGAGCAATGAATATATGACTAGGTCTCCTTCAAATAAATTATGTGGGTGAGTGTGTTTCACAGGTTGGAAAATACATATAAAGCATAAAGGGTATGTTCTTAGCTGGTAAGTATTTAAAGCAAAATACACACTGAGCTCCTCCTGGCTTTATTTGCTTTGCTTCTTCCTCATTCTGTCTTTTATTGGAGCAACAATTTATCATGCAGTCTGCTTATCTTCCTCATTAATGAGATTTCAGTTTAACTCATTATGTACCCACCATTGTATTTTTTTCCTATAATACTTCTTGATTCATGTAATACCTTCCTAAAAAGATGAAACACTGGGATTTGTAATTGGAATAACCTTTACTTATGAGGTTGTAATGGTTTTTCCCCCTCTAAATTGATTTAAATCAACACAATTCAATTAATTTCTTTCTTGAGCCTCTGTCAGTTGTACTAAACTAATATTCTAATATTGCAGTAGGGTCTATAATGTTGTTTATATAATGTTGTTTCCTGTGTTGGCACAGGGGTTACTGGATTTGCACCCTGTGCAAGTTGAATCTCCCTTCTACTACAAAAGCCAGTCAGCTCCAGCTACTTATCCTCATGCCCTAGATTTGTACTTGGACTTTTTGCCTGTTCTGCTACACGCAAATGTAATAGTAGTCTCACTTCACCATTTGTAGACACCTACAGTTTTCATTTGGAGTGTTTTGGTAAACTGGAAACTGCCTTGATATTTACTTTAGGAGGTGGTTGGAATACAAGATTGTTCATTTAGAAGTAGACTCTCTTTTAAAATCTAACAATTCAGGTGGAATGTGAAATCAAGCAAACCTTGAGACATATGAAATACAACAGCTCCAAGACAGAGTTTTGGTGACTATACATAGACTTTTTTTTTTTTCCCATGAATGGATGCTTTTGTGACTCTTTTGTTCCCTTTGGAACTACTTTTTACAAAACCCTAATTAAAATGAACAATTCAAGGGTGACTTCAGAATATTTATATATTTTCTGCTTATGCCTTCTACTGGGATTTAGTTCCTCTAGAGCAATGGAAGGTTATTGAAAGAGGAAAACAACTTTTCATGCAATTTTTGATTAATTTTTTATTTTTTAAGTTATTTACAGGTCATACTTTCATCAGATCTTTAAAAATCAATATTATTTTAACTTCTCTCCATCTCAGCCTCCACAACTTCCATCTGCATGCACATTTTTTTTACTGAGTGCAATAAAATGAATTAGATTCAGAGGGACTTTTCTCTTTTTTCTTGCTCTCTTTCTGACTTCTTAACTTTTCAAGATTTCTTCCACTTTCAAAGTCTCAGAGGAAGAAGGAGAAAAATTAAACCAGTGATTAATTGCTATTTTAATACCCTTGAAACTGATATTCAAGCTTGAGAAAGTTTTCAGAAGTTCAGAGAAACTGGGGGAAAAAAAAGCATGAAATCAGAATATGACAGGCATTTGGTGACAGAGAGAGAAAAGGGAAAGAATAAAGAGAAAACCACCCCCCCAACGTCATCTTTGGTTTTCAGCATCTAATATGGAATGAAAGCAAAACTGTGGAGTTAAACAAATTGGAAATATTTGTTTTGTTTTAAATACTGATAATGGAAACACCTCATGAACATCAAAATGGAGCTAAAGACGCTGAAATTACCCCTGATTTGGGAGTTTGCTTACAATTCATGTGTTACCTGCAGACATGGCTATGGCAAGATTCTGTCTGCCCTTGGCAAAAGACCTAAGCAGCTGAAGCACTTATCCTCTAGGGAGGCCTGAACCTTTGTCTTCATCCAGATGCTCCCTGTGTATCCTGAGAGAGGCACCTTTCCAAACTCTGCTGGCATTTACAGCATCACACCTGTGGAAATGCAGTAGTTGAGGGGCAGGTTCAGAGAAGGAGCTGTGAGCAATCATAACTTGGCCTTTGGCTAGGGCAGGCACAGAGCTATAGCTAAAATGTAGATGCATTTAAATTAGTCCATAATCCAAAGCCAGGAAATAGTTCTGGGTCCTCAGAAAAAGCACATCTGACTTTAAGATAAAGTATTTTCCACTTTTTTATTTCCCCTTTAAATCTGACACCACAGTTGTGGCAATGAGTCTGCCTGCCCAGACTGACCCAGTCTTCTGGTGAAGGACTCACTCTTGAGTCCAATAAAGCTGCACTTGGCTGTCTGCAGAGAAGAAGTGAGCAGTACCCACGTGGCAAAGTGCAGCTGGCTGTTCAAGAAGAGCCACAACAGAGGAGGCAAGAGTGACTGCAAGCTGGAAATGACCCAGCACAGTGCAACTTGGCTCGTCATTCCCTGGAAAGACTTCTCATGGCCAAAAAAAAAAACCCAAAAAAACTTTAAGATTGCAAACAAAGGCCTTGAATGGGCAGGAACAACACATAGAGAACTTCAGAGACTAGAAATGAGATGCAGGAATTCAATTAAATGGTGAAATGCCCTTGAATATACAATGGATTTTGTGCCACTCCAAGTCTTTAAACTTAGGTTACACCCTGCGGAGAGAAATACTCTGTGTGTGGGAACAGTCAGCCAAGAGCTCCAGATTCAATTCACTGTGTCATGTAATCACAAAATGACAGATTTGAACACTGGAACTGATGTTTTGGTTAACATTTGCAGTTAATGAGGACTTAATTTTATTGCTTTGGCTTTGAGTTCTTTCCCAAATACTCACTGTATGTCATCAGGCAGATGATATTCAGGGGGAACAGCTCATTCTTAGACCTGTGTATGGATAAATTGCTCCCTCCATGGTTTCTTCAGGGTGGTCTGATACGGAGAAGAACAGAGGCATAATGCTGCTGCTTCTATTTTGAGAGAGATTAGGTATCAAGGAGCTGCTAAAAGCCTCATGAGATCTTCCTTATCCTGTTTACATTACCAAAACAACTCCATGGAAGATGCAAAATTTGGGATGCAAACAAGCAGAACTAGTGGCCCATTAAGACAGCATGGAGATCAGGACAAAGAGACTTACAAGCTATTAGTTTTGTGATGGACTGTGGGGTGGTGAGAAATCTGCCATCAGTGAAAATATTTGGAACTCTGAGAATAAACCTTATTGGTTTGATGCACTTTTTCCTATACTTGCTAAAGAGAAAAGAAAAAAAAAATCCAGGTGCTTGGATCAGTCTTGATGTTTATTTGAATAAATTACTAGCAGAGTGCAAAGCATTTCTGAGAAATGAGAAAAGGACAGAATGGCAATTCTGAAAACAAAATTGCAAGAAAAGGTAATATAAAAGTAATGTACAATTTGGTAATAGTGTGCTAAGTAAGTTATTAGAGTGCAAGAGTTGGGGAGAAACTAGATGTATTCTCAGGCCTGTTCAGTTTAAAAGGAAACATAAAGCTTCTGTAAAGTCTGTTAATGTGTTGCATATATTATCTTCTACCTGAAATGGGAATGCTAACGAGTTGCAAAGAAAGTTATTGTGAGACTAATTTATTTAAAAGAGCTCTTTGAGGCTTGTGCTGCGGGCTGATGTGGAGCTTGATTTAGGATGAGCAACCAGGACAATTGCCCCCAAAGAGCAGCTTTGCAAGCTTGAAATGGGGGAATAGAGGAAGAGAACATGTGCCTGGCTGAAGTCTGATGTCAGGTGCAAGCAAACTCATGGCATTTGTTCTGTTACAGGGCAAAATACTGTGTGGTTTGTGGTAGATTTTCCTTTTAGTTTTTTTTTTTTTTAATTGATGTTTTTGTTTGCTTGTTTTTAATTCTATAAAAACAGGGAATATTTCACAAATAGCAAAACTTTCATCAGGAAAACCTGAAGCTGGTATGTGCCAAAGACAGAATCAATGTATAAAACTGAGCTGTGGCTAGTATTATAAAATTAATCACATGATGTTACTTCACATAATAAAGCCTTTGATTCAGAGGTGTTCAGACAAGTTGACCCAGGAGACCCAGTGGGAGAGCAGTGGAGGAATTCTCACCAAGATTTTAGATAAAGGGTAAAAACAAAGGCCTAGATGCTCTGCTGAAGCAAAACATGGAATTCTTAAAGCTCTTATAAACAAACTTATGCCATGGTGGCAGTAGTTAGGGTAGGTAAAATGCCTCCACTTTGCCAGTCTTCACCTTGAGGGTTTGTTCTTTGTTCAGATAGGTACCAAAGTTAGGTGAGTCGGGCTCTTGAGAAGTTTTCATTTGCTTAAATTCTGATCTTCCAGATGCAGCTCCCAGCTCACAACTTGATGGTATTTCAGGCCTGCAGTCATCCTTGTGCCTGTGATAGTTACATAAGGAGGTAGCTCTTGCCAGCAATCCCATTCCAGAACCCTGATCAAGCACACTTTTCCAGGTTGCTGTACACCATGGGCACACATAAGGCTCTGCCTTGTATTGCCTTACCGCTTATATTCATGATCCTTAGAAAGAAAAGAGAATTTTTCTCATTTGTTGGAATAAAAATGCGGATTGTTCATAAAAATGTTTACTTAATCCTGCTCTGCATTTCTTTAAGCCATAATATTAGACACTGTAATTGTCTCTTTTATAGCCACCCTGACAAACAGAAGAGAATTGTGACATTAGGTAGCCTAGGTAGAGGGTTCAAATAAATTTTTCTTAATCGGTGAGAACAAAAATCCTTGAGACTACTTCACAGATTTTAGATTTAGCTGATATTTTTAGATTCCTCAATTTTTCTTTTTACTTTGAACTTTACCTAGAGTCTTCTAAACACAAAATAAAATGAAACAGGATTTGTTCTCTGGTCATTTCCTGCACATTACAAGCCCTCTATGACTCAGAATCCTTGGACCAATAAAAGGAGGTCACTTATTGCTTTGGTGGCTCTCAGTTGAAGATTCTATTGCATTCCTTCAGGTCAGTTATAATGGAAATGGGGGTCCAGGTTTCCCTGCCTGGCAGATGATTTGGTGTCCTGTGATGGCAGGAGGGTGTCAGCTGGGGGAGGAGGTGGCTGGGGACACTGCTCTGAATGAAAGGCTCAGGTGAGACCTGACATGGAAGGGCTGGATGTCCACCCCACATCTGCAAACTGAACAGTGCCAGGACAGATCACCTGTGTCTATCCAGTTTAGAGGTACCATTACTTTATCACAGAAAATTTCTTGAGCATCTTGACATTTCTTCCTTAATACCCCGGGCTCCCTTCCCTCCAGCAGCCAGATTCACTTGGAAATCAGCTGTTCACAAAAGGCAGCTGAGGCTCTGAAAGCACAACCTGACAGAAGCCCAGGGAAAGGCCACCAGATATTTTGGTGATGTGGTAGCTTTACACTTTCTAACAGGTATTTACCAATGACTGCCATACTATTGGTAACTTTCTAAATCTTCTGCAGTTGATGCAGTCAAAGAAAATGGAACAACAACCTAGAAAGAGATGCTGCACACCAAAGTAACTTCAGTGCCCCTGAGACAGCATGTGTTGAAAAGAGAACTTACTCTGCTTCCTTCTGATATAGTCATCCATGCTGAGGTATTAAGGTACACTGATGGGTACAAGTAAAATGGAAGCTTGCAAAATGAGAATTCAAATATATAAACAGGTTTCTGTTGATGGCAAAATAATAAAGGAGGTAATTCTCTAAACATATTGTTCCCATTTTGTTCCTAATTACAGTGAACTACAAGGTTAGTTCTGCTCTTTAAGTGCACTTTAATTACTCTCTCAATGTTGACTTTCTGCATTATGATTCCTGTAGCACACCATAGGAAATAGACGTTTAATTAACCAGATGTCACTCAATAAATCTTAACTTCTACTCTGAATCAGAAAAGCCAATGTTAATGGGCATAAAAGCACCAGGATTTTAGAAATAATTTACTTTTTATGTTCCTTTAGCTCTTTGTTGTACTAAGGAAAATGTCTGTAATGAAGGAAAATTAAACTGATGCTTGTAAGCATTTAATTTAATGAAAAATAGGTCCACAAAGTAAAAATATGGTTCTAACATTTTGTAAGCATTGACATTTCATAACGTGTAGAAAAGGTAACTGATAACAGTGAAGTTAACAGTGTGGTTTGACTGCAGCCAGATGTGTTGGTTCACTGCCATGCTTCATCTCATCTTATCTGTACTTATTTATGAATTTATAGAGCTACATGCAAAAAAAAGTATTATACCCACACATTTTTATACTCTTTAAAGGCACTGGAACAGGTTGCCCAAAGAAGTTGTGGATTCCCCATCCCTGGAGGTGTTCAAGGCCAGGCTGGGTGGGGCTCTGAGCAACTTGCTCTAGTGAAAGGTGTCCCTGCCCATGGCAGGAGGCTGGAACCAGATGGCTTCTTTAAGGTCCCTTCCAGCCCAAACCATTCTATTGTTCTATGATTCTATGAACATTTTTGGCTTTTTGGGATTGGTTTTTGTATGTATCTCTATAAGCTCATAGTCCTTGATTATGCCATTGTGGTAGTCCAGAAATATCAGCTGTAATAGCAATACACAGGACATGTAGCAGGGCAGGATGACAGATTCCCAGTGTGTCAGCTGAGACCATTTCCTGGCTTTGGAAGATGAGGGCAGAATTTTCCCTTCTTAGACTCTGCTGACCACCCCAACAGACCTGTACAGAGACCTGATTTGTGCCACACAGCATCCATCCTGATAATGGTGCACCCATTAGTCCTTCACTTGGAGGTTTTTAAAGATTTCCAGCAGCCTTAAGGCCAAATGAACACAGCCAGGTTTTCAGGTTGGTGACAGCCTGGAACATTTAAGTGTTTTAATATCTGTATGATCTCTTCAGATGTGTTTCTCTGCTGTTTCTGGAAAAGTAAGTGGGGCTCTCCATAGTAACTTGCAGAAGTACAATCCCTTTCCATGACCTCCTCTTCTTAGGGTCAGTGTCTTGTCAGAGACCTCAACCCCAGTCCCATTTCTTAAGTAATCTTGCCTTATATTATAGGAACCTCACTACTACAGTAGCTTCATTTCCTTTCTCCATCCCCCCTGTGTCGACAGTACCTCAGCCTTCCTCTGCAATGTCACTGCACATGGCCAGATTGCCATAAAAGAATACAACAGGGCACGTTCTCCTATTAATAATTGCAGTGCAAAACTCCTATTAAAATTAATGGGCACTCCATGTGCATTGGAGTGTAAAAATAACCCCCCTATTCTCATATGCTATTTTAGTCTCTTCATTCTTTCTAACCTATGTTTCCACTTCCATTACACCTAATGAGTGCTGTGGGAATGCTGTTCCTTCTCCCCGAGGTTAGTGGCATCAAAGCTGTCCCTCAGGCTCAAATTCATAGTGTGGCTGCCCAGAGTCTCTTCAAAATGGAACCAGGCACGTGTTCTGCAGCTCTTGTGGGACCACGTTTTAGCATTTTCCAAGAGTGGTAATGTATGATAATGGTACTGAATCTTTTTTAGAAACCAACCCAAATGCAAAGGTAGTGACATCAGGAAATAGGCTTTTCCTGACAGGTATCTGTCAAGGATTAATTGCTTTTCCAGTCTTGGTATTTGTCTCTTTTGTAATGCCCAGCCTACTTTCTGGCAGAACAAGGACAGCTTTAAAAGCTGGTTTCTCAGCTGAAAGGTACCTCTCTGCTAATCTGGTAAACCAACTTCTAGTTCTCTTCTTGCACCTCTGGAACAAATTCTCCCCTAAGTTCTCTATGCCCTGCTTGAAAATAGTAGCAGTCAGTACATATTACAAGTGATATGATTCCATCCAACTAAAACCAACAAAGAAAATTAGAAAAAGAAAATGCATTTTGTATTGGAATCCATAAAGTTTGATAAAGTTTCCAAAAAGTAGTGAGAAAATATTGCATAAATATCTCTTTCAACATGTGATGAAAATATTTCAGGTGGGCATCCACAGCCTTAACACAGCCCATTTAAAAGACAAAACCCAATAATTCCAAACATCTTTAAAGGAAGATTTTGCTTAATTGAAGAGAACACATTACTGAAACCATGCTTCTGCATTTGTTAGCATGGAAGACATGAAACTTCTTGTGTGATCTCCCCAGCTCTGAGTTGTCCAAAGGCACCAGTGGCTGGAGTGAGGGCTCAGAGAGGGCTGCTCCCAGGAGAGCCTGCAAACCCATGCTGCAGCACTGGGAGCCTGTGGCTGCTGGTGCAAGGAGAGTTAATGCAGCTTGACCCTGGCTTTGCTCTTCTGCTGGCTGCTGCCAGAGGATTGGAAACAGGGAAAGGAATCCCAGGAGCACTGTCAGAGCTTTTTCTGGCCTCATGTGGCAGGATGTCTTTGCTTGTCCTGTGGCTGAAACCACAGCAGAGCTGTGGGCAGGCACAGGGGAGAGCCTGGCATGACTTGCCGTGTGTTGCTGGCTACCTGTCCTTGCAGGGGAGGCAATGGGCTGGCCTGGGGCGATGGACCAACACGAGGCAGGATGAGTGTCTGAACTCCTGACTCCCTTCACATAACCAGGCAGTGGGCAGGAGCTCTCCTGGTGGGACTTTTAGACAGTCCTGAACACCTCACTGCAGCTCCCTGCATGCCTAGACCTGTGGGTAGCTGGGGTGCCCAAACACGTGCTCTGCTGGGTGCACATTGCTTCTGAACTTTACATGAAAATTTTTCATTTTTGTTGTATGAAAACATTGTTCCCAACTGATTAAAACTCCCTGTTAAACTCCAGATCTACAATACCATTTCTGGGCTGGAATTTCCTACCCAAACCACGTTTCTTACTTCCACCTGCGCCTAAGCTCTCCTAAAGGAAATCAGTCTTCAGTTGCTTAATTGAGCTCTGAGTTTAGGAAGGCATTACCATTCAGAAAGCCTCCAGTGGATTCTCGTTTGTGCTAAATTGACCAGGTGACTCATCACCACCTTTTTAAGATAAAAATTCCCATAACTACAGTAATAGCTTCAACCTGTAAAAATGAATAGTATCAGGCAAAATAGACATTCAGCGATGAAATAGCATTTCTCAAAAGACAATTTTTTTGGGACCATACAGTACCCTCTTTGTATGCATGTCCATCTTATGACTGTGCCTTTACTTGCCTCTTGAGAGCTGGACTTTTTGTATGGGTTCCCATGTGGCTGATTATGCTGTTGTATTACTTAATAATATACTCCACATGTGCCATTTCAGAATATGTGAGGTACCTTATAATTACTCTGTAATGATTTACTCTCCTTACTGAAGTCTAGTGAGCCTATCTGCAAAACAAGATTCTTGAAGCAGCTGAGCTTTTGCAGCATTCCTTTTACCCAGTAAATTTCCTATCTCCCTAGGGACCTCTACTTTTCAAGAGTTTTTTGTCAGGTGCCAAAGGAAAGGAAAGGAGATGGCCGCCCATGAGGAACAAATAAAAGCCGTTGATCTTGGAACCAAGTGAATAAATGAGATTTTGGGTTGTGTTTCTTGGGTAAGAAGCAATTGTCCAGGCCTCAGGCAGCTTTCTTGATATCATTTGCTTCCTTGTGAATATTCAGTTTGGGTCACAGGCTGGATGGAGAACTGCATTTATCTAACTTGTTGGAAGTCACTTTGCTTATTTCATAGAATGGTTTATATGTTTCAGTAAAGATTGAATAAATAAGAACTAATGAATTCAAATAAGAAAACCATCTTTACTGAACTTGGAAACAGTGCTAGAGTTGTGACTGGTAAATAGGAATGTGAAGCCAGAAATTAATAGATGCAGTGCTGTATCAGGACTGTGTGGCAAGGGTTTGGTAACAAGGGAGCTACAGGGGTGATTTCTGTGAGGAGCTTTCCCCATATCTGGCAGAGCCAATGCCAGCTGGCTCTGAGACCAGCCAAGGCTGAGCCCACCAGTGACAGCAGTGGCACCTCTGGGGTGACAAATTTAAGAAGTGGAGGGGTAGAAAGCTTCCCAACACCTGCAGCTGGAGAGAGGAATGAGGATATGTGAGAGGAACAGCCCTGCAGAAACAAAGGTCAGTGAAGAAGGAGGGGAGGAGGTGACAGAGCAGAGAGTTCCCTGCAGACCCTGGTGCTGCCCTGAGGCAGCTGTACCCCTGCAGCCCATGGAGGGCCATGCTGGAGCAGAGACCCACCTGCAGCCCCTGGAGGAGCCACATCAGAGCAGGTGGATACCTGAAGGAGGCTGGGACCCTGTGGGAAGCCTGCACAGGAGCAGGCTCCTGGCAGGACCTGTGACCCTACAGAGAGAGAAGCCCACATTGTAGGAGGTTTGCTGTCAGGGCTTGTGACCCTGTGGGGAACCTCCCTCTTGAAAGCTTGGTTAAGAGATGTCTCTCAGCAGGAGAAGGTTCTAGGTGTCAGCTGGGGATGAAAACTTCAACAGAGTTTATCATATTTCTTTGGTTTTCCAAACTCCAAACTTCCTCTGCTTTTGGTTTCTGTTTCAAAAGTTGTCTTTGACTAGATTGGTATCTTGCAACACTGCAGTGAACCTCACAACTAGGGCAGGCACTAAAAACAAAGCCTTCTTACGTGACCTGGAGCTGACATGAACTTGCCTGGACACAGGAGAGATGGATGACAGGCTGAGTCCTGGGCTTGTCTTCCTCCAGGAGTAAGTCTTCCTCTGATAAGGAAAACTGTCCAACATGGAGATGAATTAAATGAATTTTCTCTTTATTGTTGATTTTTTGTTCTCCTTTTTTTTTTTTTTTGGTGGATTTTTGCCTTGCTCTGTCTTCAAAGAAACGGAGCCTCTCAAAAATGACACAAATAACAGAAGTTTCTGTACATCTCAGCTGTTTCCCTTTATCCCCAAAGGAACCTTCTGTCCATCTTTGATAACATCTAAAATGACAGTTTGGGACTTGAAGTCTTCTCTCATTTGGTAAGAGCTTTTTTTTTTTTAAAAAAAAAAGCTACCTCAGCATATGGCAGATTTTATGGATGAGGATGTGATTTCACGTGAAATACATATGATGTGTTGATTACTCCCTAGGACTCATTCATCAATCAGTTCTTTTCCAGTGGCCTCTTCTAATCATATCACTGAGACTGACTCTGAAGAGCACTCCTTTGCTCCAATAGACTATAAACTAGTAGAAGATTTGCCCATATGTTATCTCTTTAAAGTTGAACAAGAAAATAACATTGTCCTGGGCTGTGCTTCTTTTTTTTAAAAAAAAAGAGGCTAGTGCTGTTGCATATTTGAAATAGCTTCCTGGGTTGTCTGGGCAGGTGCAGGAGGTGGGGAATTTGCCAAGAAGCACAGAGTCATTCACCTCCTTCACCAAGGCTGTCAGCAGCAGTGACACTGCAGCCTCCTGAGTTCCTGAATGACCACAGCAGTTGTGTTCACATTCAAGTAATTATCAGTTGCCATTTCAGTCATGCTGAGTAGGAAGCTGCAGCTGTAATCAGTGACAAATTTTTAATTAACGAGTTAAGTACTTCTTATCAACAGCTGTTTGAGAAATAAGCCAAGATTATTTAATGGGTCCCTCGGATCTCTGAGATATTACACTTAGTTCTCTGTCTTACTGTGAATGCTGCCATCATATCTAGGCACCCATATACAGCCCCACATCTCTGTAAAATGTGTAAGGTTTTTCCATGTATGTGGGCATTAAGAGTAGGATCTATAAGTGTTTGATTTATATGAATCATCTCATAGATACTGTAATTACTGAACTCCTGTTTATTAGTATGAAACCTAAGGAGTAGGTTTTGTCTTAAAAGCAATTTATGATGATGAAGACCTGTGGGGAGAATAAATAAAGGAATCAGACAGAATTAATTTAGTTTAACTTTCTTGGTGATAATTATATTTATTTTATCTAAAAAATCAGAAAATTATTTTGATACAGATAATTCTTCATTTATATTTTTCTCCTACATAAAACATATAATGTCATATTGCATGTTTCAAGGATCATTCCCAATAGGAAGTTTCGATGAACACACAAAATGGCAAATTGCATTTGGTACCAAAATTATGCCTTTACTGTCCAAATCTATTTCACAGTTATTATTTTCATTAATAGTCTTACTTTGAAAAATTTTTAAATATATCTCAACATTTTTATTTACTTGGAAAACAACTGGCAAACACTTTGCTACACCCAGGATCTATGTTTCCTTTTCTAATGGAAATCTGAGACCTTAAAGTTATTGCATGGCTCATCTAGCTCTCTTCAAGAAAATCTGATGAGCAATTACAAAACACATTGTCCTTCTAGCAGTGAGATATTTAATATTTCAGATTCAGGGCAATGTCCCCTTTGCTCATCCAAGCACTGCTTTCTCCTTTAGTTGCAGACCCACATTTGTTTCCAGCGGAAAGCAAAGAGCCCCTTCTTTGGGGGAATGTCCTGTATTGTCAGTGGAGTGAAAAAAAAAGACCTGATGAGACATCATCTTGTCTCTGCAGTTAATTCATGACACTCAGGAGGGGAAATTGTGTCTGTGGTCTGCTGTGGCAGTTGGTGACACTTTGAGATACAACATTCAGAGGGACAGTGGTCACTGGGTGGGCCAAAGTCCCCCTGCTCTGGTGTCATTACACATGATGGAAGATGTTTGTACCCAGGGGCTGAAGGGACTTGAAAATGGTCTGAGCATGTCTAAGTATTGACATGTGGGAGATAAAAACATGGTGTGCTGTTCTTCCAGCCTGTATTTTAGTGTCCAGAAATGGTCATTGGCATCTTTGCAGAGTTAATATAGGGTACTTAATACACTAATTGTGGTCACATTTTCTGTATGAAAATGGTGACTAGAGAGGTAACAAGATGAGCAGAACTGACTAAAACGGAACAACTGTTATCCTTTCAGATGGCTTTGAATTGGTAATATTCCCCTGAGTCCTGTGTTCACCAGGTACCCTGTCCAGGTGATCTGACTTTTCACACAGTCTTGTGCTGCTTCTGTCTTCCCAGTCTCCTCCTCTTCTCCCTCTGAAAGTCTTCAATCTTCTCATATCCATGCAGTTATGAATGTAAAACACCCTGTTGCCTCTCTGAAAATGCCATACTCCTTCCTAGGGATGGTATGGCCTTAGCTTAAATCCAAACTCCAAAACAACATGCTAAATAATATCCATTATTTTTATATCTGTGCCTTGGGGGCATTCTTTGTCTTGAGGAGGACATCTTTTTGATGATCTGGGTAGGAGTTATTCTAATTGTGAACAAGTTTAGAAGAGTGCCATTCAGTAAATCAAATCAGCCTTTAGGCAGTCACCTACTGTAGGGAAATATTGTTTGCATCTCCTCTTCGTGCACAAATGTCCCATTGTTTGACATACTACTAATTGCAGAACCTGGAAAATACTATAGGGCCAATTGTGTTCAACAGGTCATACTTGTCTGTTTTCATCAGAATCACAATTAAGGGTGAGCAGCTGTTTACAACTGAAATAAAAATAGAGTGAAAACCTTCCCCTCTTCTCATTTGAAGACTGTCTTGAGTTTTGGGAAGATTCAGTCAATTTTTTCTCATCCATTTTGCTGTTTGTTTTTCTGCATGCCCTCATAACAGGCAAGAAATGCAAGTAAAAGCATTAAAACACTCTTCAAGTGATTCAAGGGAAGTATTTGTAGGCTGGACCTAAAGAAAAAAAAGGGAAAAGGGAGGTTGTATCCTGAAGACATAAACTGGGTTTCAGACTGATGAAGCAGAAACTGTCTTCTATTCAGTGGACACAACCTCAGTTTTTGGCTCCTTTTATATGTTTTTCATAGAATCTTTAAAATTTTTGCCTCTGTTGTTTTTTCCAGGGCTTCATTGTGCTTGCAAATACAATCCAGGCACCGAGTTTCAGAGCTGTACAGATTGTATGCAGAGTCCCAGCCTGCCCCACGCTGTGCACACAGCCCCAGCTTGCACCAGTCCCTCCCTGCTTTAACTCGCTGCTATTTCAGCTCTCTGTGTGGTTCACAATTTTTTATCTTGCTTGCTTTACAGCAACCTAATTTTTTTTCAAGGATAGATTTCATTTGCTTAATATTTCTGCTCTTTCTGATCCTCATTATATAGTCTTTTCAGAGCTGCACAGTTTTGCTAAACTTCTCCATCTCAGCACTGCCTGTGGAATGTGTTTTCTGGATCATCAGCAAAAATTGTTTACAAGGCATTGGTAATATTTACAGAGGTGTCTGAGTGAGCAGGAAATTAAACTGACTTCTAATTTGCTTTAAGCTGCTACATTTTCTTTCTCAGAGCCAGCTCTGTTCCTATTGGATTTGAAATCTGATTATTATGCCTATAGGTTCAAAGGTATTTTCTTTGATTTTACTCCATAAAGAGGATCAAAATCTAGATTTTTAAATGATTAATGATGTCTTGAAATATTGTCAAAATTGTAGTATTTTTTCTGTATCTCATCACACAGCTACTGACATTTTATCACAAAAATTATTTGTTATCCCTTGTTACAGTTTTTCAATCTTTTTTAAAACATTTGTTCATCTTCTGGCCAATCCTGATGTAATCTTTTTGTAGATTTCATACCACTTTTTCACATGCTTTGCAAAATCAAAATAACCCATCAACCTTATTCCTATTTCCCATTTATTTTCATAATTTCATCAAGCACAACAGTCAGATTTCTGGTATGATTTACTCCCTATAAACTCACTCAATTTTTTATCACAGATTACATTATCTTCAAAATAACTACCTGTGTATTAAACTTGCAGTGCAGATCTTGATCATAACTTCTGAATTTCTATGGCTGTTAACCTAGTGAATAAATAAAAAGTTTTCAGAATGGAAAAATCAGCACTTCTCATGCATGAATGCACCAGACACTATTATTTTGGCAATAATATTTTGAGCCTGAAAAAATGATGATGAATTGCTTGGTTTTCATGTTTTATGATTTTGGAGGTTTTACACAATGTTTTTCAAAAGCAGGTGGAGAAAAAAAAAAAACAAACAAAAAACCAAAAAACAAACAGTGAAGACATGCCAGTTAGGAAAACCAAATGGAAGGTTAATTTCCACGGGATGGGAACCTGCTCTCCCTTCCCTATATAATGCTGCTGTGTTGGGTCAGAGGAACTAAGAAGGTAGGCACTCATAAGAAATGGATAACTGGTACAGGAACTAGTACAGGATGTTCCAGCCTGGGGAGGGAGAGGAAAGGGAATTAGAGATTTTGGGTCTGCACCTGGTGCCTGCCTTCCCTTACCCTTGAAAAAGAGCAGACACCTTTGACAAGGGAAAGATGGAGAGATAAAGCTTGAAGGGGACACTGTCTAAAGGTATGCCCTTTTATTTCCTCATTCCTTTTTCTTCATGTTCTTGTTTTTCTTTAGTAATTGTTTCTAATATTCCACTTAAATGTCTACCATTTTCCCCATGGCAGAATAAAATCATTATTTTTCATCTTCAATAATCATTTTCAAATAAGGTGCTGTGTGTTTAACATGAGAAGCACATTCCTCAAATATCCACTGATCAGTCAGTGCCAACTGGGCAACTCCTGGAGCAGTGTTTGGTGCAGGATGCAGCTGTTCTCTGAAGCAGAACACATCTTTGACACTCTTTGTCAGAGGCAGGGTGCTAGAATCCAGTTAGAGGGCTTTAACTAGTACTGCTTTGGCAAAAAGGGTAATGGGTGTGAAATTTCTTATAACTCATTTACAGGACTCACGTCTCAAGGCTGTTCAGGGGGTTTGCACAAGTAAGTAATAAATTTGGAGCTTTTAATTGGAATTGTGCAACTGTACAGATCTGAAAAACAATCCCTACGAGCCAGACATTCACTTGATCTGCAGTAAGGAAGAGAGGGCAAACATTTACATTGGTTCAGTTCACTCTCAGCACAACAGAAACCATGAATTATGTTTTCCAGGTCACTTTCTAAATATACACACTCCCCCTCTTATTCTCATGTGCATTCCCTGGAGGTTGTCTGCAGACTGCCCCCTCTAACACTTTATCCCTCTAGACTCCTAACCCAGATCCCATATCCTATTTCCTTTAATGCAGTGATCCTGTCTCTAATTCCCCACCTCAGCCTCCTAGATGCAGTTGGGGACTTCATAAAGCTTCTGCAGATCTTCTGAGTTGTTGGTCATGCACAGGCAATGTGGCTTGGTATACAGTCATATGGAATAAATGCTTCAGTTTGAAGTCAATTGTGTTTATCAGGGCTTCTGGCATGACAGGCACACCAGAATTTCATACAATTTACATTTACCCAATCTTTCTCTTACAGAAGCTAAGCCCTTCTGACCCCTTTTGAAAAGGATCCAAAATTGCTAATAAACCTCTGAGACCATTTGTCAGTGAGAGCAGAGATGTGCTAAATTACTCACAGTAGTCACAAGGATGAACTGGAAGGTGCATTCAGGTGTACCCCGTGGGTCAGCTTGACTCTGGTTTTACTCTAGGCTTGAAGCATATCTGGGAATATTCTTAGTTTCTGGATTGCTCCTGTTCAAGTGGTTGGGACAAAGAGAGAATTATTGAGCTCTCCCTTATTTTAAACTCTTTTACAAATTAAAACTGCAGCACAGGGTCTTCAGTATGAGATCCTGTTTTGCTCCAGTTTCTTCAGCTGGGCTTCACAACCATCCCCTGATTGTGGGATGAAGGGTAAAGTGTTGTGACTACTGCTGAAAAAGCTGATACATGTGCTGGCATTAGAGCTCCTGGCTGGGGTGGGGTGGGGTGAGAGGCTCCCTGTGGGTACCCTGTCCCTCTCCTCACCCAGGGTCCAGGGCAAACACTGCATTCTGTGCACAGCGCTCTGCATCCCACACATGTTACAAGTGTGGACAGGACGTGCTCTGAGAACATTGGAACCAGGCAGTGGGACGTCTATTTCAGCATGGGAGGGAGAGAATTTGTGTGCAGGGTGAGGATAGGCCCTGTATAAAATGTACTAGTCCAGTGATGCTATGATGATTTTTTTGCCTTTTCTTTTATACCCCTTCTATACCTTTTAATAGCTTTTTTAATTCTGTTTTTTTCCCTGCATTCTTGGATTTATTTGTCAAGCCAGGAGACTGAACAGGTTAGAAGCTTTGTAGTGAGGGATCAGAGTGCCCCAGACCCCAAGGGCCTCCCCAGAACACATTTTGTAAACTAAAATAGAACCATCCAGGGGAAGGTACCTTGGGGAGGGGGCTTATTTGAGCCTCTCACTGGGGAATTTTGGATAGATATGCTAATTAGTCAGACCTACAATGTTAGACCAGACCTTTGGTGGGGTGTGCACTGCAGTGTGCATGGAGGTGCATTTGACCTGGACGTGGTGCACCTAAGGATCCTTAAATAAATACAGAAGTAAAATCCCTTTTTCCCTTCTAACCCTGTTTGACTCCTGATTTTAAGGCCAGGAAAAGGCATCACCAGCGTAAAGTGGATACTGTTATCAGTAAAAATTGCAAGGGCTGCAAGGAGCCAAAAGGCTCTTCAAGGTCAGAAGTCCAAGCCTTAAAGTGGGAGAAATCAGTAAAAAGTGACTCTAGCATGAAAAAAAAAGGACAGATGGCCTCCCTGTTTAGCATCACCAGAATAAACTCAAAGGTCAGGAAAACGTATTTCTGCACAAAACCTGTGGTTACATGTTTTCTGTGACTGAAAAAGTAAATGTTGAAATCCCTGCCTTTACAAACAAAACAATGTCTCTCATTAGACTTGCCCGCCTATTTCACTGTGCTTGTAGCTTAAGTAAAACTTAAAATATAGCATAAACTAAATTTTTGGATTCTTTTTTTACCCATTCTTCTAAAATTCTAGAAGCATTTCCTGCAATATTTCCATTTTGCATGGACATCTTCAAATTTTTCGTGTTTATATGCCAGGCTATAAAACAATTTTGGGAGAGCAGTTCACAGCTCTGGTTTGGAGTTGGGGATATCTTTTGTTTGGTTAACTTTGTAGGGCCATGGAACCTGGACCAGAGAGAGGTCAGCTTATCTCCATGTGCATCAGTGGATGCAGTGACAGAGGACTCAGATGGATCACTACAGCAAGATCTGTGAGGGCTGCAAGCAGCAAGGAGGAGAGGCTGCTGGCAGAGGGGACCTGCTCAGGCATCCAGCTTTACAGCTCTTCTCTCTGCTGTGACAGGCTCACCACAAAAAGATGATGGTCTTGTCAGCACAGCATCTACAGGAATGAGTGCCTGGTTAGGGGAGGCAAGCACTGCAGGGGCTGCAGCCACTGCATATGTTGCTTTGTATTTTAAGAGCAGGGAAAAGGGCAGTGTTTGTGAGCCTCACCATCCCTGGTATCCACTTGACAGTCCAAACTGCTGGGTTGGGAATCAGAATAAATGATGACAATTGCATAAGCACAACAAGGGGAACTATTAGTGTACACAACAAAAGCTCTTCCTCTGAATGTTCAGACATTTTTAGTTTCACTGTCCCAGAAATGTCAGTGAATTAAAGGAACGACTTCAGCTGTAACTCAGCTCCATTGTCATTTACATGTCAGGTTCTCACACTTTGCTTACTGAAGGCAATGGAGGTGGGTGTGAAACAGATTCTTGGAAAAAGCTTTCAGAAAATGGGTGCCTAAAATGTTAGACCCCCCCCAGCTCTGAAGAAGCTGCTGTATGTTCAGAACTTGGAAAAACCCAGTCACTCATGCACATCTCAATGTAGGCATGAGAGACCTTTCAAAAAGAAATAATTTTGTTCTCCAAGATCAATTCATCCAGTACGACTTTTAGGTACACCACCATCAGTGGTGCCCAGTTCTGCTGATTCTCCACAAAAGCAAAGGCAGATAATGCTCAGTAGCTCAGTGGCTGAATTTTTATCCAAAGACCAGGATACTTCACCCTGGCTCAAGAGCTAGTGAGAACCAACACGACCTTTTTTGCCACCTGTCCATCTGCACTAAGGTAGCATCAGTAATCTTAGAAGAGAGACCAGCATTGAGGAAAGCTGGAAAATTGAGTTACTTCTGTCTGAGGCATTGTTACTTCAAGTCAGATCAAAGGCATGTTGAGAGGAATCAATAAATAGATCCTGCAAAGCTGAAGCCAGCATTTAATTACTTCTGAGCTTTGTTCCAAGTTCTTCCAGTTCAACACTGGAAGTTTTGTGAGAGTTATATTAATTTTTAAAATAATCACAAATATGGGACTTGAAAAGTGAGGAGAAGCTTATGCTTCTGAGCTGATTGCCTTGCCAAGGGTTGTTTCTACAAGCACAGAAGGTGCACTGCTCCTGATTTACTTGGCTGAAGTGGAAAGTTTCTCTGCAATTTTAATGGCTTGCAAAACTTGAGATTAAGATTTAATGGATGGTTAGCAAAACATATTTTTGGCCTTGTAGAATGATTTCATGCTATGATGGCTACATTGACTGGTGAGTTACAAACCTGCTCCAATTCTCCTCTACCAATAGGTTTCTAATTTGCACAAATACGGCTGAAACATCGAAAATCTCCTCCTTTATCAAAGACACGCAGGACCTGTAATTATTCTTCCTGTTTTCTCCCTTCCCCCCCC
>VXAC01000011.1:89211-150440 GCA_013399225.1 Rhipidura dahli
CCCCTCATTCCCAGGAAGGGGATTTTGTGCTCAGGCTCTCTGCAACCTGCAAACCTTCCTGCAGCTTGTGAGCACTGCACTCACCCTGTACGCGGGTGATTTACGGGAGCGCTGAGTCCACAGAACTGCTCATGCAGAGCACCAAGGCAATCATGCATTTTTTATTTAAAATGCTTTACAGGCTGTTTATGGCAGGATGACAACTGGGAACTACTGCATACAAGAGCTCAGGGATCAGCTTGATCCAGCTCCCACCGTGACTGATGAATCAGGGGCTTGCTGGAAGGAGCCCCTCTGCTTCCCAGGGGCCAGGTGTGGACTTGGACACCCAGCTCGTAGATGAGAGGAGTAAGCAGCCAAGGCTGCCAGACTCTGGAGCAAAGGAGAGAGGTAGCTTTGCATTGCCAGACATAGATACTTAACTTCTTTGTGGCCCTGAATAGCAAAACAACTTCAGGCAGCACTGAGCAGTGGGACTGAACTGCTCTATGAAGCTTTGAACATTGACAAGTTTCCAGAAAATAGCTGTAAAATCATTTTGTCATGGTGCATTCTGATTAGGGGATGCAGGAATGGCTTTGTGAAGTGGTGAATTGGATGCTTCATGGTCTCCATTTTTCCTGTGAACTCTGCTGAGGTGGGGAAATGCAGTTTATAGAGCAGTAGCGTGAGCTGAGCCTGAAAGTGTGCTGCCCTGAGAGACAGCAGGGCTGAGTCCTTGTCCCAGCTGCATTACTGAAGGGCTGACAGCATCTGTGCTGGAGAAAGAAGCACAGAAGCTTCAAACAGAATCTATGGTGCTCTGTGTGCTGTGATTAGGGGGAAACAACTGGGGGAGAATCACAGCACAGAGGACTTCAAAACATGTCCTAAATCCCAGCTAGGTTAGAGAGGAGGCAAGGAAGGGAGAACAGCCCTGTGCCACTGGCATAAGCCCACGATTCACACAGGTCTTTAGTGCTCTGTGCTGTTCTGATCCCTCTGGCTCAGGAGAGCTGCAGTGGGGACTGGAAGGGGGCTAGAGGAGGGTGATCTACACAGTTTCACTGTGAAGAGCAGCTGAGCGAGCCAGGACTTGGCAGCCTGGAACACAGATAGCTGAAGGGTAATTATGATAGCAGACTGTAGAAATGCAAGAGATTGGTGGAGGATGAATGGATAGGGATGGACTGGTTGTTTTCTGTCCCTGTAAGGAATGAGAAGGCATCAAATGAAGCTAGCAGGAGATAGGAACAAGACATACCAATGAGTTGGTTCTCTGTTAATCAAGCAGTAGAAGAACTATAAGGAATTTATATTCAAAGTGAGACAAGATCACAGAACAGATACCCCAAATACTATTGGTCTGGAGCTCCTGGAGCTTTAAGCAATTGGAAGCTGGGCATGGCTGAGTTAACATCTTACATGCTTTTTTTTTTTCAGTACTCATATTGCAGACATTTGCTTTTAGATAGAAGACACTGAACCTGGTGTGCTTTTTGTGACTAAATAAAGCTGTTCCTATAGTCCATGTTTATCAGAGAATCTTAATACTCCTCAGAAATCTGATCCACAGTCACAGAAATTAAATTTCAGGGACTGTCACCATGTATGCAGCTGAAGTTGGCATGTCCCCATTGGGATGGGCTGAAGCAGCACTGGTTGCTGGATACACATGCAGGATTACTGAGCAGGAGCATCATTTCTCTGCTGTGTGCCACATACACTTCACTGTATGTGACAATGACTGTTACTTGCTACCAGGCCTGTTTCTAACTTGACATTTTGAGTTCAGTAAGAGATGATGAAGAAGAAAAGCCCTTTGGCTATTGTTACTTTTTAATGTTAAGAATTTGCAGCTGTTGCATGGGATGTTTTGTCAAGTTTATCACAGTTAATAGACAGCTAAAATAAAAAATGTCCGTGGGTCCACTATTTTTGAGGCAATGCTCAAACTAATTCACCATTGCAAACAAGAGATTGCAATGCAACAATTTGCAACAGCGATCTTGAACTTAATTTTCCCATTCTGCTTCATGCAAAAGATCAGCATTTCTTGGCTTCTGGTGTATATTCTGGCTTTGCACTACAGTGCATGCAAACAGAACTGTCAACTTTACAATTAAATGAATATGGATTGGGGAATGTTTGGTGCCATTACTCAATAGGGCCATTTTGCTGGGTGTTCAGGATTGTAAAAAACTTCCAGTGAATCAACACTCCATCCTTCTGTTATCTGTCTTTGTCACTCGACATCCTGGCAGAGGTAGCATTAGCTCTGCATTTAAATTACTGGGCACAGCTAAGAGTTGTGTAAAAAAAAGAATGGAAGGGTAAAAATCCTGCTGTTCCACTTATCAACCAAACAGAACTGATTTAGGGCTATGCATTCCTAATCTCTTGTTTTGACAGCCAGTGGTTTCATATTTTCATTTGTAAAACATCAGTGGGAGTTACTTGATTTGTAAAGAAAAAAAATCACAGCTCTAGTAAAAGTTTCTTAAAAGACCTTCATTTGGACTAGCTTAATGGTTTTCTGTTCAACAAATTCACCACTGTCCTGGGTGTCTCAGATTCAAGCATTTTTTCTTTTAAGGCATGTTATTTTTTAGCTGCCTGTCAATTTAGAGTTGAAAACTACTGATCTTTGAAAAGTAGCTGAAGTTTTGGAAGAATTGTGAGCATATGAATAAATTGCACTGAAACTTGAGTTTCCTGTATGAGTCATGTTGTGTTCCTCTGCATTTGGGTCTAGTGCAGTCACATTTGCTTACTCATTGGCACTGAGGAGTAGTGGCAATGTTCTCACACCTCCTGGTTGTACAAACCCTGACGTGTAGGGCACCACTCTCCTGTTGCCACCTCAGTCACTACAGCAAGTCTGAGTGACAGATTTCAGCCACAACGCTGGTTGCAATATTTTGAGGGTGACCAAAACAGGCAGAGAAAGGTTGCTGTAGATCCTTAAATGTTAGATCCTTAAACTGTAGATCCTTAAATGCTTAGGTCATGAAAGGCAGCATTATTTCCAAATCTTGAAGATCAGCGGGAACACTGATATTCCTGGGACTGTTTTCTTTGGCCCTGTCATCAAATATGTGTTTTTCTCACAATCCCACCCACCAGTGAGCTCCTGCTCACTCTGTGTTTCTGAAGCAGAGCTGTTGGCATGTACATAAATCCAGTGTTTTCCAGCCTGCCTACCAAAAGTGTACGTTCTGCTCCTACTGACGATGGCAGGCCATGACAAGAAGCCATGCACACAGCCCTCACTTTGTGGTGCAGGGCAGAGACTGACAAACCCATTCCCTGACAGGTATCTGAGTTGCAAACACATCAGTGGGAAAAGGGAATGAAGTGAATAATGGGTTGAGGCAAAACTACTGTGTAGGAGATACTGAGTTTCTGGAGATGTTTCATAGGAATCGAGTGCTTGAGTTACCTACTGTTGGAGACAAGAGTTCTTAATCCAAAAAAAGGCTGAAAGAAAAAATGCTGCCAAAAAGCCTGAGAGATCTTGCAGAGGAATTTCAACACACACCCTGCAAGAAACTCTGTCATAATGGGTGACATGCATGAAGTCTGAACCCTCAGAGGAAAGTCCCTCCCCTTTGCAAACCTGCCATTGTACAGTGCTGGTGCAATCCTGGCTCTGTTCAGCCTGGTGTCAGAAAGCAGCCACACAGCAGTTTGCTTCCTTGAAATTCACACCAAGGAGACAGAGAGGAAGATTAGTAAGAAAATATGTATCTTTACTGGTGTTCTCCTTTCCTTTGCAAAGGAAAATTCAGTGTTGCAGAATGTAGTTATCAGGAAGAAATGTTTCCCTGCACCTCCCTTCTCCACATTCTGCTATCATACAGTGTTACAGGATGGCAGAAATGGCCCCAGGATAACTCCTTGTTTTTCCTTGTCTTTTGGTGTGTGCCTGCTCTTTGTTCTACTCAAATTGACTAATCATGCAAATAATCTTGTGGCCTTTTGAAAATGGAAACAAAGTAAAGATTAGAAAGGTTAAAATCTGCATCCACACAAATATCACCCGCACCTCAGGGAATGGAGCTGCTCGAGTGTCACAGCAGTAACTCAAACCATGTTAGGAAGTTGTGGCTGCTGCTTCCTATGTCAAATGAGGCTCTGCTCCTCCCATGGGCTTCCCTGACCACTCTCTAGGATATCTTCATCGTGGAGAATCAGTCCCACAGTGATGATCAGGACACAGTGTGAAAGGAGTAAATGTTCTTTACCTTCCCTTCTCTCTAGTCTACCTGCCCAAGGGCTTAGGGGACTGATCATGGGTCTCCTGGTTTTGAGCCACAAATGGAATTATCCATGGCTGAATAAGGTACCACTAAACCACTGCACTTGGCAAGAATGGCTGTGTCCAGCCTGCATAACTGTAGCAGTGCCTTAGTTATGTTGCTTAAAGTTATGGTTCCATCACAAAACCCTGTTTTCATGTGCTAGTAGCTTTGGAAAATTTTCATCCAGGCTGAAACTCCCCACTCCATATCTGTGGACTTTAAGCTGAATAGTCTCAGCAAATTGTGTCATTTTTCACTAATAATAAGCCTGGGGAATAAAGGAATAGTACTATTATTAGTAAGAGTTACTGAAGCTGGTGGATTCACTTGGCATGCTTCATTTAAAATAAAGTTAACTAATTCACTAAGCTCATTTATGAAAGCAAGTGGCTGAATCACCACAGACTCTAGTGCACAAAAATGTATCTGCAGGAACAGCCTCTGAGCAGTTGTGGCCAGCTCCTGTGGTAAAGGAGATGTTGTGCAAGCTGAGAAGCCAGTCAGGATACGGCTTCTTCAGCTGCTCCTTGAAATATGTGCTTGGTCAGCTCTTCCCCAGACAAAGGCAAATGGGAGATTCCATAGGAATTTCAAACTGTCTGGAAAGAAGGTTCATTTTGAGCATGGTTTTGCACAGGAGTGTTGGAAGCTTGGGCACCTTTGATTCTGGGAGCAAAAATCATCAAAAATGGTGCCAAGGTTGATCCAAGATGAGTCCTGGCCCTGGGAGGAGTCCACAAGGTCACAATCTAATCAAAAAATATGGTTGAAATGGTTACAAAATCAGAGTGCACCAGTCATTCTGCACACAGAAATAGAAAGGGAAAAAGCTGGGATGGGTAAAGCTGCAGTCATTGAAGAGTGTGTGCTTAATAGAAGGAATCAATGTTACCCAGTCAAGAAACCGATTATTTGACTGCAGACTTTCCTTCCTTCTAAACCTTTTATCTGGAATGATAATGGATATTACCTAAACTCCAGATAGTGTCCACTACCTCCTACCTTCTTGGAAAGCGTGCCTCCAACATTCTTAAGTAGAATAATCTTTCTTTTCCCTCGGGTGTTTCTTCTTTCCCAGAAGAGGGGAAAGAGCATATCATACAGATGTTCCTGGAAAATGTTTGCCTCTTTTTTTTTTTTTTTTTTTAAGAACTGTCATCCTGTTGACCAGATTTTCTGTACTTGAGTTAAAAAAGAGCAGAGCTATCATGGCATTTTTTTTGCTTATATTTAAACATTTCATACAGACCACTCCTATAGGGCTGCTGCTTTGTCCCTCTGTAGCATTTTTGGCCTTTGCAGAGGACTCTTGCTGAAATCCTGCCAGTAAAAGGATGCACTTCTTAACAAAAAGGAGAGCATTAGCCTCCACTTTGTCAGTTGTGCTGTGAGCCAGGCCTGAGGAACCCCCCGGTGCCTGTCAGGCAGATGTGCCACAGGCAAATGCCCTCTAAGCACAACACAGAAACCCTCCTGGTGCAGCAGGACTCATATTGCTCTCTCCCATAAACTGCTCCTTCCCTGCCACTGATAAATTGCCATAGCACATCATCAGAGACCGAGAAATGCTGCTGTTTTCACTTGTATCCCTCATCAGCTGCTTTCTCTCCCATTCTGGTGCTGGATCACATCTACAGGAAAATAAGACGAGACATGCATTTTCACTTTGTGCATCCTGCTTTCCCAACAGCATTTCAGATAACCACTATCTTTTTCCCATCAGAAATGACAGGGTGCAATAATGTCCCTAACTCTTCACCCAGGTTTTCTCCCTACTTGTGTCAGAAGCTGTTATTCAATCACAAGGAGTGCCCATTCCCAGCAAGGCTTGAAAACTCCAATCAGCATCATGAGGCTGAAGAAGCCCAGACTGAGCAGAGAGAAGTGTTTACATGCATTTGCTGTTGGTGTTGTATGACATTGATTTCCCCCAACTACCCCTCTGCTTGTCAATAGTTACAGATAAACAGAGAGCTTTAGAGACAGTCAGATCCCTCACTGGAGAAAAGAGCCCAGACTGAAGCACAATGCCCTGGACACACACGTGGAAGCTGAAACCTCATGTGTGGCTTAGATCACCCAGAAAGCTGGAGAGGGAGGGAGAACACCCAGAATACTGGCCAATATCATTACTAGCGTCAATGGGGAGAGGGAGGAGATCATTGGGAAGGAATAACACCATGAAACACCGTCTGGTGGGCAGACAGGCAGGGGGAGGCAGCACAAGGTGGAGGAGCAATGAATGAGTATGCAAGAACAGCAGAAAGATCAAGAGGCTGCTCAGGTCATGGAATAAAGCCAAGATGAGGCTAGAAACTACAAGTGGCTTGTGAAGACTGGTGAAAATAAAAAGCAGCTTGGAGGAGATCCAGGTCAAAGCTGGAAATAATAATTGCAGATTAGGGTAACAACTGGGGGTTGAATGAATTTCATGATCCAGGGAAGAAATGCAGTAAAATGTGAAATACGGGTTTCAAGAGCATGGTTTTCCCTGAGTATCCTTTTCTTTGGGAAGAGAGGCAGAACCCAAACTATGTGAGAACAGGACTCAAGGAAGAAAAATTAAATCATCAGGGAGGATGTGAAAGAAACAACAAAGAACAGGAACAAATCACGTGATTTCAGCCAGAAGAAGGGGAGGGTGGGCTCTTTGCAGGTGTTTGTGGTAAAGATGCCATTATGGGCTCTTTGAAATGCTTTAACAAAACTGTACATGTAGGTTTAAGTGGTACAAGGATGTGTCCAGGTCTAATTTAACTGGGGCACTGTGCAGTAGAGTAATAGTGCAGTGTGAGGTGGGAGAATACAAACTGGGTAATAGAGAGAAAACTGATGAGGAACCAGTGAAAAAGGGCTCTGAATGAGAGTACTGGCAGAAGAGAAGAGGGAAATCTTGTTGCTCAAAAAGATATGTAGAATATATCTGTAACTATAAGGAAAAAGAGGCAGCAGAAAAGCAAAGGGCTGGAGAGATCACTGTGGAAAGGAGGGCATGAAAACCTGCAGAGGGAAAGGCTGAGCAATGGAAAATTTGATAGCAGTCTGTGAGAAGGGAAGATGAGGACACGTAGAGCAGCAGCCAGATTTAAGACAAAATGATAGTGGAAGTCATGGTGAAGACAGGTATCTACATGGCCTAAAATGCCCTGTTCGCATTTTGGACTTTCTGATGTGTGTCTGGTCCCTCCTGTAAAAACAGAAAACCAAGCCATAATTCCTATCTGGATGATAAATATAAAAAATATTACAGTTTATAAAAATAAAAACATCCTCCTGGTCCTTTTCCCATCACTCAAGTATTTTGGTGGCTGCTTTTTGAAAAAGTTACAGTTAGATCTACATGAAAGAGATTAACCATGCTCCTTCTTTTACTTTGCTCTTCAGCTGTGCTCATGGCTGTCAGAAAAATCCAAACTCCAAAGCTGGCCTCATCTGTGGGAAGGGGTGTTGCTCTCTCATGGATTTCATGCATTAAAACCTGTCATGCAATGAGAGGCAGGGGCACAGGCAAGTGGTGGATGATGGGTTTCTGTGAGGGCCTCCTGGCCTTTCTGTGCCATGCCAGTGCCAGGCAAGGCATGGTTCCTCCCTCTGGGAGGAATTTCAACTTTTTCAGTCCAGGCAGCAGTCATGCAAAAGACAGTAAATGGGATGGTATGGCACAAGGTAACAGCATTCCCCATTGTCAGACTGCCCTGCCTGTGTCCCCACATCTGCAGTATTCCCAGAGTTTTTCTATGAACAGTTTTAGATGGGCAGATTCTAGTGATTGATTCAATCTGGATTTACTGCTCCTGATGTGGATCACTGATCCTGCAGCCAGGAGCGAACAATTTACGGGTCTCATTGTGACTAGGTGCAATTCAATCCAGGGGGTTGAACAGGTTCCAGTGGCATTAAATCCATGCCTACATCTTCATTCTTTTAATAACCTTGAGATGAAGAGGGAGGCAGTGGGTACCTGTGCTCACCCTATTTGCAATGCTTGGGAGACAGAGCCCTCAAATCTCAAGAAATGTTTGCTAAGCACGTCAGTTGTACATTGGAAATAAAATAAAATAAGCCTGCTCACAGCTGCGTCAGCTGCTATTTCTTTTTCTAGATAAGAGCCACCCTGTGCTCCCTCTTTCTCTCTGTCTCTTGCTGGCTATCAGATGTCCTGGGATTCTCTCCTGCTCATCCAGCATTCTCTCCCCTGTGGAGTAAAGAAGCATGGAGGCTAACTAACAGGCTAAAGGCTTTAACAGCATTTCATGTCTATCTTCGGATCTCGTCTAGTTTGCAAGCTGCTGTTTAGTTTTAACTATGAAATGATGGCTTTTTTCTTGTATTTAACAAAATAGTTACTTAAGGGTACAGCAGTAGTCATGGAATTAATGTTTTTATGTTATAATTTTTGTTTACATCATACTCATTTGTACAGTCAATATTTATTTTTAAATGTCTCAAATGTCATGCAAAGTGGTCATGTGAAAAAAGCAGTATTTTGCAGAAAGGACTCAGCCCTTAGTCCTTTTGATTTAATTGGGATGACTGAGATATTACTGAAACTGAGATTTTAAAACAGATGACATTGAGAACTAAGTGGTTGAAAGAACAAGAGAATTATATTTTATTCAAGTTCTTAGCACTGTGTTTATTAATGTCACTATAACTTGAAAAATATTACAGAATTTGTGCACCCTTATTAGAGTTTTAAATATATACCTTATTTTTTATATGATGGTATCTCCTCTTTTCTCCAATTTTAATACTGGCATCCTTAATAATTCTTTTTTTTACTTGCTTTATAGAAAAAAAAAAAGCAAAAAAGCCTGTCATAACACATACCTTCCTTCGGTAATTTATTTTCCCATCCTACCTGTGTTGTTCTTCCTTGTGATTTCTCTGGGCTGTGGTTGTGTCTGGCCCAGCAGAGCCCACTCCAGTGGATGGGTGCACAAACCCTCCAAAGCTGTGGATGGCCATCAACCCTGTGGTGGTGGCATCTGCAGCGTAAGGTAAACTGAAGGCACAAAGGTTTCCAGGGCTTGTGCTGATGCTGTCTGACACATAACAGGGATTGACATGTACACCTTCCACGAGAGCTCTCCTGCTCTGGAATCAGCTGGTGTTTATCATGGATAGAAGAAGGCAGACTGCAGCATCCTGAAGAGAGTTGCATTTGGGCTGGGAAGGCTCTGCTTGCTGCTCCCTGCCTCTCGCTGCCCTGCATGCAACCTCTTCAGCCTTGGCACCTCCACTTGCTGTCTCCCCTCTCTCCTGCCTGCTTGGGCTGTGGCACAGCCAGCACTGGGACAGAGTTGGTGTCACTGCCAGCTCCAGGAGGACTGTTGGGACTGCTGAGCCCACCCCCAGGGCCTTGCACCCACAGCATGGACCCCACTCGTGAGTCTGAGCAACAAAATCAGGCATCTTTCTGCAAGCATCCATGTCAGGCACTGTGCTTTGCTCCCTTTTGATGTCCATTTATTTCCTTGTTCTCTTTCCTGGCCTTGTTTGTCACTTTCCTCAGTCTCCCTCCAAATGTCTAAATCTGCACACTCCACTCCATGATGTTCAAAGACCTTTTTAGGATCTGCTAAATGCCTGACTGCCTTCTCTATGCATCTCAGATGAAGGTGTCAGCCCTCAGCTCATGAAATCTAGTGTCACAGTGAAACAGCATGATCCCAGAGAAGTGCTGTGTGGAAACACTGGGATCCCACAGCAGGTCTGTCAGCAGGCAGTGTTTTCACATCCCTGCTGAACAACCACCTCTTGACATCGCAGAGGTTTTGTGGGTGGGAAGACCAGATGCATGATGTAACAGGGTCCCTGGTTTTGACTTTCAGGGATGTAGACCTGAATTTAAAATTCAGGATCTAAATTTAAAATTAAAATTAAATCTTAATCCATTCTGTAAGACTTTATGCATGAAAATGTCTCAGTAATTAGAATTATCTTGGGGCCACAACATAGAGAACAACTTATGGCTGAAGGAGTAGAAAGACTTTAGGCTAATGCTGGACTTGTTCAAGTTAAAAAGCTGGAAAATGTAGAAACTCAGCTGACTGCAAAATAAGAAATCATTATGGCCTCACATAGGCAAAGGTCCTAAAGCCAGCTTGTTCACCAGCAGCAGATGAATACATGAATTTAACCTACATAGATTAAGATAATCTTGTATGAATGTTATCTGGTTACCTTATATCGATTATTATTGCTTTTATTATTGGAAAATTTTCTCTCAGATATATTCATGGAACATTGAACCTACCACATATAAATGCCTTGAGATTTTCTTTGAAGAATATTCTCTGCATTTAGATAAGCTGGGTCAATTTCTTTCCTAACAGCCTATCCAACTTATAAGTTTAGATAAAGGAAAAAGGAGAAGCAGCCAAAGTAACACATGCATTTGTCCCTTCTCTGTAGTCTACAGCAGTGCCATTTCTACACTGCAAAGAGTTGACTCACTGAAACCTTTCCTGTGGCATGCATGAATGGAGGAAACTTTCTCCTGCCCACTTCAAAGTAATGATGTAGGATTCATGAGAAACAGAAGAGATTTCACTCAGTGCCATCTCCTGAATGGCTGGAGGTTAGTAGGTGCTCAAAACTTTGAAAAGACAAAATTACAATATGAAGGAATGACATACAGTTTGAAGATTGAGAGCCACATCCTGTCTGCTCTATAGCAAACTGACAAGATCCACACAGGAAAACTATGAGAAAAGTAAAGAAGACATTTTTTATGTAACTCAGACTTCTCATTTTCACAGCCATGGAGCAACTCAGAAGTGGGCTGCATAAGGATGTACTTGTTGGCTCATTACCATAGACCATGGAGCTGCAAGTGCATCTATAGCCTTGAAAACAGAAGCTTTGATCTCAGTGTTACTGCAGAAACCAGAGAGGTGAGAGATGCAAAGTGTCTTTCTGACTCTTCTCTTGTTGTGTGCCCTGGTTCTGGCATGATGAGAGTTGTGTGTGGACATTGGCACGAACCTGAAAGGCACAAGTTGGAGCAACTCTGATAGTCAGGCTAATAGAATAACAAGGCATGGCAGTGTTTCTCCTTTTCATGGGGCCAGGGACAACTCATTCTAGTTATCCCTTCTTCATAATGTTTTCTGGCCAGGAGGAAGCCCTTGAGTAAGGAACCAAATATTCCAAAAGCCCTCTCTGTAAAAATGACGAAATGTAATTTGAATTCTAGAAACTTGGCCCGGAGTAACTTTTCATTAAACAGCCACAATGACTGTAATTATGGTTAGATAAAATTAATAAATAATCTAAATGCTCTCTAGGATGTACAAAATTATTAATGGCTAAAGCATAAACTGGAACCAAAGTCGGGTGCTTTATTTGAGGATATAGTAGAAGACTAATAAATCCTGCAGGCAGATTAGTTGGAAAAAGCCAATAAAAATTATTTAACTAACCAGCCAGCCCACTTGCTATTTGGTTTGACAGATTCAATTTATTTTCTCCTTTTAAACTCATTTTTTCTCTCTTTATTGCAACAGT
The DNA here is from genome assembly GCA_013399225.1 of Rhipidura dahli. Classification (NCBI taxonomy): domain Eukaryota; kingdom Metazoa; phylum Chordata; class Aves; order Passeriformes; family Rhipiduridae; genus Rhipidura; species Rhipidura dahli. Next base: position 101,007 of record VXAC01000011.1, read on the forward strand.
TACTTGGGTTTTGGAAACAACTGAGATAGAGTGTAAAGCTGTGCTTGTATTTCTCACAGGATCTATTAGAGGCTGGGGAGAGTGAGTCCAGACTTTAAGGCTAGATATAATATATTGAGCAGCTGAATAGTTTATGTGTGATCTAGAGGCAGAGAAGTTGAAGTGACAAAGGGCACAAGCGCAGATCCATGTTCACAACACATCATATTTCAATGTTCTTACATTTGCCTTTCCATTCACACAATGAGAATATGCAGAAGGAGAGATTAAATAAATGTTTGTGAGTATAATCTGAGAGTGCCAAAGACTAAATTATTTTAATCTCCCAAGAAGCTATGGCATGGGTGACAGGAGAGATTATTTACAGACTGTTGGCCAATTTCAACACTGTCATAGAATGATCACTTCTCATGGTTAAGGAGAATGTCTTCTCTTCTGAATGTGAAATGCCATTTAAATGTGACTGAGCTACTTTCACAGCCACCAAGGTCCCCACTGCTTCACAAACAACCAACGTGTCTCCTTTTTGAGAAATTAGGCTGGGGTTTGACTGGTCCACCAGTCTCAGAAACCAGCACCCAACATCCACTCCTGGAGTGGAAAAAATGTTGAAATCCTTCACAATTGCAAATCTTCCCATAAATCAAACCATCAGCATCCAGAATGCCAAGTGGGAAATCAGTATTCCTGACAGAGCGGGTGAGACAGACTACTAAAAATCAAGATGATCCCTCTAAAATTATTAACCAAGGATCTGACTTTATCTCTTTCAAATGGTTTTTAGAAGCTGCATGGTCATGCACTTTGATAAAAATTAAGGTGACAAAAACTTAGTTTACTTTCTCTGTCTAAATTTACTGTTAACTAAGTTTTCTGGCAAATTTAATTTCTGTGAGGTATGTAAGAACATGCATCAGGTTTCTCTTTTCACTGGCCAAGGAGCAGCCTGCATACCAAAGCGATCTTCTTTGATGCACCTCAGAGGGGCATACCACAACTGCTCTGTGTGGAAAAGTCTGAGTGACCCTGTGAGATGTCACAAAAGGCAAGAAAGGCTTCAGGGGGCTTTATAATTGCTTTGGTTGTGGTCACTTCAATCTTTCTTGTATCTATGTGTGATTTGTGTAAGGAAGAAAGTGACAAAGATAACATGGGTATGGAGAAAGTGGGAACAGAGCATAGTAACCTCAATTTCTTCCATGTGTGAAATCAAAGATTATGATTACTGTATTGCAAAAGGGGTGATGTTGAGATTAGTATATGGTGAGTTAATAATATGAAAGAAGACTTTGAAATAATAGCAGATATGTTTGTAGAAGAGACTGTGTGGCTGAAAAGGACAGTGTCATATCATGCTGCGTACATCCTACCATGGTAGAAGGAGGCAGTCATTCTTCTGATTCACAGAACAAATTAAATCTATTATTTGCCCATTAAAAATAAACAAACACAACATCTGGGGATGATATCTTCATGGTTATCAATGAATAGCATGAATTTCAATGGTTATCAATAACATTTGAGCAGGCTGGTGTCTGAAAGGACAGACCTTGCTCATTGCAGAGATACTTCAAGAGGTCAAGTCCATAGACAGAGGTGTGATGGGGAAAGGAGCACAGGCAAGGACATTAGAAAAATCTCTGTGGTTACAGAAGGCACAAAATTGCATCTACTTAGCACAAGGGTGGCCCCAGTCATTGCTCTCTAATGGTATTTGCACATCAGGCATTAGCAGCAAAACACTTCTCCAAACATGACGCTACCTGTTGCACCTCAGCCAGTTGTGACCATTTCTGTTTCACACCAGTATCAGATGTCTCCTCCACTTACTGTTAAAATTGCAAGTGGCTGAACCCCAGGTTTGACTGTTCTTTCTTGAATGTGCCTGTGTTTCGACAGCTTAGGCAGTACTGTGCCAATGGTCATAGGTGTGCCATACCCCCACTCTCACCTCTCCACCACAATCCTGGTGTCCTGCTTATATCACCGCTTATCATGCAGTCCGGGAGTTCACCAGACAGCTGTGTTACTTCTGCTGGTGGTTGTTTACCATGCAATAACCCAGTAATTTGATGAGCAATCAGTTGGCTCCACGTGTGCTCTAAATCGTGGAGCAGTACTGTGTTAGCAGGAGATTCAGCTCTCTGCAGCTATACTGTCTTGGGGGAGGGTAAAGTCCTATTGCTTTTGACAGGATACTGTACTCTATCTTTAAGAATAAGAGAGTTAAAAATGTACATTTGCACATAAAAATGCAAATATTTTAATGCCTTTCATGCCCACACCCATATCCACCCAGTTCTGCATATGGGTGCTAAACCAGAACTGGATCAGATCAGGATACGATGGTCTGTTCCTCACCCCAAAAAGCCCCTGGAAAATTTGGCTCCCTATATTTATATAGGGAGATCCTGGCTGCACTCATATGCAGCTGGGAGGTACAATAGACACAATCTGGTTTTGGTGTTTAAGAGATGTCTTTACAAGTAAATCCATAGTAGGGCTATGCAATGTGTCAAGTACTACTGTGTGAAACCATGGATCAAATTTTTAGTAGCTGCCTGGGTAATGGTGACCTTTTTGAACAGAAAAACACCCCTGGTGTGCAGCCACTTGTGGTCTGTATTTTAAAAAACTCCCCTTGCTCTAGCCTAAAGCACAGATATTAAAGAGCAAAGAACACAAACTGCTGTTTATTTTATTAGAGCCACTGACATAGTGAAGACCTTGAGACTGTTAATGATGTAAAATTAGATAGCAGAGAAATTAGATGGAACCAATTAAAAATAGTATAGGTGAGATGAAGCTCAAGGATTTTGGATCCAAGCCACTGACCAGTTGGACTCTTCCCTACCATGCGTCATCTCTGACTACTGCAACAGTATAATATTGGCTATCCACGTAAATTGGATTAAAAAGGGCCAAACTCTATGTCAAATAAAGCTGTGCAGCTGAGCAAGGATGAAGTCCAGCTTGTTGCAGAGAATGGATTAGAAAAAGATTCTGGAGCAGCAGATTGTGGAGAGCCTAAAATGAAAAGAAGCTTCTTTCTTGCTGGAAAGAAGCATCTGGGATGCCAGCTGTGGCTAAATCATGGAGAGGCCAGGGACACAGATCCCAGAATGAAAAGTCCATGCCCAGAAGCCCTGGTGTGTATTGCTGCACTGAGAAAGAGCGAAATATTTAGCAAAAGAAGAAACCCAAACCTGAAGATGAAACAGTGCACAGCAATGTGGTATTGACAGTATTATACACCAGACTGGGGAGGAAGGGTAATCCAGTGTTTTGGAAGAGGTGGCCTTGGTCTGCTGTTGCTGCAGCAAACTTTGTGACCATTTAGGCTTTCATAACATCAGAAGAGCTTCTGAACAAACTGGAGCTTATAAGAACTTTCCTGTTAATTGCATAGCCTTTCTCTACTTTTGATCTATTAATTAACCCGATCTTACTCTGTCTAACATGATGCTGCTATTATGGAATCATAGAATTGTTAAGGGTGGAAAAGACCTCTATGTTCATCAAATCCAACTGCCAACCCAGCAGCACCACCACGTTCACCATGCCCTCAAATGCCATAGCCACAAGTTTTTTAAACACTTCCAGGCATGGTGATTCCACCACTGCCTTGGGAAGTCTGTTCCAATGCTTTACAATCCTTTCCATGAAAAGCTTTTCCCTAATATCCAGTCTAAACCTCCTCTAGTGAAATTTGAGACCACTTCCTCTGGTTCTGTCACCTGGGAGAAGGTACCACATGCTGCTGATTCTGTAAGAAATTCTTGTAATACCTTATCTCAGAGAAATACAGGTGGAAAACATCTCGGTGGTTACTGTTATTACAATTTTAATCCTAGCAGAGCTTTCACTCTGTGTTGTGTCAGCTACTCTGAGCTGGGCTGATGTGAGACGTGGGTCACCCTGAGAGTTCAGCGAGTAGGGACACTCTCTGTGAACACTGAAGTGTATTTTAGCTGAGAGCCCTGCTCTGGCAGAGCTGTGCCATTTCTGTCACCCAGGCAAGGCAGTGGAGGGGTCCTCTGGCTGTGCATGGCATTGTATCCTAACTGCTGTGTGGGCTTTTCCACAGCATTCCATAAAGACTGAGAATGTTCCCAGTGCAAATTTTCCCAGTCAAGCTCTGAGTGGTGTCCCCAGCTAAGTGCTCTCTCGTTGTTGGCTTGGGTGGGCAGTGTCAATCCAAGCATGGACAAAGAAATTCACACCAGCCCAACTGGACAGTGGTCAGCATTCCCCACTGTGCTTGTGTGGCTTGGGAAAGAGCTTCAGGTAAGGTAACTGGATGCTCCATAGCTTTTGTCCTTCTATTTTGCCTCTGTCCTTGAGGACAGAGAAAAGGATTAGAGACAGTGAGATGTCAGAAAGCAAAACTGAGCAAAAGAAATTTTGTTTTGACTCTGTTGACTGACTCTGCTGTACTTTGCAAGAGGAAAAATGCATTTTGCTACAAATTTTGGATTCCGGATTGGAGAATATTTTCAATGGTTTTTTTCAATAAGAGGAAAAGAGGAAGGTCATTTCTCCACGTTTTCAATCAACTCATTTCCTGTCCTTAAAAATCATTAAATCAGAGAGGTGACCTGAAGATTAACAGGATTAAGTCAGGCAAAATCAACTTGGGCTTTGGTGAGGGCTTCTGCATGAGGTGATTGTAACACTTTCTTCAGAATTATCTGCCTGTTAAATGCAGAATCATTTATAAAAATGAAAGAAGTCTCACTGAATATTGTTCTGTCAAAAGAAAAATCCTCCTACATCATTCATTGAAGACTTATTTATATGCAGTTGCTTTTCTGACAATGAGGGAACCAGATGGAGATATGAAATAGCTCAAATAGAGCTGCTTTCAAAGTTACAGCTGATCTGTGGACCAGCTGCCTTCATAATACTTTCTTTGGATGCTCATACCTCTGACTGGATGCTGCTTTGAACAAATTAATGTTTGTCCCACATCTACCCCTTATTCCCTAGCGAAAAAAAAAATCCAGTCAGAAAATGGTAATAGAAATAGTACAGGGTTACTGCTGTCACTTGGCTCTTTATAGGGTCAAGTTCAAAGAATTTGTTTGCCTAGTTAAAAAAAAAAAAAGTATTTAAACCTATGAAAAACTCTCAAGAAGAACAATTTAGCATACAGTCACTTGAACAATCAGATTTAAGAGGTCAGTATTCCTAAGAGCTGAAATCAGCAAATGCTACAGAAACCTTAATGCTTCATCATCCAACACTTAAAAAAAAAAAAAGATAATATTAATGGAGGTTTCATCACTTACCATGTTTCATTAGTCAAAACACTAATTTTTCTTGTGTCCAGAAGAATAATTACTTTAGCACTGTTTCTATTTCTCATGATAACAGCACAGAGCCAAATAACCCAGCTAGCTGCTGCTGCTGCTGAACTAGCCCAGAGTCAGTGGCTGTAACAGCCCAGGTGGAGCTCATTGAAGGGAACCACTAATTGAGCTGCCAGGTAACTGCTAATTGAACTTCAGTTCTGCTGCCTCAGCTTTTTGCTAGTAGGAGTGTGAATGTGAAAGTTTCATTTTCAACCTGGATCACTCGGATGATGAATAGCATGCAAATGGGTAGCAGTGGTATTAAAACTCCTCATTATTTCACTTACATGCATTGTGAGTATCTCCTTCCCTGGAGGTATTCTAAAGCTGTTTGGACAGAATCATGGGTAGCATGCTCTAGGGGATCCTGCTTGAGCAGAGAGGTTGGACTAGATGACCTCCCGTGATCCCTTTTAACCTTACCCATTCTGTGATTCTGGGAAAGGGGATTTCTTTCAGCTTCCAGTTATTCAAGGTTTTTTTTTTTGGGTTTTTTTGGGTTTTTTTTTGGTTTTTTTTTGTTTTTTTTTGTTTTGGGTTTGGTTTTTTTTTTTTGTGGAGTATATTTTGTCTTAAAGATACCAGTAGACTTTTCACACTTTTTGAAGTGTCATCATTTTTAGAGCATATGTATAAAAAGTTTACATCGTATTTGGCAACTTTTCACTTCCCAGTGCCTTTGTCCAGATATCTCTTTCAAGCCAGGACAATGGGGAGCAGGTTTTAGGATGAATCTGGAGTAAGATGAATATGTGTCTTTGGCATCACAGTGCATCAGCTACCTTACTTTGCTACTGCTTCTTGTAGCAAAAGATGAGCAGTTACCTCAAACTGCAATTCAGGGAATTTAAGAGGGGTGAGAACAAGCCCGCAGATTTAGCTGATTGCCTGATTTTGGAAGATGAACACAGGATCTGTGCTCCTTTGAAGAGTCTGTCCACACTGAAAGGTAATTTAACTGGCTTTTGGAGAAGTTAACAGTAGGGTGAGTAAACATGAGAACATTTTGTATGTGAGATCTCAGTGTATAATTCATGATGGGGTTTGATACTGAATAGTTCTCGAGTGCAGTGGGAAAACATGTACCTATGACAGAAATGGCATGCTGAGAAATCAGGAACTATTCTGGTCAGCAGTATGAGTCAAAAACACTTCCTCCACTCCAGGTGGGAGGTTTTTGTGAGAGAAGAAATAAATCCTAATCAACAGTTCACTGAAATAAATGGTGTCAGTCTCTGAAACAACAGTCTACTGTGGAAAGATGGAATTAAAGGACGAAAATTATTTCCCCAGTCTTAAGAATCCTTTGGTTTAATCCTTTCTTTATTTTCCTTTTTAAAAAAATGTTTTTTATTCTTCTCCCTCAAAAACTCTATACAATCTTCAGGTTGCAAGGGACTGTTTATTCTGGGAAAGGAATATTTTCCTTGGGTCTGGGATCACACTGTGCTCATCAAGATCATTAGTTTGTACTAATTAGTTTGCCAGGAGATGCAACTGGCATCCTTTCTCTGTTCTCCCTCTCCAAATCCCTGAAACAGGATTCCTCTTCTCCGTTGTTTTGTTCCTGGGGAATTGTTTTGTGCTGAGCTTCATTCTGGCAAGAGATAAAACCTGCTCCTCGTCCTGAACCCGAACTGCTGCCCAGGGTGGCCAAGGGATCCTCATGCCTGAAAGCCAGACCCTCTTGCAAAACACATATAGATTTTTGTAGAATCAAGTGGCACAGAACTGTCCTAAACATGTCACTTGTGACATGTGTTTGAAAAATACTTCTCTATGTATCCTAAAAAGTTTTCTGTGTGCCATTAAAAATGCTGCACTGCAAATGAGAAGATTTTTCACGTTACATTTTGCATCTTTAAGTCATCTGAGAAATTTCTGTTTCCTAAAACAAACAACATTGTCTTTATAAATTAACAAGATCTAGATATTTTTTTCCTTTCAGTATTACCACAGCCACTTGTTTTTTGGTTTTTTTTTATTAACCTCAGTGGGAAATTGGTCTTACGATATATTTTCTTCCTTCGTGAAAGCAGCAGTAACAAGGGCAAAAGCAGAGCTCATTCTCATAACTGAAAGCCTGGCTGTTTCACTTCCAGTAATATTTCTTTTGCAGAAAAGCTTATGCATAAAAATATCTTTTCCCAAGGTTAGCATTCCGACAGTAATTTGAGCAGATAGGTGCTGTTCGCAATTAGCGCCACGTTCCGTACTGACTGCTGTGCTGGTGGAATCTTGTGACACCAACCACATCAGTTATGAATCTCTTCCCATGTACAGGCAATCGAGGGGATGTATAACGCTGAGAGAAAAGTGCCTCCTGAGGAATTTGGAATGTTACCTTTGAACCACAGGTATAAGGTGATGAAATAGCTGAAATCCTCACAGGACGTCACCCTGGCGCATTAGGCAAACAGGAAGGTAGGCTGCTTGTGATGCAGGCAGACAAGACAGAAAGGGGGGAGGAAGAAAAAGCATTCATTTGGAAATTTCCAGCTTCAACCTTCTCTTAGCTGTGTTTATGTTTTAAATGTACCCCCAGTCATGTTACCTAGAAAAAAGTTCATGGCTGAGTGTGCTGCAGTAACAAACAGCTGATCATTTCAGAATCTTAAGAGGAATAGTCAATACTGAAAGGAATATTTGAATATTGTAATTAAAAGCAGTTCCTTTTCTCTTTTACTATTCATGAGTATTCAGCCTTTCCTCTAAGGGACTGGTTCAGTAAAAGATGTGGATAACTTGTGCACTGCATTGCAGAAGCTTCCAATAGAAAGGACTTGAGGTTTCTTTCATCATTTTCTCATCAGACACACACAATGAATTCAATCTGCAGTTTTGCATTAAACAAAGGTGGAACAAGGTGCTTTCTTTCCTTTATATTCACAGTCTTTGAAAGGACAGTGTCAGAATGGAGAGGGCACTGCCAGAAACCCTGTGATTTCTGCCTGGCTATTCCTCTTACTCAGATACGACCCCCTGGGTGCTTTTGCGAGGTGCAGCCTCCATTCCCTCTTCTCTGCTCCTCCTGCCTCCAGCACTGTGTGGGCTTCCCACTACTGGCAACTGAAGTATGCACAAGGGTGGGACAAACCAGGTGCAAAAGTAATAGTGATAGCATGACTTCAGGGAAGAGAAGCAAGTGCTGTAATCACTGCACATGTCCTTTGGCACTAAGGTGTTTTATCATTCCATCCCACTGGAAACATAAGGAGACAATTGCCTGAGCCACCACAAAGTTATCAGCAGGGAGCCAGCATTTCCCCATGACAACTGCTTGTCTCCTGTGTTTCTATTAGGGAGGAATTTCTGGTGATATTCAACCTGAAAACCGATCTGCTTTAATAAAATGGAAACTGTGAGGTGAGGAGGGGAGAAGGGAGGCAAGGAACCTTTCCACATTTTCTTGCAATGGTGGGAGGAGAGACTTGAGCTTGTGGTAAGTGGCTTCTTCTGGAAAAAAGTTTTGCATGCTAGAGATAAGCTCTGTTTTGTGTCCAGCCTCTTTTATGTGCTTGCATACATTTACAAGGATTTTTTATGCTTGCACTCAGCTGTCTTCCTACAGTTGTGTTAAGAAACATGCCACTGAGGCCAAGAGCTGTTCTTTACATCCCCTTGTCTTTGCTTCAGCATAAAGCTGTCCTACTGTGTCATATTCTCTTTTTGCTGTAAGCACATACTTCTCTTCCCTTTTCAGAAGGTCTGCCTAATTTTAGTGAGAAACTTGCCCCTGTCAATGGCAGACTTGCTGCAGAGTAAGTGCAGCTGGCCTGGATTACCCAGTCTGTAACAATTTAATTATATCAGCCAGGTAGAAGATCACCTTTACTGAGATGCCTTGGGTAAGGTGGGAGGGTACAGTAGGAGAGGTGCTTGCTCTGAAATTAGAAATAACTTTAGGCTTTATGAGCAAATCAGAGAGCATAGTGGACACTGTTGGGGAGAATTTTATGTGAATATGTCTAATCAGCAGTATGGTAGAAGATCAGCATATGGTCCCATTGAGAACAGGGCCTCTCTGTTTTTCAGTAAATAAATTATGAGAAATAAGTCCTCTCCAAAGAGCTCCAAAGAGGATGTCTGAACACTGCAGATCATCTTTAATGGCAATAAAGAACGGAAGGGTTTTACGTAAGGCCGGTGAGAGCTTCAGGGAGTGCACCCTGTTTTTCTGACTCTCTGACCATCACTATCTGAGCATCATCTGTGCCAGTAAGTAGGTCACAGAATGGCAGTGATGAAGCTTTCAGTGCAGCAACTGGCATCACTCTCCAAGTTGCAGGTGGGTTTTACTTGGATCACCTTCTGGGCCACGTTGGCTGTGAAGGCTAAGGCAAGAAGGAGAACTGTGGACTAGTTTTGTGCACAAGCATCTCATACAGATGTGCGTGTGTATGACCACAGACATGTGTATGTGTGCATCATGTTCAAAAACGAGATGAAAAACCCTGTTTGGAGGATGTAGGTGTGCCATTGTGAAACATATCTGTTCTACTGCTGTAACATTAAGGAAAGAGACAGCAGATCCAAGTGTTCTCTGCAAAGAGCCTCTGCAGCTAACACTGGATCAACATTTAGAGCACTTTGCAAGTGATAGCTCAAGTGATCTCTCATAATCACTTGAATTTTTCGCTTTGAGAAAAAAGTTCCAGAAGGTTGTGAGTGTTGAAAATGCTGTAGGATTGGCAAATTAATTAGGATCTACTTTGGAACAATTATTTTTAATAGCACGATCTTTACAACAGTGGAAAAATTGTTCCTTGTTTGATTTATTGAAAAATGAAGATTTAAGAACAATTTTTCAAATAGAAAAAAAGTAGTGCATTTTTACCACCATCTGTTGAACATATGTTTTGGGAACCAGGCATTTCTTTTTCCATCCACAAACACCTGAAGGTTTTTACCCCATTCAATAATTATTTCCATTTTAAAAAGTAGAAGAAAAGATGAATCTACTGGGACCCACCACAATCTTTCAAAAGCAGAAGTTAAAACTACAAAAGTTGCCAACCTGCAAACCCCCAGTTTCACAGATACTGTGTTTGGTAGAAAATAATAGAGGAATGAGGATATTTACTGCAGAAATATGACAACTGAGTGAAGTGTGAAAACAGTGAGTCCATCACATGAAATCTCCAGGAGTGCAACTGAAGCTTGGGTGACTGGAGCTTTCCAGGGTTTTGCACCTGCAGATTATGCAGATACATCCACACATCTCACAAAAAGGACTGAACAAGTTTTGAGATAGGAAATCTAGATGGAGCATTCCCTCTTCATAAAAAGAATATTGTGTTCAAAACAAATTCCTAGTTACTATGCAAAAACTTGTGGAAACCGTATTCCATAATAAAACTGGCAGGGTCCAGAAGGTCATCCAAGAGTGGAGAAGGAGAAAGGGCTCTAATGAAGAGAGACATTAAATTAAAGTACAGTGTTGGGCTTGGGTTTCTGAGTCTCTTTGAACAAGGAGGAATGAACTGAGAGGATTTTGATGGAAGGACAGGATGGACAGGGTAAGAAGGGACACATCAGAGTCCCTTTAAGATGAAATTGTATCAGAACAATTGTGGCCAGCAAGATTCAGGCAGTCATCGTTCCCTTGGACACAGCACTGGTGAGGCCACACTATAAATCCTGTGTTCAGTTCTGGGCCCCTCACTACAAGAAAGAGTTTGAGGTGCTGGAGCAAGTCCAGAGAAGGGCAACAAAGCTGGTGAAGGGTTTGGAGCAGAAGTCTCATGAGGAATGGCTGATGTGAGCTGGGGTTGTTTAGCCTGGAGAAAAGGAGGCCCAGGGGAGACGTTATTGCTCTCTACAACTCCCTGAAAGAGGCTGTAGCCATGTGGGAGTTGGTTGTTTTTACCAAGTAACATAATGGCACTGCATTTAATGGCACTGGCAACCCACATGCCAAGTAAGATTATAGCTACCTGTTCTGCAAGAAGACAGGATTAACTATCCTGAAAATGCCTCAAGAGCCTGAGAAAGAGCCTGTAGAGCTGGAAAGACTACCACTAATAAAAAGGTGTATTAACAATGAAAGAAAAGTAGGGGACTTTTTTCCTAATCCAGAAACCACATAGTGCTCAGGTGAAAATTGTTCTTCACAGTTAAATAGCTTTTAGCTTTTGTTTTACATGTCCTTTGTGTCTATTTTTGCTACAGAGAACATTGCTCAAACAATACAGCAAATGAAGGACATGCCTTTGGATCCTCTGGGAATGACTGGGGCTCCTGAACATGCGTGTCTAGCATTACTTGAGGTGCCCTTGCTTTTCTGTCTGACTTCCAGTGGCTGATGCAGAAGGACAATTGCTTTCCCAGAGGTCCAGTGTCAGACCTGACAGCCTTGCAAAGCACATGAAATGTCATTAGAGGGGCAAGTTTAGGCACACTAGTCACTCCTTACCAGTAATACCTCCGTTTCAGAGTTATTACTGAAACACTTCACTCTGTGTTAGCAGGAACAATGACACCTTCTTTCTGTTTTGCAGCACCAGGCAGCAACCACTGTCTGCTCACTGCTGCTGCTGGTCTCTGGTGGCAATGCCAGACTGCCAGTGGATGTCAGAGTAGGGTACCCACTCTCCAGGGCTGCATGGTGAGGGGAAGTTTTGGTTATGTTGTGTGTTTCATTTCCTATGCAATACTCGTACCCAAGTTTTATTAAATTATTCAACCTGTATGGATTTGTGTTAGACTCTGAACTCCACAGCCTCCCCCAAAAATCCTGAAGGCCGTGAAACCCTCCCCAGATTCACAATTCCCCAGAGAGGGCATACAGGGCAGTGCAGAAAGGTGGTCATGAGGAATACCCCTGAGCTTTTTCGCCTTCCCACAGGAAAGCCCAGCAGACACCAAGGGATTTGGACTGGCATTTTATATCATGGTGCTTTCACTATTTTTTAAAGTGTGGTCAGAGATGAAGCCAGACAAGCAGGTGTGAGGACCCCCAGCTCCCAGCACAGACGGTGCTGGCAGGCAGGGGTGGGTGGGAGGCAGCAGTGCTGTGCTGGCTGCAGTGCCTGTGAGGAGAAACCAGGGGCATTAAGGGGCCTGTGTCCTTTTCAGGAAAATTATTAATGACCATGAGATGAAAAAGTGATTCAATACCAAAAACTTGCTGTGCAGCAGCTGTTGTTTGGAGATTGATTCAACTAAAAAGAGCAACACAAACCATACAGTGGAATTACCTTACCTGATCCAATGCCTGAGCCAAGATGCAGTGCTTTGCTCTCTGCATTGCTATTGCTGTTATTCTACGTTGTTTCCCTCCATGACAATGTCCTTTCACTTGAGAACTATTGTTTTCACTTGAACATAACTAAACCAATCCAGAAAATGGGACTGAAACCCCAGAGCAACAGCACACATAACTTCAGAGGTGAAATTATTTAACCCAGCTTGAAATACTACACACAAGCCTCTTTTTGTATAAGGGTGGTCAGAAAATGTAAATTGCATCGGTTGTCCTGCATACCCAAAATTTCTGCCTGATTTCTCTCTCCAGTGTCTGGCTAAGAAAGTTCATTTTGGCTTGTAGGGAACAGGAAGTCTCACTGCATCAGGGAAATACCTGTAAAAAGGTGACAATAGGGTGGGAGGCAGAATCTGAACTCTGCCACAAGTCCACATATGCCAGGGGAACCTGTCTAGGAAACATGGAGATGAGTCTGCCTTGTGATTTCTGAACACTGATTTGAAGATATTTTCTGGACTTGGTCTCCAAATCCAAACAATAGGAGACATTAGTCTGTAATTTTTTTTTCTGGGGTTCATGGCTGGTGGCTAAAGAGTACCTGTGGTCACCACTTGCCTGCAGATTGAGAACTGGTCCTGGGACAATTTCTAAGCTTTATGAGTATGAGCTGAGTGGTTTTCATTTTCTGATTTGCTGACACTTCCAGAAAAAATCTTTAAATTCACATTGCTTATTTCTTCTTCCTATGGTTACAGCCTGACATTTTCAATTCTCCCATTTAAGAGTTACATTATTTAAGTGTCTTACATAACTCCTGTTGTCACCATAGAGGGAAGATTTTTATTAGGGATATTGGTTTTGATTTGTTCCTTCTTTTTGGTTATGGAACTCAAAATAGCCTTAATGCATGAAAATTCACAAGTGGAACAAAGGAAGGGAGGGGGTAGCTGTATCCTAGGCCCATTTTTTCTCCTTCCAGTGGTAGCTGAGAGTCCCTGTGGAATTTGTAAACTCTACAGAAGTTTATTAATTTTGCACACAAACCCTGTTTATGGCTTCCTTGTTAAAAAAAAAAATAAGTTTTCAAAGTTTTTCTTTTAAAAAGTTTTTGTTTTAACAGTTTTATATGCTAGCAAGGGTCTGCATTTTCTCTTGAATAACTTTTAATTAGCCACTTGGCATAATTCAGTAAATGTTTTGTTGTTTTATTTTCTTTTAAGATGAAAGAACAACTGTCAGAAAAAAAGAGTTTTAAACATAGGAAACAGAAGAAAATCCTTTTCCTAACCTCCTCCACACAATATTCATATTTTACATTACAGAGTAATCATGGGAAGATCTCCTTGAATAGTCCTCCCACCATATGGAAGCTGATGGAAACAAATCTACAGAGGAGATTTTCATGTTTTTTCTTCTTGGTTCCACAGATACTTTCAAAGCATTCACAGCTGCTCTGTAATAAACTTTAATTTTCTTTGTGGCTTTAAGAGTAAAAAAAATCAAGTGCTAAAAGTATCACCTTGACCTTGATACCTGACTTCTTGCAGCCAGGTTCCCAGGTTATGCTCCATGCTCAGGAGGATGTAGTTGTTCCAGTTTCTGCTGATGAGCTCGGTCCTCCTCTCTGCCACCTCTGGTGATCTCATTACAACCTCATTACAGGTTATCACAATTGTATTCTGAACCTTTTTCCTTCCTACCTCCTCCACGGTAGATGTCAGCCACCTTCACTATGTGCAAGGTCTTGCTTATTGACAAACCACTGCCAAATACCACTGGAAAAACCTTTCATGATGGATTTCAAGATCTCGCCACCTTCCCAAGTAAGTACCAGTCATTCAGACCCTGCTTTGCTCTTTGGTCTAACAGTTTGGTGGCAGAAATAGAAGTAGGCTTCATTTCTGCTATTGCCTCTGCTCCCCCCTGCCCTTTTGGATCCCTGAATCACCCTTGTAAAACTTGAAAGTAGGTCTGCAGTCCCATGTGGCAGGATAAGTTGGCACTGTCACTGCTGCTTGCAGTGACCAGAAGAACAAAACAAGTGGGTCGTCAGCCTCTGTGGACTTTTAGCTCACCTGTCTGAGGGCATCACAGAATTGGTTCATGGCCAGGAGAGGTCCTGCTCTCAGTCAGGCCCTCCTGTTTTTCTGTAGCAACAGGGAACCTTCTATACCAACCTGGGTTTTTCTAAAACACATAGAAAGCTCCTGATGGCACTGGATTTGATGCAAAGGTTTCTAGTAATTTCTGTTTCTTTGTGCTGGAACCATCAAAATGAATGGTGGCAGGAATAGACAGCCCTGGGAATAAGGCACAGTACCTAGCTCAGGACCTGTTTGGGGACTTTGCTGCAGCACAGATTAAAACACAGTGGTAAGGGAAAGCTGTGTGTAAACCTTCCCTGCTCAGCTGCTGGGGAGAGCAAAATCCTTTGATTCACAGGCTGGTAATGGGGTGGCTTGGGAGAATGAGCCCTTTGTGCAGCTGTGCCATGTCAAACAGCTCCTTTGCTGCTCTGGCTGTGTCACATCAATGGAAGAAGCAGGGCTTTAGTGCCTGGGGCCTGCCTGCTGGTTTGCAGCAGGAGAAAATGTCAGTCCCAGTCTCCATGGCTCTCCCTGCTCCTCCTGTGATGAAATGGTTGCTGTCAGCACATCCCAAACAATTTCTGCACCTGGGGCTGATGCACCACCATCAGTGATGAGGTGGTCTCTGCAGGAGAGTACAAGGACATGGTCTGCTGACCACCCTGACTCACCTTTCTGCTGCTGCCCACCCTCTGCAACCCCCCTTTTAAAGCATCCTGGGTGTTCATATGGTTTCTTCAGATGCAGGCAACCAGCCTGTAAAGTTTTCTCCAGTGCTAATATCACACATGCCAACTAATTCAAATACTCTGTATCTCAGTTTATCACTCATAACTACTGTGCTTAAACTGCTGTGTGTTAAGAGAAGACTAATTTTGGTCATATTAAGAAAAAAACCATTTAATTAATGAAACTTGTAGTAAACTTGGTTTAAAGGGACTTAACTCAGAAATTGGTTCATTTAAACACACAACAAAATGTATATTAAAATCCTTTAAGAGCTAAATAAGATGATGCCCAGCCCTAGCACCACACAATGCTGCAGAGCACTGTCACAAGGGAGGAGTGGCACACTTGTGGGAAGGCAAAGCTGGGGGGATTGTTTCCCTGTACACAAGGAAGAGACAACTTGCCCAAAGCACCTGTTCTGTATCTGCTATTCATCTTAACATGAGAAAAAAAAATGTTGTTGCTCTAAAAGCCTTTCTGAGAGGTGTTTGCCAGGGCTGAGCCATAAAAACAAGTCAGTGAGCCTCCCATCACACCTAAAGTACTGAAACAACTAAGGAATGCTATTAATTTTTTAAAAAGGTCATTAATTTTGGCAAAATCTCTCATTTTAATTTTCTAAAAAAATTTTTTGTAGCCTTGTATCACTATTGTGCTCTCTTGTGTCCTTATATGAATGTACTGTCTTATCTTTACACCCTACTTTTAAACAATCAGCCACCAGCCAGGTTTGTCTGAGACCACCTAGAGTTCCTCTTGGCTGAGATTCCATACAAAAATCACCCAAATTCATCTTGCATCTCTGAGTCTGCTGGGCTGTGAGAGAACTGCAGGGGGCAGAGGACTTGAAGAGCCCAGAGGGACATGAGCAGAAAGTGTTGTTTGGGTTGGGCTGCCTGTGGCTGTCCTAGGGTCAGGTCCTTGTTATATGGGAGCAAGATCAACCTTTTCCACCCTGGAGAGTGAGTAGAAGCACATTCACACACAGGTCTCCCCAGCCCCCAGATGACTAGTTACCAGCTAGTTACTGGCTTTGCAAGAGTTCTTCAGCATGGATACAGCTTCCTGAGCAGCTTTATGTTGGCTTTTCTTTACAGCTCTGCTGGCTGGCACCTGGGTTATTTTTTTTTTTCTGTTTGCAAAATCACATCAGTTGTTGAACAGTCTTTCACTCTTCCAGGGGTTGTAGGCAGAACATCTTTAAAATATCTGATGCAGTGCTAGAAATGGGAGAGCAGCTTTGCAGACTTCATACCCGTGGAGGTGGGCAGGGGGATGCCAGTGGGAATTTGGTGGTCTGAGGCATGAAGGAGCTTGTGAGGTTTGCTGAGGGCTGAGGCAGAGCCAGCTCCAGCCAGTAGGGTCTGTATGGTCTGTAAGGCAGGAGGGCTGAAACACAAGCCAGAGTGGAGACTGGGTGAGCAAGCAGTGACTCCAGACTTGCATGCAAACTCAGGGCTGTGCCCAAATAAGCAGATGTATAATGTATGCCATGCAGAAGCTCCTGTGACAGCAAAGGTGTAATTTGTGTCACACAGGATACATGTTGTGCTTTTCTCATTGCTGCGTGCCAGTGTTGTGTCAAGAGATATGAAGAGAAAAAGCAGTTTTAAAGTAGCTCAGCAGTTGAGTATTTATTGATTCAAGCCTTTATACCACATATAACAAAGTAGAAAAGCACTATCAGAGAGATAGATGGTAACAAGTCAGCTTTAGATGGACATGAATCATTTCATACCAAAGGTTTGGAAGTGATGCCATGATTTTTGCTGCTTACCTGTCTCTTTGCTACTGGTGCCTAAGGCACTTTCTCAGAAATGGTTCAAAGGACACATTCCATATCCTTGGATGCTGTGATGGAGAAGAATGATTTCTTCTCAGCAGAAAGAAAAAGCCTTTCAAGGTGAGGAACTCTAAGTTATCACTCAGTACCACTTGATAATCTGTGGTGACTATATGTAAGGAAAAATGTGCTCATAGAAGCAGAAAAGAAAAAGTATGTTATAGATTTTCCTTGAGATGACTCAATGGAGAAAGGTGTGGGAGGACACTAGAAAGGGAGGAAGAAATTCGACGTCAGGGCTCGACCCAGATGGAAATGTCAGCCCTCCTGGAGACTGCAACTAGAATCAATGGAGTAAATATATGGTCTAAATATTTAGAAAAAAAATTAATGAAATTTATGGAGATATATTTCTAGATTGAATGATTGCAATCAGTTTTGCTCTGTTTCACCAGCTTCAATTACACTGCAAAGGTTTTTGGTTTTTACGAATAACAAAGAAAAACAGGATTTGGCTTTCACTTCCTTCATGTAGAAATAGCTCTAGCATTAGATTACACAGCAGTGAAGTTGAACATGACATTTTTTACAATATACACAACCTGTGAGCATAACACGTTCATTATATATATGACCTGGCTTGTTAACAGACGTTGCAATGGTCTACACCCTGTTGACACCATTTTTCAGTCAGTGGGGTTTCTTGTGATAATGGGCAAAAATGCAAAGTGAAAGAAAAAAAAACAAAGCAGAGGCCAAAAGTCACAGAAAGAACAAGGAGAAACTATCATTTTTCCACAGACCTCAGGGGCTGACCATGGTATGGCTTTACTAGCATAAAGGGTACAAAGATCTTCACTGTCTGCCAGGATTTTTCTCTTATGCTGCATGATTGTGCTCATTTGTAGAGTAGAACCAGAAAGGTCAGTTCTACAGGGATGAGAGACATTGGAGGATGCATCTTGTTTCTCTCATAGATGGTTTTCTAAGACAAACAAGAAAAAAAAAAATAGAAAGAACTCATCCTTCCAGCTGAGGAACAACATCATTCCGAAATGATAAAAAAGCTGGCACAGATTCAACCTCTGATTTTAATCATAACTTTAATTCTGTATGATTTTAGCCTGGCAGTTCAGCCTGTAGGATGATAACAGAAATTATTGTAGCAGTTGTGGAGTCTCTAACAAATCTGATAAAACTTTTTTTCTCCTGAAAAATTTCAAGTATTCCATATAATAATTCATAACCCCTCCCTTCCTGATATAAAGCAGCTCTGTGCATGATCAGAGCTGAGGTGCTGGAGAAAGAAAAGAGAAAGAAGTTTTTTTCTTCAAAGGACATTTTAAAGGAGATGTTTACCTAATGCTTATGTATGATAACCCCATTTTGTTTAAAACCTTGCCAAAGATTATTCTCTGTCTGACTTTTGTCTAGAAAAAGCCTTCTGAAAAGTTATCTTTCAACATTTCCCAGCTTTAAAATACTTAAAAACAATCTCCCTATCAACGTGAGGAGATTCTAATGTAGGAAAATAATTTTTCCCTCCTAAGTTTTCTCTCTGCTCACAATCTCTCAGACTGCTTCCCTTTTGTTTGGAGGGTGAGGTAGATTTGAGAAGCTTGTGTTGATCTGGCAAAGTTTTGCAGTGTTAACTAACTTGTCAGCATAAGCATTTTTTTAACTGAAAGTTTGAATCTAGATGTGACTATTTTTAAGTTTAAAGCCTATAAATATCAAGTTCTTAATTTAAAAAGACAAGATGTTAACATTTTCTGTCTCATTATAAGAGTGTCAGCATCTCAGCAAAGTAAATTTTTAAATGTATTTGAAAAATTTCTGCTTGGTTTTCCTTTCTGTGCACTCATATGATATGTGTTCAATCCTAAATAATTACCTAGGACCTGAAAATAGAAGATGTTGTTTGCACAACACTGTTTTATTTCAGAAGATATTTTTAGAGACAGAGAAACACATTATTAAATATGCTGTATAGTGTGCTGTCTACATTTCCATCATGAAATGTTTGTATATTCAGTTGATATCAGTTGATTTTCTGTCAGTGGGAAAGGATTTGGTGGTGGTGATGCTGGGTGTCCTGGAACCCTAATTCATCCAGCCTTCATCACTTAAGCTTAACTTACAACAAAGAGGTTGCTGGTAGAATCAGAATTGGAAAAACTCCTTAAAAATAAGGCAATTCAGGGAGAATTCTGGCTGTGTTGTTTTCCCCACGAGCACTAAAATACAATTTTTTACATTTTTAAATAACACTGATTCCTTGGAAAAGAACCGATCGGGGATTTCCAGTGCAGGTGTGGCCACTGGGTCTGCGCTGACGTTCCCCAGGCACTGCTCCAGCTGTAGGCACACAGAGAGCACAGGGGGGTACGTGGAGACTGACTGTACTCATCAAGTCATAACTCATGGATTGTTGCTCTGTGCTGGCCAGGAGTGCCTGCCAGGCTGACACCAAGTGGGCTTTGCTCAGCCACGGCAGCTTTTCAGACCATCCTGTCACAGGAGAGATGAGGATGCAAATCCACTGCACCCTGAGAGGAGCCTTTGGCAGAGGACCACAAGAGGGAAGAAACCCAGCTGTTTTCTTCCCTTGGTCTCAGCTGGGCAAGGAAGGTTGTTTTGTGGTCTGGGATGACATTGGGAGGTGGATGATGCTGCTGGCTCCCTGGATGGGAATTCCTGCTGCCTGCTCACTTCATGCAGCTGAATGCCTTGCTGCTGAAATAAACATTTGTCTCACTTTTCTCTGCCCCCTCCTTCAGCGTTTACTTCTGGTTCCATGACCATGAAAAAGATGTTAGCAGTCAAATTTGTTTTTCCACAAAACAGAGACAAATATGTCCTAAAATGAGTCCTGGTTTCCCAGTGGAGACTGGAAGGTTTTTTCTGATTTTGTGGTTTCCCCACTGACATTGTTATATGGATGTTAAAGTCAGGGATTTTTGGAGAGATTAGTGTAAGGGGATGGAACATAAATCCAGACAGAACAAAAGAAATTTCCACTCCCATGACAACCGAAAAAGTAGTGGCTGTTTCTTTTATGAGACATGAAGAATCTACCTCATGTCATTTAACAATTTCCCAAGAATGCCAGTGTGCCATAAACGACATTGGAAATGGGAGGTCAGGATATCATTACTACAATTCATTATCAGGAATGTCTCAACTGATTCAAAAGAAACCCCTCTTTGTCACAGAATCTTTGTATCATCACTGGTGATTGCAAGGTGATGATACACCCCTTACACATACCCAGCTGTGGATTAGAGTCCATGTAGGAAAAAGTTCCAAATAAGGTTCTGTATGGGTAGCACAGTTAAACACGGGTCATGCTTCACTGAAAAGAGAGTGGAGGTGGAAATTATATAAACTGAGGTCAGTGCTGCCTTACGTGTCCATCAGGTTTCTGCAGCAAAGTCCACAGAACAGGTCTTGCTGTTCAACAGGGAACAAAATTTAATGAAAAACACGCTGGTTTTCATCTTTATAGCAGAGATTGCCAGCAAGATGATTTCCGGATGGATGTGTCCTCTTCCAGTCTCACTGACTTTTTACAAATAAGAATAAAGTACCCTGAAAAGAAGTACCTTGTTGCAGTCGCTCAGACGGCCTGCAGCGTGGGGGGTTCAGAATGGGTGGATTACCCCGCGCTGGAACCAGTCTCTGAGGATAGCGTGGTTTGAAAATGCCTTTAGCTATCTTGCTATTAGCTAAGTTTAAGTCTCATCCCTGCCCCAGGGAATATTATTGGCCCCTGCTAGACATGGCAAGGGATGATTGGATAACTTTGATACACCTCTCTCTCTTTCTGGGACTCTTAAGCTTGTGCACGGGGGAAGAGCGGGGTCTTCTTACCAGCTCCCTTCGGGACCCTCTGCCCCCTGGGGGCAGAGAGGATATACCTGGAATAAAGCTAGAAGAATTCCACTCTCTCGTCTCTTTGTCTTCGCTAATTGCTCGTTAACCCTGCCTGGTCGAGCAGGTCCACGAATCCCCAGCTCCGGTGCTGCTTGTGTTACCTGGGGGTTGCGGGAACGCATCCCTCCGTGCACGCTCCAAGCCCGAGACAGATCAACAAGGGATCTGGATCAGAACCAAGCCGAGCTAGCCACAGTACCTTTCTTTTTTTTGTTTTCATTTTTTAAATGGGAGCTACCTGAGTCTTTGTTTACATGCAGATTTATTCCAGTACATGAAAGACTCTGAGCTGTTTTGCATATGAAGAGCTCCACCAGGTTCAGGTTTCTGCATGCAAAGTCAAGTATGAACTTATGTGCACACAAGGAATGGCTTTTATTCAGTGGCCAAAATGATTTATCTTGAGCACCATAAAATGGGCACAGCATTAGTTCTCAATTTTCATAACAAGTTAATAGGGTCAGACGCTGTTGTAACTCAGAGAAAGACTCTTGTCAGGTATTTTTCTGTCAAACAGAATTGCTGGAAAATAGTCAATGGCTTCAACATCTACAAATGAAAATATATTACAGACCAAAATCTTACTCTGGTTTAGTTTATCTGTTTTGTTTTTTTCCCCTAATTGCTGCTTTTCCATGCAATTAGCAAATCTACCGGGACAGTCATTCTTTTCTCTATATATTCTTGTATGTGTGTGTGTACATGTAGGATAACAAAAATAATTGTTTGCCATTAGAAAAGTCTCTGGATTAGTTACACTAGAATGTGGGTAACTACTAAGAGCTCAAAAATGTGCAGTGCAGATGTCTGATTCAGGGAAAAATATTAAATCCAAGGAAAAGCTGCTGTAGAGGAGAGGTCAGACACAAAACTTTATTTTGAAGAGAACTGTCTGTGTTCTTTGATTCAAGTGCTTTTCACCATTTGTATGCAAATAATAGACTTTAGCAAATAACCCAGGATAAACCTGGTCAAGGGCTAAGATCATTATCACTATAATCAGAAATGGATGTTCCCACTTACTAAAGCAGGGGAAGACTGGATGCATTGCAGATGTTGTACATATTCTCAGCCTTTTACTCTGGCCACATTTTTGTTTAAAAGTAGAGGCGAAAGTTAATCTCTTCTCTTGTTTTCTCTGGTGGTCTCTATGCTTTGTTGTGTGCTGACCTCCTGGTTGTCTGTACAGCTGTACAAATACCTACAGCTCTTCTGGGGCCACAGGTGAAGGGGGAGGAATACAAGGCAAGACAGAGGTGTTGTAAGGATGATTGACTCTGTGTAACAGTTGCCAAAAAATGTACACCAAAAGGACTTTTTGCAGATTGTACTGGGAAAGAACAGTAAAGGAGGAGCAGCTTGCACAATATGATCTTCAACAGATATTTATATCCAAGAATATTGAAAGTTAGAGGAGATAATGCAATGATATTATTTCATCCACAAAAGAAACTGTACAGGACTGTACCAGCATAGCTTTACTTTTGATGGTTTGAGAGAGTTTCCATGCACTCCAAGGCAGAGAGGTGGGTCCAGGGCAAGAACAGGACGGCTCACCCTGGGCCAGATCCCTTGGGATTATTCCAGCTACAAGATCACACCCAAGACTGGCCTATGACACTGCTTTCCCATTAAACCTCTGAGCTGTTGACCTCCAGCTGTGAGTATCAGGGCCACAAATTTGTATAAAGCAGCAGCCTTGGCAAGCCACATACTCACCTGAGAGATTTCATGGAGTGAAATGGCTCATGCAAAGCCTTTACACCGTGTCAGACAGACAGCTTGGCACAGAGCTGGCCGCACGGTGACCTCCAAGTTGATTTGCAGCCCGTTGCTTTCCTTCAAAGCATAGAGTTTGCTGAAATGTGTTTGGATTGAGGATTTAGAAAATGTGAGAGGGAGAAGGGAAGAGAAGTACTCGAGGAAAACAGCCAAGTTTATAACTGAAAGAAAGGCAGAGATGATTGAATATAATTGTTGGGAGAATTGTAGGCTGGTGTGCCTCAACTCTTGAGAAGACATTTGAGCAAAGCTCCCCTTGATAATGAAGCTCAAAGCCTCAGAGGTTGGCAGGTCCTGTTTTTTTGACAGACTCTACTGTAACAAACACCTCTCTTGGAAAAAAAATTGTTAACAATTACTCCCTGTAAAGGATGTGCTTTCATCCACAGATCAGACATATTGCAAGTTGCAACTCATTAAAAAGATACTCTCTGGGCTCCTGTCCAAAATTAGTGCCAGCTTTCTCCAAGCGTTTGAGCAAACACAACTGCCACCATCAGTGCTGCCTTCCTTTGGAAAAATCCTTTGATGCTCAGTGGCTGTGGGAGCCAGCCAGCCACTAACACGTGTCTGCAGTTTCCTCCTGCTGCTCACAAGGCACAACCAGGCTGAACAAAGCTGCACGGCTGTGAGCTGAGGTCCCACAGCATGAGGTCTTCTAAGCCTGCTCGCCTCTGAGGCATTGTGTGGCTCCAGAGGTGAGATATCCAACTAGGCTGTAGGTGTGATACAGGCTAGCTGTGTAAATGCCAGTACAGAAGCAGAAAATATTCTAACTCAATCACAAACATGTCTCACAGCAACACAGTGCCATTTCACTTTTTCACTATGCAGGTGTCCAGTGTTTTAATGAAATTCAGTGGGAGAACAAGGCTGCTCCTGCTGGGATGGAGAGAGGCCAGCCTGCTCAGAGCAGAGAGCCAAAGGTAACAAGTAGGAAATGTGTAAGGAAGGAGGAAAGTCTGAATTCATGTTCCTTTTGGGGGAGTAATTCCCTTACAGCAGCCTGCAGTGCTGTAGCAAGCCCTAATAAAGATTTAGTCTTCCAAACAGCCATGGATTTGGATGCTGACACCAAGAACAAGGAATGGAGCAAGTGGGGGTCTTCCTATCTCTGGCAGAGACAAGCAGTAGTTAAATAAGGGTGAAGTAGTTCTGGTGTCAGCTCCAGAAGTGCTTGGGGAAACAGGTAAATATCAGTATTGCATTTGCAGATGTCAGATGCCTAAAGGATTAGATGGCTGCTGAGCAGGGAGCAGAAGTCAGGTATGTGCAGAAACAGGCATCAGGTAAATGAAGGTATTGTGAGCCGGCTCTAACAGGAGCAACACGAGATTTCTCTGCTGTGGAGCTGAGTGCAAGGATTGTAGGGGAGTGCAGTTTTGCAGGTCTCCTTGGGGCAGCTGCTTGTGCTGTGGGGTACATCCCAGACCGGCCTCAGCTCAAACCTCACTGTGTTTCACATACAGCACTTGCTCCAGGCAAGAATTTCTGGCCCAGCTCCTTGGATGTTGAGTCCACTGTGCCACCACACAACATGGGGACAGGCTTGCAAAGCACTTGTGCTACTTCCCCTACCAACTTGCTGTGAGGGGAAGGATAAAGGGGATTTTAATTGCCAGCTGGTTTTCTCCTAGGAAAAGCAAGAGATTTAAAAGGGCACTTAAGTTCACTAGATGAAAGAGACTTAATATTTCATACCTGGAAGAGATCTAACTGAGGTTTACTTTGTGCCTCACCGGGGTTGGAATCCTCACTATTTAATACTACTTGGCACTTACAGTGTGCTAGTTAAGGACAAAGAATTGTGCAAATATTAATTAACCCTCAAAGAATAGGAGAGGATCCTTTTTCAGAGAGGAAAACCTGGAGGGCAGAAATCTTAAACAAGGTCACGCACACAGCATCACTGTATCAATATCCTCTGCTCTGAGGGAATATCCTCAGAAGGAGGAGAATAGCCTGAGAAATAGGGAGCTTGTGAGGACTGCTGAAATGACTGATGGGAGAAGAAGGGGACAAGCCTTTTGCTGAGCCAAGCAAAGAAGAAATTCCTGAAGGATATTGGAGAACAGGGGTGGGCTGCAGAATATATTCAAGGACAGAAATAGCAGGTGTGCCGATGAGATCAAAACAGAACAAGCTGCTTCCAAAGAAGCCCTCACTCACAGGGATTAAAATAATTGAAAGGTTCCTGAACTACAGCACTAAGTACAAGGTGTTAGGTTTCACCTCTATTGGTCAAATGAGTGTTCCAGCAGTGGCACTTCAAATGTCAGCTCTTGCCAATATTTGCTGCTGAGTGACTAGCTCTGCTGAGGGTCTGGCCCTGAGAAGCAAAGGGCTCCTTTTGTGATCAAAAAAGGAAAGATGATGACAAACATGCTCACAAATAAAAGTAGGAAATAATTTTAAAAGGTGGCAAATGCATATCATATTCAGTTTCAAACCAGATTCAGCAGAACCTAGTTTTAATTTCAGTGGCACTCACTGTGTGGAACTGCCATGCAGAGAATTGCAGTACATTGCATGGTAATACTGAACCAACAGGCTTCTAAAAGAGACAAGAAAATGCATCTTAAAAGAATGGCAGAATGCTCATTCCACAAAATGAACTCCTTTTTTTTTTTTTTTTTTTCCTTTTTTTCCCAGGAGAAATGTTCTCTCCTGAGATGCTGCTTACCTTTGTACACCTGGTAAGAGACTAGAAAAGAATTTAGTGCAGGTGCCAGTTGAAAAAGTCACCTGCAGTCCTGGGATTACTTCTGACTTCCTACTTTCCTGTTAAAGCAAAAGAACAATGCAACTTGACAGTGGTACCAAGCTGCCCAGAAAGGCAGTTTTAAAAGATTCAGTGCCTAAATAAGATTTTCAAATAGTTTTTACTGCTTTTCCTAGACCACAGACGTGCAAGCCAGTGTTCAGGTAGGAGGCCTACTGAACAAAACAGCAATATCAAAAACATCCAACTATGGTTAATCCTGGTTTTATGGATCTGCCATTTCTCTTTTAATAGTTTTGCCACTCTGCAGTAATTTGCTTGTTTCTTTCTAATGTCTCTGAATAGCCACCAATTATGCATGCAGAGACCAAGATGAAGATACTCATGGAATAAGGCTGGCAGCCTTTTTTGGAGAGGGAGAGAAGGTGGCCCCTTACAAAAAGTATTCATGAAGAGTAAAATGAGTTTTCCTGTCAAAAACAGTTGTGGAGCTAGCAGCACACCTTGGGCCTTCTGTCTCTGAGACCAGTTCAGAATTAACAAATCAGAATTTCCTTGGAGAACAATATTACGAAACACAATGCTGTCAAATAAGTGGTGTAATTCTGTCATATTTTGTTATCTTTTCAAAGAGCCACTTTAAACACACCAGTAAACCAGACAGAACTTAGTAGACTATTATTCCTATGTTGTGGATTATATTAATATATCATCCCAATGTGTTAATGGTGTGGCTTATCAGTATACCAGATTCAGTAGTCAATTTGACCAATTCTGGAGCATGATTTCATTGCTTACTCTATCTTAGTTACTTACAAGTTGAGTACAGCAAGCTCCCTCTTTAAATTAAGGTTCTTCAGTAAATCTTTCTATAAATGGAAATGTAAATTTCAATGTCTGTGCTTAATAAGCTATTGTTAAATCCATTTTAAAAAAAATCTATCTATCCTAATGCCATTTGGGAAAACTAAGCCTATTACCAGAAAATTCAGCTCTTTTCAATTTTCACTTTTGCATTTGAAAAGTAGGCCATTAAAATGACAGGTGAGTGCTGCAGAGCACAGATTCTAGGTGATTCCTACCTAGAGATACATGGGATAACTTAAAAACTGGACTTAAATCCTTTGTAAAGGATTTAAATGTAAATGACAAAGACAAGAAGGTTTTTCTTAAATGCTGTTGGTGGGGAATTTCTAAGACAGAGGGAATTTTTAAATTCCACTTTGATAGCTATAAATAACTTCTTAGTCAAGATGAAAATCAGAAACAAACATGATTTTGTTGTACCCTGGTCTTGTCCACTGAAGTGCTACGGAGAACATAATTTGGCACATGATGTCTTTGCTACTTGACACTTGCATTTGACCGTATTTCTTGCATGACAGTTAGTGACATGATTGCAGCTGTACACTCACAGGGTTTTGTTCCTTTTCCCTTGATGGCAGTCTGGGGTGATTACACTGATACCTATTGGGGGGATCCTAATTCCACAATAACATCAGAGCCAAATTTGCCACCCCACTACTTAGTTCTTAACCACAGTCTTTAACTTCTCAGTGCACTGGAAAGTGTTATGAGGCAACTGCTGGGTTACTGTAAGTTTGGCACACAGCATTCACCAAGAAGCAGGGCTATAAAAGAGGCTTTAAAGGACCTTACAAGAACAGGTATCCCCACTGAAATGGCATTGCTCATACTCATTATAAGCCTTGGAGTCTCTCCAGAAGCCTAAAGATAACTGTGTTGATTTGGACTGTAGAACTCCCTCCAGTTCCCAGTGCACACGGATATCTGTAGCACAAGTGACAATATGGCATCTGATGGATCAGGTCTGGAGACTGAGTACACTGCTGATGTCTAAAGTGCTTGCAGTTTGCAACAATCTTTTAATTTTCTGTCTGCTTTTCTTTGGGATCAGATTGTACTTGTTCTTTCACCTAGACAGCCCTCCTGCCTCCTTGATGTTTACAACCAGGTATTTATATGCAGCAGATCCCTGTTCTCTCAGCCTTCACTCTTCTTGTGTAAGCAAGGCAAGCAGTTTTAGGGTCCCCTCCTGTGAAGACTTTCCACACTTCTTTACCCTGCTATGTACCTTTTACAGGTTGAGATTCTCTTTCTGGGACAGAAATTACCAGCACTGTTTGCTATATTCCCTGTCAGTCATAGCTTGTACTTTTCAGGTGCATTAATATTTAATGTTGTGCTTGATGCATCAATACATCTGTTCCATATTGCAGATGTATGGTGAGACTGACTCTACCAAACGGGGAGCTTTCAGCCATTCTTTGCTCAGCTGTTATGTCCTCTCACCTTTTGTATGCTTTTGTTTAAGGTTGAAGCAATGTTGGTAACTCCATATAATTCCATGACCCCTGGGGGCTCACTGGGGAATCAAAAGGAGCAAGAAGTGAGATAAGAACAGAGGATGTCACATGTTCCCTGTTAAAGTAAGCCATGAAGGAGATCATCTATTACAGAAGATAATCCTCTTCAAGCAGGGGTAGAAGGGCATGTGCACTCAGAGCCTCAGGTGTCCTGCTTCATCTGGTACCTCAGCTGAAACATCTAAAGCCATAGTCCCTTCTAAACTACGAGGCTGTAAGCTCTGGGAACTGAACTAAGGATGTCTACCCTGTCCTCCAGTCGCAGTGGAGAAGGAAGGTGTGCCAGAGGGAGGGGAGAACAGCTGGGTGCAGTGTTAGCTTCAATTGCCCCAGCCAGAATCAGCACTGAATGTCTGATAGAGCCTTTAGTGTGCCTGCTGTCATCACTGATAAGTGGATAAGTTAGTCCTTCAGCTCAAGGGATAGAGGTGTCCTTTATGGGACTGAGAGCTCAGTATCCAGTCCTGGCCAAAAGCCCTGCCAGAAGGAATGTTAGCCTTGGCCGCAGAAAGCAAGAAGCTCAATTGCCTTTGAAAATTCTGTATAACCCTCTCTTGGTGTTATACAGACAGCAGTGTGTGAGTGAGTGATGTGTGTGAGTTATTGATTTATCCTTCAACTTCTGTCCTTCGTTTTATTCACATAACTTTATATCACAGGTTTTATGACTGATAGAAAAATATGATTCTATATCCATGTACAGGAAATGTTTATTGTGCCAATTTCTCTAAAGGAGATGAGTGATTAGGGACACAATCCCTGTGTCCTCCCTATCATCTCTGATCACCTGTAGCATCCAGAACTTGCTTTTGCCCCCCAAGTCAGAGAATCAGAGCAGTCTCAAGAGAAGTGCAGAAGAGTATTTGTATGAAGACCAGCCACACTCCAAATATCTGTTCAGACAGACATTGGCTTTTATGAATGGTTATAAGTAAGAATGGTGGTCAAACTGAATAACAGCTGCTTCAAATATGAGCAAATACCTTCTCAGGTCAGTTCTGTTACCCACATGAGTTTCTATCACACTTGATCTGAAACACTGAGAATATATTCCCTAGGTGTTATTTCCAATCTCCTGTTTGCTGATGGATTCCTCCTCTGCATGATGGTTTGCTACGGTATATCACTGAAATATAATGACACATTTCTTAAGCATATTGCATTCTCATAAGAAAACAAAATAGAAAAATATTGTTTGTACCTATATCCTACTTCTTCTGTCAGTCACTAAAATTGATTGACTCTCTTCTTTCTTTTCATTCATGATTTTGTTTTTTTTCAAATAATTGATTAATCATGTATCTAATGATTCTTTTCTGGTTTTCAACTTGAAAAATATCCATGCCCTGGCTCATTGCTGCAGTGTTTGTCATCAGAATAACACCATAAATCATTTTGAGCTTAAGATCAGACAGGGAAGGTGGAGAAAGGTCTGGATGATTTAAAGACATGTGCAGAAGAGATCTGAAAAATTTTATGGTTTTGAGAAAGATTTTAATTAGCCAATAATAATAAGGCTTTAGTGGATTTAGGGTTTCTCTAGAAGTCAGATACTGCAAAATGTGGGGTTGTTAGAACAACAGTTGGCATGGGTTTATGTGTGGAGAACTTTGGAGGTATCTTTTGATGGGTTTGAGTATTGTATTGCCAAGACAATCTTATAGTAGTGTTAGCACTGGTGTTCATGCAAAAGCTCAATAGCTGCAACTGTTAAATGAAATATTCAACCAAAGACCTCCTGGAAAGATGCATTTGGTGATGTGGAATTAAAAATATGGCTTAGCACAGGGAGAGGGGAGAAGAGTCAGAGCTTCTCAGAGTCACAGGGAAATGCCACAAGAGACAGCCTGGACATGGCTTGGACCAGGTAGAGACAAATGGGTTCACAGGGGCTTCTGCCTGGCCAGGGGTCCAAGGCTTCTGCTCTGACAACCAGGAGCTGGAGATGTGGACATGGAGTGAAGCAGAGAGATTGCAGATACACTTTGTCTGTAATCATATGCCTGTCCAGGGTATATTTGCAATCCTCCTGCTCTGGCTGTTGACACACAATCCCAGTTCTGCCCCATGGAGGTACCTTTACAAGATATGAACATATAAAACTAGTTTAAGGAAAGTGAGCAATGATTCTCACTTTCTAGGGAAGTTTGGGCACTTTGGTATGTAGTATGAAGTTCATGGCCATGAATAAATAATGCACACATTAATTTCAAAACAGGTTTTGATATATCTATATCTAGACATACCTATCATGTATGTCTATATCAAGATGATCTTTCAAATCTAGCTTTTTTTTTTTTATGCCCAAGAAGCAGAATAAAAAAGACAACAAAAAAGCCATATTTTTTTTTGCATGACAAATAATTTCAGCAATTTCAGACTCTCCCATTTTAAAAAGAGTGATATAGGGAAAAAAAATTAGGCTCAAGTTAATCTTTACTATAGAATAATATTTAACAATTCTATTTTAATAATATTTAACAATTCTATTTTTGTAAGGAGTACTTGCATGGTCTATAAGATCAGGTGATCATCTGGTCTCCTTCATATCTGTACTGCTGTAAAATGTCCTTGGTGATAAAGGTATCACTATAAACAAAATCTTATCCAGTCTTAGAATGTGCTACTTAGCTGGTCACCAATATACTAGAAAATGTCATTTACTAGGTTTGGACTGTAATCAATATTCTTGGATACAGTTAGAGAATTTCTTCAAATACATTTTAAAATCTATTTTACTGACACTATCATAAGAAGAAGAAACTCTAGCACTTTTTAAATTTTAAATTAAGAAGTTGAATATTATGTATTTTAAAAAAAATAAAGTGCCATTTAACTTCAAAGTTACAGTTAAAGATTCTCAAGTTTCGAAGTTAGCTAATGCTGCCAAATTTTGCTAAATCAACACAGGCTTTTCAAATCTGAATTTTAAAAAAATCAACCTGAGGGAAGAATGTTGTTGATGAAGTGACATCTAGAAATGTATGCTGACACACAGCGAGGAATTGGTGGTAACTGCTGTATTCAGTCTTCATGCCTGCAGTATGCCCACTATTCCCTTAATATGAGAGAAAATGGCCAGCTGGTCCTGTTGAACTGAAAGCAGCAAGCTGTGCTCCCTTGCCATTAAACTCAGGGAAAACACTCTTCTTGAAAATGCAACTTTTCAAAATGACTTGAACTATTCTGTACTTTTCCACTGGTATTTCCATAAGTGACTGGCTTTTCTAACTCTGACTCAGACACTTGAAAGAAGTTGTTTCAAGCTGTGGTCAATAAATGTACCTGCTCTCAGAATTTATTTTGCAAAGAAGAAAATGTGACTGATCTTTTAATGTACTGTAAGGTGAAAATACGACAGAAGTTTAATAATTATAATATCAGGCTTTAGTTAGAGGATAAGCTGTACATTCTTGCTTCATATCTGTTGAGTAGAGCTCCATTATTGTACTAACCAAGTTCTCATAAATGGCTACAATAATGTCATTTACCACTATCTTCAAATAGGGATGATACATAAAGACAAAGCCATAATTAGGATTGCTATATCCAAATATTTGGAGCAGTTAGGTAGAAAAAATGTTGTAAAATTATTTTTTGATCTTTCAAGACCCCAAATTGTTTCTATCTCACCTTTCTACCTAGTTTAAGTTACCAAACATAAAATCAGACTCTCATTTGGGAAAATATTATAGAAACAACACCAACAAGTCTCATCAATCCTCACAGTTTAGATTTACTTCATATGATGATTATGCTATAAAACAGAAAAGAAACACAGGTATTGTGGACAGCATGTGGATTAAAACAAGCTGCCCTTTCAGAGGCAGTTGGTCTGCCTCTGGACCTGGCAGGTCCCCTACACAACTATTATTTTCTTCCAGCAGTGAATCTGTACAAAGGTTTCCTGCACAGGGAGTAAATTAATGAATCTATTTAAAAAGGACAAATATTATACTGCGAGCCATACCCGTGCTATCATGGCCAAACAGATGCTACAGAAGTAGCATTTAGACATTGTTTTTGCAGAAACAAAAGGTTTATCACTGGAGTGATATAACATTAACAGGAGTGCTGACCTACTTACACACCATAACACTCTGAGGAGCCTCTGGGGAGATTGGAGACCCTGGAGGAGGGCATGTTTTACAAGCCAAGTCATGAAACTATGACCAAGAGCACAACTTTTTTTTTGTAGCAGCTGTTTATTGTTGACAGAAAAATATTGGGCAAATTGATTACCATCTTAGTAGAGATATTTAAGGTTTACTTGTCTAACTCTCTACTGATTGCTCTAGGCTTCAACTATATTCATTGGAGAGCAACCCACACATGCAATCTCTCTGACCTACTTTAACTAACTGCCTCCACATGAGATGAATTTCTCCCTAGATGTGCCTGCTTCTCTCAGCTGCCTATAATGGTAACCAGTGTAAATAGCTGAGAGTTTGGAAACTAACTTTTTGAGACCTGGGTGAGGTAGTCCCCACGCGTGGTCTAAGAAGAGTTCCTCCGTGACTTAGAAATGACTGAGCTAAGTTTTGTAAAGAAAGGATTGTGTTCTCATGAGCTTCTTAGGAGTGTTGGTAATGAAATTACCATTGACTGAGTTGATATGGGTTATGCCCACAGTGCAGCAGACTCTTCCTGGTGAGTGAATAGATAAACTATTCAGCTTTTCCCCTTATATATTCTCATTGTTTATTTCATGGTGAAACCTCGAGACAGCTGAAGTGGAAAAGCTGGTGTCCTAGGTTACAATAGATGTATTTAAGTATTCTATTACCACCAGCTCTGGGCCATTAGCTGTTATCACCTGCTAACGACCCACCCCTGATAACAGACAATGGGCCATCAAGAAACCACCACATGACTCATGGGCTTATCTCATCCTATTGTGAGATGCTCCACTCAGGAGGGGGGAGCCGGGCATTCCCACCTGGATATAAGCTGCCCTTAGAACTGCCTAATTTCAGCTTTGTCTGCTGGGTGACCAGAGGACAAGAACCACCACGGACCTTCAACTGGAGCCCGGACCTTCTATTGGATCATTGCTCCAACTGGATCACTTCATTTGGACTGCTGTCATCACCCTAACAGGGTACCAGGTTGTATCTGACTTTGTCAGTGCTTTTTCCTTCTACTATTTCACTTATTTCTAATTTTTTCTATTAACTTTAATCCTGACTTGTGATCTCCCATGGGTTTGTTTTCAAGCCAATATAGCTTGCTAGCATCCCATCTACTTGCCCTGGTGGCAAAGTGATAGGAAATATGTACCCAGTGCAGGGAAAGTAAAATAGTTGAACCAATTTTACTGAAAAATGTGAATGTCTGTTGTGCAAATACATCAAAAGGGAGACCTTATTGAGGCCTTTCAATATTTAAAGGGTTCTATAAGAAAGGTGGGGACAGGTTTTTAAGCAGGGCCTGTTGCAATATGACAAGGTATTATGGTTTTATATTAAAAGAGAGTCAATTCAAATAAGATACAAGGGAGAATTTTTTCAAAACCTGGGTGGTAAAACACTGGAATAGATTACCCAGAGAGGTGGTGGATGCCCCATCCCTGGAAATACTCAAGGCCAGGTTGGATGAGAAACTAGATCTAGTTGAGTATATCCCTGCAGGGGAGTTGGACCAGATGACCTGTAAAGGTCAGAGGGTTTGGACTAGATGACCTGTAAAGATCCCTTCCAACCTAAACCACTCTATGATTCTATGACCTTCTCTGGGGCTTAAGGCCCAACTTCTATTTAAAGTAGTGTTATTTCCTCTGAAGCCCTAGAATTTATGACCAGTAAAAGTCACTTTGCACTAGTCTAAGGAGATTATGATAAACTGGTTGTATGTAATTGAAATGATGCAGGAGTACAGACAAATTTCCCATCAGGCAGGGTTGCTTCAGCTCAGTTGACTGCTGCTGCTGAGTAGCTAACAGGTATGATAGTACCACAGAGGTACCCACTTAGCAGCACATTATCTCAGGGCAGTAGCACAGCAGTGTATCACACTTGCACAGTATTGATGGCATGTGCAAAACAAGCTGATTTTAATCACTCTGCAGATGAAATAGGTAAAAATCACGGAATAAAATAGTTTGAACTAAACTTTATGTTTTAAAAAAGTAAAAGACTTATCCTCCGAGACTTGTGTGTGGGTGAGCTGCAATCAGCTTTAAGCCCTATCAAAACTACCATCAACAAATTCCCTACAGGTTTTTAATCTCATTTGAGAGATGGCTGCTATGGCTTGACATGAAACCATAAGGGAAAAAATAGTTCCTAGGTGCCATTACACATAAGTTTTCAAAGTATCTGCTTCTTGGGTTGAGTTCCCTTCAAGAGGTCAGCATGCTGATGAATTGTTAGATTTGATAGCATTTCTGATGGTTCTGATGAAATATTTTTCATAATTTTCCTTTTTTTAAAAAAAAAGTTTATTTAAACTCTTAATGTCTTCATAGCAAATTTTCTCATTTTAAGAAAAGATTAAATTCAGTTTAGTTAAGGACAGATAAGAGGAATTTAGGAGAAGTAGATTCTCAGCATGGTTCAGGGATATTTTGTTTATCTGTGTCTCTGAATCTGCATTAAATCTTCACCTGGAAGATGCCAAACAAAAAATGGGTGCAACCCTGTACCTTATGAAGATGATCTTGCTCCTGGCTTGATGCTCTGGATCCAAAGCTTGTCTTTCTGGCAGGCTCTGGCTGAGGTACATATGTGGTAATTCCAGCCAATTTCTAACATACAATTGAAATTCTAGTACATTAACTTACCCTGCCCAATGCACTGACTTCTACTTCAGAGGCACAGTGATGCCTTAGGTTTTAACTTTCGTATTTTTCAAATCCTGTACTGCTTAGTGTGTAACTCTGAAGTTTCTTGTATCCTGTTCATTTCTGTTCTCTCATGCTGGGTAGACACAACAAAGCCTCTCTGGGCCTGCTCTCCAAGTACACCAAGACTGTCCTAGGCCCAAAAGTATAAAACAAAAGCTTCTAAAGGGGGCAAGCTGAGGGGAATTACATCATTAAACTGAATCTTTAATTGGAGAATTAACCCTGAAATGCAAATGAACCAAACCTATAAAAGTGTGAAGAACTCGTGACCTGTTGTCCATCTTGAGTCCTTTGGCACCCCAGATGGGACCCAAACCCACAGTCCCTGGCTTAGGAAGCCAGTGCCATATGCCCCGCATCTACAGAGAGATTGTTTTGTTTTACAGTGTTTGGAGGTTAGCTCTTCAGGTGTTCAATCTGTTTGACACACTTGGCTTATTATAAGACACCTGTTATTTTGGCAACATTATATAAATATTTATGATAGCTCTTGATAGGTCTTAGTTGCTCTCATGCCCAAATCTCTCCTTAAGGTGACACATGGCTATATGACTTCAATTTCATACTTTTTCCTGAATTTTCATTCTGGATTTGATTCTGTTCACCAGCTGAAACAATGAATCCCCAGGGACCATCCAGTAAGTTGCATGGTTTTTATAGTGCATTGTACTGTATGGCATACACAAATGGCATGTGCTTTTTTACAGTAAAGCATCAAGCCCAACTCCCCAGCTGTGCCACTTTGGACAAATTTGGAGGAAAATATCCTCTGATAGAAGGCAGGTTAACAACCACCCCACCCCCACCAGGTTCAGGGAACCCCAAGACACCAGTGAAGCAACCAGAGCTGTCAGGATAGCTTTTGAGTACACCTACCACTTGCCAAATATTTGTTCTACAGCAGCACACAACTGCTCAGCCAAGACTGAGGTCTCCAGTGTGGTTTTCACTGGTGCTCAAGAAAACTCTAGTCTTTGCCCATCCCCAGAGGCTGTGGAGAGGTGGGAAGAGAAGGGAGATCACGTGAGATGCACATACTCTATTTTTTAGAGACGGTGTTGGCACATCAGCTCTGATTTGAAAACAAAGGGGCCTTGTCACCAGTGCCAAGGGAGCAGCCTCATGGTTCTTAGCTGAGTTGCATCCTTACATGTCAGAGCCAAGGAAGAGCCACATGTGTTGGAGCCAAGGCACTGGGAGGCCGTCCAAGAAGGCATTTGAGAGGTACTGAATACATGGCATTGCTGTTTGCAGTTTGGCAGACCAGGAGCAAGAAGGAAAATAAAAAGGAAAGCACCAGGTAGGTTGTTTTCAGTTTTAAATTTGTTATAAAGTCATGGAATCCTGATGCTCTGATTCCCATGTGTTTGCACTGCTTTGTAAGCAAGCAGTTATGAATTCAGCCAGAATAAAGGCGAACAAGATGTGATACACAGATTCTCACACTGAGAAAATCTGATGTCATGATTTTGCTGGAGAAACTTTGGGCTTTTCAGCATGTTTTTGTTTGTTTTGTTAGTTTTTTACTGCTTGCATAAACTTAGAGTA
This sequence comes from Rhipidura dahli, assembly GCA_013399225.1. Lineage (NCBI taxonomy): Eukaryota > Metazoa > Chordata > Aves > Passeriformes > Rhipiduridae > Rhipidura > Rhipidura dahli. The sequence continues at coordinate 137,386 of VXAC01000011.1, forward strand.
TTTCTGTAATTAAGTTTACAGGCTCATACCTTTGACAGACAGATGGAATTACTTCTGTTACATGTTCTGAGTTTTACTCGATTAGACAGCCATAATATATCCTAATATACAAGATAAAAACCCCCAAAACAAATACATACATATACACGTATTTGTCTCTGTCCATGTATGTATACATTTTCCTCTCTTCTAAGCTAGCTGTAGTTAAAAGATTCATCAAGCTGTTTATTTTGTAATTGAAAAAGGCTATTCTGGTGAGAATAGTAGAAAGCTACAATAATGCTTCTCTGTAGAGCTTTTTATTCCTCCCAGTGCAGATACCACTGAAAGCAGCTAGCAGAGGTGAGATTTTCTGGTGAAAAACAAGCTCTGAGCAGCACAACCTGAGAATGTTGCCCATGGCTGATAATAGATTGTTAACGTTTGGACATGTTAGATACTGCAAAATATACTTCAAACCACACTGCAGAGAGCCTTCTTGTCAGTTTATAATTTTGGGGACTTTTTTATCTTTTTACTGGTAAACAGAACTTTCCCTTTACTCTTCTTACCCTAGCTCTGTTTTAATGCTGAGGCTTAGGTGTGCTTGGTGCAGCCTGTGCAGGACAATCAAAATGTGAAACAGCATGTAAACTTTTCTTGTCTTTCTTTTCCTTCTGTCCTTCACATGGCTGCAACAAACAGGGCCCAGAGGTCTTTGGGCTTTTCCAGTTCTCAGGGCTCTGCTGAATTAATGTGCATGGTGGAGCAGTCCTTGCTCCTTGTGTCAGCTGTCACAATGTACCCACCATTATGCAGTGCCACCCCAGTGCAGTGGTATTTGGTTTGTTTGTGGTACTTAGCTCCAAAGCTGACTGATTTTATTCCAGTGCATTGCAGGGGGATTCCTACTGGCTTGCTGTCCAGTTGCTCCCAAGCCCTTGCTTAATCTAGCAAGGACAAGGGAGGCTAAAGGTGGACTTGGATTATGCCTGTGGAGACTCCTTATTTGAGAGTCACTAGTCTCCTCCCAATTTAAAGCACTAATCTTCCAGGGTTTCACTGGGTACCTCTTCCAGCCTCTCTTTTCCCTCTCCTGTCATTAAACTGATTTCCCTTTTGATTTCACCTGGTTCTTTACACCTCTTCAGATGATGTACACCATAGTTGATATAAAACTTTCTTCCAAATTTAGCCTGTTAATTTTCTGCTTATCTTTTTCTTTCTACATGCTCCTAGACTTTGCTGCTTCTACTTTAGAGTGAAACCCAAAGTACTTCATAGTAAAATTTTTAGTTAGCAGATTTGGGGAACTTTGGAGAAGAGAGGGAAAAAAACTGTATTGCTGTTTCTACCACCCACCTGGTTCTGGCTGAGCTCAATATTAAAATGCTGCTCAAAACAGAAGGAATAAGTTAACACAGGAAACTCATGGAGGCTTCACATGAGTCAGGAAGTCCCAGGCTAGCTTCTGGTTCGGCTGGAAGCTAATATTATGGGGTGAGATCTCCATGTTTACAGTCCTGCTAGAAAAAGTTTCTCTCAGAGGTTTTTCTGGGGACAGAGCCAGAAAATATTCCAAAATATGGAACTGCCAAATTCTAGCACATCTCTTTTGTTAAACACAAAATTGTAACAAGTTCAATCTAAACAGGCAAACATTTATGACCTTGGGGAAGGCAGAGGCATGAACAAGCACTTTGGTGCTTCTCATTCTGCTCCTTTTGGGGTCTGCTGTTAGGGGGTTAATTTTGAGGACAGTGCACTGTCTCTAGCCTTTTTCTCTTCAGTGTGCATGAATCATCCAACCTCAGAACACCCTGTATCTGGCTGCCAGTCTCACAGCATTGGGCAACAAAACACTGTCTCTCTCTTGCCTAATCTATCTCCAAAAGGGAATGAAAAGTAAAAAGTGATAAAATGTTTTGCAGGCAGACACCGAGCAGGGAAACATTAGTGATCCTCAGCTCTTGCCAAAATGGAACCTTCCTCCTGTAAGAGGACAGCAAACCAGTAACTTGGACCTATAGTCAAATCAACAGTGAATGGTGTTACACAGTGCTCCAGGCCACACTTATTTAGGGATTTCCATGTGAATCTGAGTACCTAACCTCAGGCATCAAGGCAAAGCTCAGATCACAAGCAAGCATCAACTCATTTATTTTATTAAGGTAGCAGGCTTATGATAAAGACTGTGCTTGGTTCTACAATTTATAAATAAAACCTCAGTAAAACAGTATCTCTGATGCTGCTGAACAGTTCAATACAGGAGGCTAAAAATATTCCCAAATCAATCTAGGGTAGAAAGGTTTATGAAGATACTGAACTTTCTTTTTATTTTTTTTCCAAAGGTTTGCATGCTGTTGTCATTCAGAAACCCAGTGTGTATCAGAAAGCCAGATATTTATTAAAATAATCAGATATGGGGGCAAGTGAAAAATAGAAAGAGACAGTTTAAATATGATGGGTTGTACTGCAGCTGTATTGAATAAAATTTTTAAACAAAAAAAAAAAGAATATTGTGTCTTGGATTTGAAAATATATAGGATAAAGTTTGAATATTTACTGGTTTTATCAATGAATTAAACAGGAAAAGAAAATTGTGTGGTAATGAAAACATGGTAATGGAAAAGTTAGCAGTGCCAGCACTGCAAACGAGGATTTGAATATCAAATAAAGAACTTGGCTGAACCTTTGAATTGGAATTGCAGAAATGGGAGAAAATTTAATAGGAATTTACAGTAATAACTACCATTATAAACCTGAGACTTGCCATTAGAGAGGAAAGAAGAAGAAACATACATGGGATGGTCAATCATACTCAATGAGATGCTCTAATGAAGAAAGGAAAAACAAGACTGAAACCTACTGGTTTGAATATTTTTGCTGCAGATTAACAAGTATGAAGCCATTGTACAAGCTGCTGTTAAAGCCTCTCTGAAAAAATGATTGCAACCTTGAACACAGTTTAAAAAGAACCCCAAAACAAATAAAAACCCCAAACAAAACAACAAAAAAGTTCATTTCAGCTGCCATACATGCAGAGGAGGGTCACTTGGAGGGGCAGAGACTTCCTGTCATGCTAGGGGATGTTGGGAAGAGCTTGGGTTGATCCCTCTGGCAAAGAAAAATTTGTATGGGGCTGGAAAATTTGTATTTGGCTCCATGCTGATGGGAGTTGTGGGTTAGAGCTGTACAGAGTGAAGAGCTAAGAACAAGGCTCCCTGCCACAAAGCCAAAGGCTACAGCTCTCTGTGAATAAATGTTAAATGCAAGCTTGAAGAAAGTATCCATTCTTCAGATAGCGCTTAAAAAGTCTTAGAAATTGGGCAACCATCCACAGAATTTTTAATATGGAATAAGCCAGATTTATGAATTGGTTTATGTGTCGTGATTGCTGGAGATAGCAGGGGTCTGGGTCCAATGACTCAGAGGTGCAGTGTACTGAATGTTCCACCTATTGCTGGGCTCAAGAGGGTCAATTTATTTCATTATTTGCCACAAAAATATAGATTTCAAGCTATGCAGCGGACCACCCAGGAGGAATAGGAAAAAAAAATTATACACTCAGCATTTTTTTTCTCTCAGGTGCCTTAGACCAAATGGTGTGGAATTACAAGGGAATAAACAGAGGCTTTGCAGTGGGTGAGGTCCTTCAAGCATTCCTCAAAGTCACCTTCCATCTCAGAAGCAAGTTTTAATACCTAGATTTATTTTGAAGTTACCTCACTTCAAGTATCTTGAATTCCCTCCTCTTTATTTTTGAACTGTATTTTCAGTTCAGAAAACACATTTTACTGATCTGCCTTTATTACTCTCCTGCTACTGATAGATTTCAAGAATTTGGGGCTCTTCATCATCTTTTTTTTACCTCCACTAAAGCCAGTGGTTTCATGTGTACTTTTTTGCATCAGTAAAACTAGGTAACTGAAAGTACCTAAACTGAGTCTGTCTATGAATATGGAAAGGAGTAGGGGCAAGAAATTCAGAGCAAGAAAATATGCACTTTCCACAAGATTTCCCCATTTTGATGGGCTGAACCATGCCACTTAACATTTTCCTCTTTTTCTCACAGCAAAGTGAGGAGTTTTTTGCTCATTATTAATGGACAAATTCATAACATTATCTTCCACTTTCTAGGCCACCCAGTGCCACCTACCAGATACTGGAGTGACTACATATTCTCATTCTTTTAACTGCCTCCCAAAAAAACAGGATGCCAAGATGTGATGGGAAGAAATGAAGTGGGACTTTAGTGTGTGAGGGAAGAGTGATGACAGTGAGGAGTATACCCCAATAAAACCTTGACTTCATGATGACATATTTCCAGTGTATGTATAAAAGATGTTTTTGATGCTGAGCCTGGTAGGAATCACAGGGACTGTCTCCAGTGGCTCAGCTGGCCAAGGGAAGTGCCTCTTTTTCCATGTCTACACTGGAGTTGCAGCAAAGACCTGTCTGAGTGAGGATTAGGTTAAGTGCCTCCACAACAGCAGGAATCCATCTAGGGCAGCAATGTGCTTATGCAGACGGAGCCCACACTGAGCTCCTTGCTATGGCAGCTGAGCTGCCATCAATCACAGCACAGTTGGAGCAGTGACTGTGTTATAGGCATTGTCTTTGTTTGCAAAGCATGATAAAGTTGGGCCCACAGCTGGTGCTGAGAGGCTGAGAGCTGGGATGCAGCGTGGAGCCTCTATCCCCCTCTGAATTCTGAAATGATGGAAGGGCAATATCCTTGCATAATTTGGTATTGCTTGTTCCTGTGATGCCATATAACAATAAATCTAGCATCTGCGTCTTCTGGTTGATAAAAGTTGTTTATCTCCAGTTGAGATGTTGGACTTGATTTACATGGGACTGATTTTTCTTTTGTATGAAGGTCAGCCTCATTACCTCTTTATAAGGATTCTGGAGAATGGATCTAATAGGGGTTGTGCTGTAGCCCAAAGTTTCCTGTATTTTCCAGCAAAGGTCAGCAGTAAATAGAGGTCAGTGGTAAACAGAACTGCATGCATATAGGACTGGATAAAATATTACAATATATCCTAACCCCTCCTCTGTGGAGATGGGCTTGCCTTCCTACGGACTTCTACTGGTTGACTGCAGTACTGAAATATTAAATGTGCCTGACACTGTTCTCTGGCCCTGAGACCAAATGGCCCAGGGAAATATACTTTGAAGCTCTGCTATCTTGCTGTCAAGAATGCTTCCATTAAGCCTGTCTGTTGGGAATACTCCCTGGCCCGTGTGAATGCCAGGCTTGTACAGGGAGTGCTTGTGGACCCAGAAGAATTGATGGTTTTGCAGGGAGGATGACTGAGGGCCCAGATCTGTGTTCTAGTATTGCTAATTGCTAATATTGACATAACCTGTGACTCCTGCACTGAGTTCATAATCTCCTGTGGTCAGCATTCTACCCTACCATGAATTCTTCCCTAGTATCTGCCCTGAATGCAGTAAAGTTAGCAAGAATTTGTAACAGTCTTTATAATGATGCTAGTTTTCAATTTTTTTCTCTGTCCTCGCTCTCCAAACTGAACTACCATAGTCTTTTTTTTTTTTTCCCCTCTGCAAATTTTCTCTTTCGGACCTCTTGCTGCTCTTACTGCTCATATTTCCTTGCATTTTCTCTGTCTTATGTTCAAGAACCCAGACCAGGATGCAGTGCACTGGCACTCTGTGTGACAGAAGAAATGTCTTTGTCTTATTGCACACCCCATTTCTGTAATGCTTTCCAAAATGAATATTGTCTTCCTTCTGCAGAGCTAGATTGCTTCATCCATACCAGCTTTGTGACCCCTATAAACCTGGCTCTTTCACCAACACACAGCTGTCTAGCTGATTGTTATCCCCATTGATTTGTTCAGTAATAACTTGCCAGGAATAAACCCTTCGCAATCCATTTGAGGCAAAGACAGGCTAAATTAATCTTGTTGATTCTGGACAGCTACATCACCAGTTCATTTCAAAATTTTTCCTGGTCTTCCACAACTTTTGTCACCTCTATAACTTCTCATTAACCATTTAGCCCTATATAAATGAAAATATTGAGTAGAATGAGCAGAGGAGAGACTTGTAAGGCAACTCACTTGAAATACCTTCCCATTCTGTTTCTCTTGGGGTATTTTAACAATCATTTGTGGACTGCTTTTTTGATATTTTTAACTAGGCCTGATGTCCTTAGGTAACCGTGGGAATGGTGTGCAAGACATTGCTGAGATTCTCCACTGGGCTCAGGTATGTTTTCAAGAAAAAGTATGTCCTTCCTTTCTCACTAGTCATGTATCCAGTCTTGGTAGGGAAATACTTTTTCTACACAAGAATCAGAAAGAGTTGACCTGGGCATGAAGTACTGGTTCAAAAAGTTCATTCTGGGGAAACCCTAGAAAATGTGTTATTGGGAGTTGCAGTTAATGTGTGTTGAGCTGATCTGCCACGGTGTACATCTTTGTATTGCAGAAAATAGCTGGGTTGTGTTTCTCTGTGTGTAGTAATGTTGTGGTTGGAGCTGTGACCCCCTGGAGATCAATGATTTCTGAATGACAGATCTTACTTGCCCAATAGAGGTAACATTTTTAAACAGGGGTAATATCTTACATGGGATCGGCTGACGTAACTCTTATTTTATACAAATGATTACTGTAACAGAAAAATGAAAGGAAGAAAAGGAATTGTTTTGTTGCTATTGTGGCAATGAATGCATTAGAAATGCATACAAAAGCATCTGAGTGACTTAAGCAATTGCTCATATAAACTGCTGGCTCTCAGGCTTTTAGGATGGGTGTTTTGCTTTCTCCACTGTTCTTGAACAGCTGTAGAAAGCTGTCCTTTCCACATGTTGAAAGTACAGAACCTCAAGCCCATGAACAGCACTGCATGCAGCCCTCTCAGAACAGAAAAGACAGGGTGTTGGGTGCTCATTCCAGGTAGAAACCTGTTACCTGAGCAATGAATCACAGTGGAATCTCCTTCCAGTTTTGGCATTTGTCCTCCAGCTGTCTGACTGCATTTGGGAAGTCCAAAAAGGACAAACCAAGAAAGAGGGTCATTTGTAGCTTGGTGATAGTTGGTTTGCATGTCTGTTAAGACATGTAGGATGAGATGGTTTTTTGATGGTCTGGATACATAACTCAGAATGAAAATCAGAGCCAGCTGAGGATCTGAGACAGGGTAGGAGGTGAGTGGATAATGAAGCATTAGTCCATCATGTAGCAAAAGTCTGTGCTGCATTATCTTAACTAAACAATTTCCATTTCCTTGTTGCTTGTGGGATCTGCCTAGAACTCTAATTTTTAAATGCATAAGTACTCCTGGGATCTGTTTACTGCACAATTTAGACCAAGAGGGAATATTTTTATTCCGCTGCTACTCAATGTTTAAATCCCCTTGCCTGAAATATCTATCAACTTGGAAGAAGTGTAAGGGCCTGATTCTGAGAGGCACTGGTGGATGGGTTGACCTTCTTTGAACAAGATTTTAATCCATTTTGCTTTGACAAGATTAAATGACTGTAAATGTGTCTTTGCCCATTTCTATTCGTTTGCCAGTATGCAGAGTTCACTATGCAGCATATTCTATTTTTATTCATGAAATTGGTACAAACTTAACATAACTACTTATAACTAGAGTTCGTAAAATTAATTCCCATGCCATCACATAGAAGGTGATACAGTACGCCTTTTCTTAATTAAACCAGAAATACAGATTTAAGAGCTGCTACAAAGCAGGTTTAAAAATAAAGAAGGCAAATTAGAAGCAAAACTTGCACTTTAACTCATCTGTTGTTTAAGTCCCTCACCTGCAACATCTGAGATGCAATTATGAGATGTTATGATGTAAGGTAATCATCTTTTCTTGTTCACAACCCCTGTGCCATAAAAAAATTACATCTTACAGTCTCTTTATAATGAATTTTTTTCCTATGTCTCTTTTCTTTTTCAAGGGGAAGATCTGTTCCTCTTGTTGGAAATTTTGTCTTGTTTCAAATTATCAGTGTGACTACACATGAAATTATAAAACACTTTTCAATTTGGAACTGTGCTCAAGTAAGAGTCTTCTGACATGGGCAATCTTCCATTCCTGTCTAGGCAAGGTCTCTTCATCATGATGACAATTCTGTGTATGTTTTCTCTTTTACAGATACATATCAAGAATTTGCATGTGCAGATGCTCACACCAGTGGTCTCGATCTTGTGCCTGTCTTGCAACCCAAACATGAGCCATTTATATATTTGGAAGAATAATGTTTGTAGTCACTGCATTTTTAGCCAGAACAGGCTGCTCATAGAGAGGTCTTTGTTAATCAAATATACTTTCTAGTTCCTTATTCCTCATTCTTGGAAATGAAACTGGTTTTCTCAATAATTTGGGAAAGCAGAGGATGAACATTTAAATCCCACTATATGCATTCCCTTGAAAGCTCATGTACAGCTACTCACGGCTCTTTGCATAGTGGTACGACCTTCATCATGCTGGTTCTTATGGTCGTGCACGTTGTTCTGTTCGTGGAATTTCCCACCCTTTCAGAAACGTGCCCATTAACGTTGTGACTTGAGCAGAACTCTTCCACTCCTCTCCTTCTTCTTCCATGAGCCATGAACCTTATGTAAGTAGGGCTTCACAGCCAGGAAAAAAAAAAAATCCAGCCAGGAGGTCATTCTGAAGCATGCAGTGGCATGGAGAAGGCTGGAAAATGTTTATAGTTCCTTCTAATAAAAGAATGACAGGCGCTAGGTCGAACCAGAAAATTGCAGGTTGAAATGGATTAGAATGGAGTCACACACACAGTGCAGAAGGCCGTGGAAGTCCCTGCCAATGTGTGTTGGAGGTGCTAAAATGTTGCATGGGTCTATGAAGCAGTGGGAATGTTTGTATTAGAGAATTTCAACAAGGACTCCTATTGCAAGTATTTTACTTGAGAATTTCTGGGTCAGGAAAGTTCCTAAAACACAAGTTACTTGGTCAAGGAAGGTATTCTGGATTGCTATGGACTTATCTGTTGTAGCACTCTTCTCTTGGCATTCACTTCTGTCTGCTATCGAAGACAGATAGTGGGAGAAATAGCTCCACAGAGGATGCTGTGGCTGGTTCACATGCACAATGATTGATTAGAAGCATCTGAAGCTGATGGAATATGTTGATTTTAAAGGTACAAATCAAGTTGTGGAAAAAATGAAAAAAAAAACCCAAAAAACAACCAGAAGAGAGAAAAGAAAGGAACAGAAAAACAATCTTCCTAAGACCCAACCATGAAGAGCAGTGGTAAGGTTTTAGCTGATTTTCCCCCATGGGGACTGTCTCTAATGCGGCCGTGATCAAGGCTGAGGATGACAAAGAGGAAGAGGAGGAGAAGGGCTTTTGCCATGCCATTTCCCTAGAACTACATGTCTTTCATCATAACCTGCCCAAAATCCCTACTGGTTGTTACTGTGAGTGATGTTGTAAGTGCTGACTGGAGTGTGTTTGTCAGATGCCAATGTAGCACATTGGCTAAGTGGTTAAGCTTCTGCACATTTGCTGTTGCCTCTGCCAGGGCCTCAGCATTACCAGGGCCAAGGCTCAAGGGCCCTTTGGGCACTGGGCAGCAACAGGGGATGGTGCAAAAGTGGAGATGAGCACCCAGAGGAGAGCTGCCAGTAGAGCTGCCTGCAGGCAAAGAGGTGCCACTTTGAAATCACACAGTGTTCAAGTTTTTCAGACACCAAATTATATCTCAAAGAGAGAGAGAAAAAATCCCATGTTTGAAAGCATTTAAGAATATTAAATGAAAGAGGGGAACTGCAGAGTCAGAACCAGCATGAAGCACAGGATTCATTTAAGCTACAGCACAATGATTATTAAATATAGTTTTTAAACATAATTAGACATTTTGAGGATTAGTGTGCCTGTCATAATGGAAGAAATTATATGTCCCCATTGTTTTATAGAAAGACAACTGCTTTTGAAGCAACTCAGAAAGGAAAAAAAACAAACCAAAATCAACTAGCCAGCCTTGTCATCTTGACACTGTGTGTACACTGTGTGAGTTCCTAGATCTTATCAAGTCTTTATAGTTTCATGTTGAAAAGGCTGACAGGCTTTCTGTAACACAAGTGCTACCAGGTGCTTAAAAATACTTCAAAATACAATCTTGTTTCAAGCCTGATGAATTTATGCCTTCTTCGAATATCAGCAAGGACGCAATTTCACTTTCCCAGATCTCATGTGCACCTTTACTCTCACTGAGGGTTCTCCTGAAGCAGAGTACATTTACTTACGCTAAAGTCAGTGAGATAATTCATGTAAGTGCCCCAGGTATAAGCAGGTGCCTGCCTGTGTTTAACACCTGAGTTTGGCTGAGCCCAGAGTGGACATGAATGGAGTTACATCCACCTGGTATCCAGTCACCAGTGGTGTTCCCCAGTGCCCAGTACTGGGCCAAGCCCTGTTTAATATCTTTACCAATGATCTGGATGAGGTGATCAAGGGCACCCTCAATCAGTTTGCCATTGAAACCAAGGTGGGCACAAGTATTGATCTGCTGCAGGGCAGGAAGTCTCTACACAGGGATCTGGACAGGCTGGATTGATGGGGACAATTACATGGGGCTGAACAAGGCCAAAGCTCAGCCCTGCCCTTGGGGCACAACAACTCCCTGCAGCCCTACAGCTGGGGACAGAGTGCCTGAAAAGCTGCCCAGTGCAAAAGGACCTGGGGGAGCTGGTGACAGTGGCTGAACATGAGCCAGTGGGTGCCCAGGTGGCCAAGAAGGCCAATGGCACCTGGCCTGTATCAGCAACTGTGTGGGCAGCAGGACCAGGGCAGGGATTGTCCCTCTGTGCTTGGCACTGCTGAGGCCACATCTTGAGTGCTGTGCTCAGTTCTGGGTCCCTCACTATAAGAAAGATACTGAGGGGCTGGAGTGGGTCCAGAGAAGGACAACAGAGCTGCTGAAGGGTCTGGAGCACAAGTCCTGTGAGGAGTGGCTGAGGGAGCTGGGGATTGCTCAGCCTGGAGACAAGGAGGCTCAGGGAAGATCTTAATGCTCTCAAGAAATGCCTGAAAGGAGGGTGAGGCCAGGTGAAGACTGGTCTCTTCTGCCAGGTAAAAAGTGATAGAACAAGAAGAAATGACTTAAATTGTGCCAGGGAAGGATTAGATTAGACATTAAGAAAAATTTCTTGTCTGAAAGGGTGGTCAGGTATTGGAAGAGACTGGCCAGGGAAGTGGTGTCACCATTCCCCATACAGTAGATGTGTAGATATGACACTTAAGGACAGGGTGTAGTGGTGGACTTGTCAATTTTGCATTAACAGTTGGACCTGATGATCTTGAAGGTCTTTTCCAGTCTAAATGATTCTGTGATTCTATGATTCTGTGGTAAAAAGAACTAATGGCTGTAAGCTCAAGCTTGTTAAATACAAATGAAAAATGAAGAACATTCATTATTTGTAATCAATGAGAAACAAATTACCAGTGTTGGTAGAAGATTCTTAATTTTTAGATAACTTCACATTATGCCTGGATGGAAGATATACTTTAACTGAACACAAGCTATTTGGCCTCCTATACTTAATCACTCTTTATTTGCTGCTTTTAAATAGGAGTATTAAATCTTTTCATTCACTGAGGTTCCAGAATGACACACTATCAACAGACCTTATTACCATTTCTTTTTCTATATAATACTAAATGCAATTTTATTGTTTGGAGGGTTTTTTGTTTGTTTTGCTTCTGTTTTGTTGGGTTTTTAAAACAGTAACTGTGGGAGAAAATACTGAGAAACTACAATATAATAAATGAATCAACAGAACATATTAAATACATTTTTAAACATGGCTCTACTTCCCCTCGAGAGGCTTGGATCTAATATTGACTTCAATCTCAGCATTTCAGGTCCTTCAAGTCCTTCAGCAAAATTCATGCTAATAGATCCAATATTGAGTTTTTCATTCTGCCTCTATTGCAGCGAAATGCTCAAGAATGCCATATTAAAACAGCAAACATAAAAGTAATTTCCATTGTTATTCCAAGCAGATTGCAAACAAATTCATTGGAACAAATGAAACTAACACAAACACCATCACAGAGATATGTTTTCTCCATTGCCTCACTTCCTCCCAACAGTAACCCAGCACCTTCCATACCCCTTGCCACGACGGACCACCAGCTGTCCCCTCGCATCATTGTCCAACTTCTCCCGTGTTATCTCCATTTTGCCTCTTCCTTTGGGCTTGAATGGCCCATCATTCCATGCCCATGATATGCCTATGTCTTGGCTGCATCCCTGTTTCTTCATGGCAGGGTCTGGGGCAGTGTGTGGGTCACAGTAGCCCATGTGCTGACCCCTGAGCCAGCCAGGGCACACGAGGACATTGCTCTGACCAGGTTAGGCTCCCTCTGCAACCTTTCTCTCAGCACAGGACATTATTTAGATCTCTCTCATCTGCCTGGCCACAGACTGTCATGAAATTTGCAGGAAATGATTTGTCATTGATATTTTGCTTTTCTGTCGGATGGTATTGTAGTTGTCACATGATAGATGGATGGACAGAGAACAAGATCACATAAGCTGCATTCCCCTGGGAAACCAGACTGAAAGGTATGTATTACAGAACACACTAGATTGAAGACTTTTCTGGCCTGCAAATGTGTTTAAACCATAAATTTTTGATCAGAGATTTGCAAGTTAGTGAGAAACAGAACAAAGTGAACTGCAGATGAGGATGATACACTGGGTATTTTTATTTTCATGAAAAAATTCTATTTTTTCCACAGGCAAGTACTTTCTTGATACTTTCTTTAAGCAATATATTACTGTTAGAATTTTCTAGAAATATTCAAATGGATTTCAGAACTTCATTCTTCTACCATTTATAAACTGGAAAATATTAACAAGTTCTTCCTCAAAAAGCTGAAAAGTCTAGGCTAAGGGTAGAGTTACATGAAATCTGTTTTTTCCTTACATGCAATTTTCCTGCATATTCATGTCTATGGTATTGTCATCAGTACGTCCTAAGGTAACACCACGGAATAATTTATAACACCAAGTCTTAAATATGCAGTGCTGCTAGCTTCTACTTAAAAAAAAAAAA
>VXAC01000011.1:150469-184350 GCA_013399225.1 Rhipidura dahli
AAAAAAAAAAAAAAAAAGTGGAGGCAACAGGAATCTATGATTCCCTTTATAAACTCATTTAAATCAACCCTAAATTAATTGCTACAATTGCATGCAGTTAATAATTGCTTCTATATTATTTAAAGTATTAAGAATGCAAACAATGACAAAGAAGTCAAAGATAGAAAGGTCTGAGGTTACGTGAAGAGCAACTTTACACGGTGGACATCCTTTCTGGTAGGACAGTGTTTGCAGATTTCCATGCGAAATGATTGCTAAAGGTCTTAAAGTAAATATAATGTACATCACTCTGAAGTCCACTTCTAAAACACTCTTAATTAAGCCCCCTGTTCCCTGAGGCTCTTGGAGGAAGGTATTATAAAGTAGATCCTAGAAAATCCATATTTAAGCATAACTTGGATTTGAACTGATAACAAATAATTATCACTGTGCATAAATGTCCCAGTTTTCCAGTTTCCGACACAGGACCAACAGGCATACAAAACTACATGGGGTCAACTAACTTATTTCAGGTATTTTATATGCACTTCCACATTTTTACATGGTTGTATTTTTTAAAGAACTATTGACCTGGAAATAAAAATTTATTCCTCCTTTTTATTTGATTTTTTTCACAGGCAATATTTTAAACTAGAATTGGTTTCTCTCTGCTCATTAACCACCTCTTTTCTCTGCCAGACTCAATGTCAGATAGGACGACAAAAGTATTGCATACTAGTGATGATAGGTAATTTGCCTGGACAAGCTGGCATATTAGATGATGTTTTCCTGAGAAAATGACATCCTCTGAGGACAAAATCAGATTTTTTTTTTAATTGGATAGATGCCATCCACACACTGAGAAGTTTTGGCTTTTTCAGTGCTTATCTGATCCTCTTTATTTAAAGCATTTAAAGAAAAAAAAGTTACCTTGATTGCAGCTGAGTTTGGGGCTAAAATCAGGAGTAAAAAGCCGGTATAGCTGAACTTTGAGATGTTTTACTCCTAAGTGAATAGAAACTCATTAGTTCTCTCTCATTTCTAAATAGACACAAAACACAAATGTTGGAACAATCACCTGCCAACAACCTTCTACAAAGTCAGACAGAATCTATAGGGTGTAAATGGACATGCTCATGGCTCTTCTGAGAAGAACAAATGGGAGTTTAAAGGATCTCAATACAACTATAGAAGAATTAGTGAAAACAGAATGATGGATTTGTTCATTTGGGATACAGAAGACCTGTGAAAATAGCCTGCATGACCACAAACAGTTCCAACAGGAGCTTAAAGCCATTCCTTTTGAGTGGGGCAGAGGAAGTCCTTGGGCCTGGAAGTTCTTGGCTCACATCCCAGGAGCATCTTCAAATGACTGGAATGGTTTTCCCTCTTTGTCAACCTGTTTGGGAAGAAGCATTTTCAATAGTGAGCACATCTGGAGAGCTGGGTCAGGTTCTGGGCTCCCCAGCACAATGCAGGACGTACTGGAGATAGGACAAAGAAGGGCCATGAAGATGGGAAAGGGCCTGGAGCATCTGATGTGCAAAGAGAGGCTAAGAGAGCTGAGCCTGTTCAGCCCAGAGAAGAAAAGGCTCAGGGGATCTTTACACTGTGCATAAATACCTCATAGGAGGCATTAAGAATGATGGGCTTTTTTCAGTAGTGCCTAGGACAGGACAGACAACGAGCACAAACTCAAATATGGGCAATTTTATTTAAGTGTAAGAAAAAAGGGTTGGTTTTTTTTTTACTGTGAGGATGGTCAGACACTGAAATGATTTGTCTAGATGGATTATGGAGCCTCCATCCTTGGACGTACCCAAAAACTGACTGCATGTGGCTCTGTGCAAACCTGTTCTAGGTGACCCTGCTTGACCAGGGGGGCTGGATGACCTTCTGATTCCTACCAACTCTGGAGGCATCTGTACAGACTGGCAACAAGGATCATTGTTTTGCCTTCTGGCACATTTTTAATATTCCATAATAAATAATGTGAAATATAGTTTAACAAGTTTCCTGTCTGTTTTTAACATAATTTCCCTCTTATTTTTTCACCACAGGTTTTTGTGAGGAACTTTCAAGTCAACACCAGTTACACATGTTTCAGGAAGGGAAAATGCATTAGGCTTAATGCAACACTTTTAATGTAAAAAGTGTCAATGAGTAGGAGCTGACAGCTCACCCTTGGGAAAATATGGAAACTGGGCTTAGAGTTGCAGTTTAAGCTTGGAGTTTGCTAGTTAAATTCCCAGCAGGTCAGTTATTCAGTGAATGCATTCAGTTAACCAGAGACAAGATATCCTAAAAATGACACCTTATTACAGAATGGGAAACATGGGATAAGCTATTAGCTTTCCTTTCCCTTCCTCTTCTCAGCTTATCTATCCCATTTTTAACTCCTCTATCTATCAAGGAAAGAAGAAAAAGAAACAGCCATTAGTCATATGCTTTTCATTATCATGGCTGTGACGTTACAGGCACATGCACAGACTGGATCATCTCATTAAATTCTGATGACAGGCTGTGCTCAGATGCCTCTTGCTTCTTCACAATGCACAAATGACTTTTTCCAGCCACTCACCGGAAATGCATACAATCTGGTACAAAACCAATACCAAATAATTTTAAAAGGATTAGCAAGCCTGCATAGTTCAGCATGTCCTGCTCTTTTGGAGAGGTACATAAAACTCCCTTTCATGGAAAAAGGTTACTTTCTAGTGGTAACCCTGGGAGCACTCTCAATCATTCCCTTCCACTGCAAACTTGATATTTTTTCACAGAGAAACTCATGTCATTCCCCTTCCAGACAGTAAAACATAAAATTGTGGGAATTTTTTCTTTAGTTCCATATTATGTCAGTTATATCACCACCCTCTATCTACTGCTTAAACACTTGTTTTTGATGGACTGTGCTTATGCAAAATAAAATGAAATAAAGAGTTTAATGAATAATGAAATGAATTAAATTGCGAACATTTTATTTGAACTTTTTGGGGAAATTTCCTTCTGTAAGATGTGAAAGTAATGAAAAATGAATAATGCATGAAAAAAATATCATTAAATGCATTGAATGAGATATTTGAGGAATATTGTTCAATAATCCTTTGGGAAACTAAATGTCTTACGTCTTGTTTCTAATTTGACATACTCCAGTTTCCCACATAACAATCAAATCTTTAGACAGCATTTGTGATTGTTATTGCAGAATACCCCAAAGAGCAAAAAGATAGGTTGGTAACAGCTATTACAGGAAATTATTTTATTAAAAAAACGATCCATTGTTCTTGAAGGAGATTATTTCTTTTCTTTGTACTTTGCATACTGACAGCACGTTATACTGAATGGTCACTCCTCCCTCTGTTCCCAGGATACTTTGAAAATTACCTTGGTCTCAAAACCTGGAAAATACTGATTCTTTTTAGTTCAGTATATGGGCTATTGGCAGACTGAGGACATATTTTCTGGAGCTGGAAAGAGCAGGAATACTTCTTTAAGTGCTCTTGCAGGTTCTGTATCTGAAGTCTTATCTCCCTGTATGTCAGTTTTTTACCTGTAAAACATGCTCAACAGTCCATCCTTTCTGCAGTCTTTTTGTCTATTCAAACTGCAACAATTCAAGGCAAATGACTGAATCTTTTTGATATATTTGTGTATCACCTAGTGTGGTGGAGCCCTAGCAACCAGAAGTACCACAAGCAGAGAGGGCAAACAGGGAATGACATGCCAGTTTGGGCAGCAGTTTGTGTGGAAGAGCATGCAGGAAGGGTGCTGAAGCCCTGCCAGCTTGAGCAGGGGGCAGTGGCATTCACCCAGCAGAAAGCCATGGCTTGTCTAAGTTCCACACACAGAGTGACTGACACAGCTGCCCAGACAGAGCTGGGGTGAACTTGCTGCTACTCAAGTGTCAGCTGCTGGGTGTGCCCTGCTCTTAGGCACCCTTATGGCACTTAAGGACATGGTTGAGTGCTGGACTTGTCAGTGCTGGTTTAACAGTTGTGATGCCTTTTCCTTAAAATCAAGAGGTGAACACAGAAGGGGAAAAGGGATTTTACCTTGGTATTTATTTTTAGGATCCTTAGGTGCACCACCAGGGATGAATGCACCTCCATGCACCCCACAATGGCCACTCCAATCTCTCTCCCCGAGATGTGGTCTTACATTCTAGGTCTTACTAATTAGCATATCTATCTAAAATTCCCCAATGAACGGCTCGACTGAGCCGCCCCCTTCCCCCAGGGAACCTTCCCCTGGATGGTTCTATCTTAGTTTACAAAATGTGTTCTGGAGAGGTCCTTGGGGTCTGGGCACACTGATCCCTGACTACAAAGCTTCTAAAATGTTCCATCTCCTAGCCTGACAAACAAGTAGGAAAAAAGCACTGAGAATACGGAAGTTGTAAAAAGGTATAAAAGGGGTATAAAAGAAAAGACAAAAATCATCATGGCATCAGTTTGACTCGATGATACTAAGGTCTTTTCCAAACTAAATGTTTCAATAATGCTATGAGACTAGTCAATCCCCCAGTATTCTCTCTGCTTTCTCATGCTTCTTTTCAAACTCAGCGTCCTGACTTAGAGCCTGAATGCATCTTTCTGACATAAGAGTGCTCTTCAGGGCATCAGCACACAGGGTCTACAATTAAAGCAAAAGAACCCAAAGGGGTGAGCTGTAAGAACTTACTTTGTGCCTTAGGATAGAAACATAAACCTCACTATTTCTGATGTCTGTTTCTACATTTCCATGTCTCTCTCTCTTTTTTTTTTATTTAAACTTTTCTTACTTTAAAAAAGAGAGATATTTTCTTGGTGTACACTTGGAGACCCTGAAAGAGGCAAAGAAGGTTGTGGTCACTGCTGTCAGCTACAATCCCAACTTCATTTCAAACCTACTTTTGAAGCAAGAGTCCCGTTTTTGGGGGAAAACCCAATATCTTCAAATGTGATATTGTACACCATCAAGTAATAAAAATAGTGACAAACTTAATAGTTTGAATTTTTTTTAAATTGATACTGAAAGCAATTATGACGCTGTCTTTCTATGTGTTGTAATGCGTGCTGCTCCACAGGCAGGTCACTGTAGCTAAATTTCTCCAGTGTTTTTCTTTGGCACTGACAGCATCCCTCATTAGTTTCTTTATTAGTACATTTAAATACCCTTGTAGCACCATTAAGTTTGAAACGGCTTTATTCTTTGTTCAGCAATATTTACGTTTAAGGTATTTTCTCAGCCCACCCTACGAGATCCCTCACAACAGATGCTAGTGTGCAGTTGAAGGAACTTGAACCAAATTGCAGGTAATAGTCCGTGCTTATTTGTTTTGTGTGAGCTGTGGTTTCTATAGCTACTGTACATCTGCTCCATGCCATTTGCTGATCACTTTCTGTAGTTGTCTCAGTCTAGATATTTAAAGCACTCTGTACTGATTCTGCTCAGCACAGGAATCTGACAATGGCTTGACATGCAAACCAAGCTACAAATTTGGAAACATGTTTGAAAACAGCTGCTGAGCCTACACATTCATTCTCTATCTACTACTGGCCAAACCTCTATCTACAAATGGCCACCTAACCAAAAATTCAATCAGACAGTGCTCCAGTCTCAGCAAAAGACTTGAAAGCACAGCTGACATTGGGCGCAATTAGGCATGGCTTTAAACTGGTGAATAAATTAAGCTCCAGAGTGGGAACCCAGAGGCAGAGACTGCAAATTCCTCTGTATTCTGTACTTTCACCAAAAATAGAAAACTTTCCTGGGTGATAGATATCATTTTGTTAAGGCTGATGAAATTACCTGAGAGCTGCACCAAAGATAAATTCAACTTGCTGATTTTCTACTGAAGTCTTTCCTTCTGATGTAAAAGCAGAGTAGCAGCATCGTGGCATTTCAAACTTTGCCTTTATTGAAGGATTTCCTTTTTTTGTCCTGAAATCTCTGTTTCTGTCATTGAAAATAATGCCATTTGGCTAAATCCTTGTGGTTAAAGAATGACAGTAAGGGACAGTGTTTTGCAAATTTTATAACATTTGTGTATGCTTTTTCTCCCTGACACCCTCTATCAGATATTTCAGCTTTTTTGGGGGGGGACTTATTTGTTAGTGAGAGTTTGCTTTTCTAAGTGTGCAAGAGTGGCAAAGAACTGCATTGGTCCTATCTGCCTCCACAGCCTACTTTCCAAAATAAGTTTGGCTTATATGATCTGTTTTTCAGATCTTGCTTTACAATTGCTCACTTGTCAGCTAATTCCAGCTATATTTGACCAAAAGGGTAGAGATCTCAAAGGTATTACATGCCTATAAACTAATTCTCCCTGGCTCCATCTCCCCCCATGAAATACCCAGATTAGTTCCTGCAGTGATGAAAAGGCTGCAATGCTCAGCTGCACTGTCAGACAGCAGAGAGTCCACCTGGGAGACAGCCTCTGGAAACAGGACCTCTGAAGTGCTGCAACACATGGATATGCCACTTTCTAGAACCAGATAGATCTAATTGCTGCTTCAGTTTTCCTGGTAAAAACTTAGGATTTGTATTGATTCCCAGCATTTTTTTTCCACTCAATTTTAAGGTATTTTTGGTCTTGATGGCAAAACAATGACACGCAAATCAGTTATAGTGCACACAAATTCCTTTAATTAAAAAGCTCACTTATTTAAAATATAAGAAGGTATCCAGCACATTAATTACCTTCAGCAACAGCCATGTAGTAATAGGCTGGGTTTTATTAGGTCATAATACTGGACATTCTGTCATAATCTGATATGGACTTTCTACAAAAAATTAACGAGAACAAATGTTCCCTTTCTCTTTTCAGTTCTTCTCAAGTATTAGATATCACCCATACTTTTTTCTCAGGTACAGCAGAGCTCCCAGATTCTGTATTTTGTAAGGAAGAAATGAATGCTTATAGTATATGAGAAGCTGTAGCTGTAAGATAAATGCAAATTAGATCTATTGGCAAAAGAGAAATCAGATTCTTTACTCTGAGAAGAGTGTAAAAATCAGCAAGAAAAACTTACTGAGATCTTACTTCCAGGGTAGAAGGGATTTTCTAGGACTAAGTATGACTATTTTGATAATTAAATGGATGAGTTTAAGCTACATATAACCTAAACAAGAAAAGCCCAGCCTCTTTGAGCCTCGGCTAGAGGCATTCAGGCTTGTTCTACTCGCACAGTGCATCACTGAGTGCCACAGTTTGCTCTACACACACACCACTGCAGCAAAGTACATAACTAGTTTTCCCCAGTTTGCTCAAAAGAGAAGTTAAATTTTCCATCTGGGAGAAGTTTCTGTGGCTCTGTTCCAGCAGTTCATGAAATTGAAGTGGCAATAAAATGGCTGTTTCGCTGCTGGCAGGAACTTCCTGCCTTTCAGGGAGCAGGGAGCCGGTGGCTGCAAGGGAAGATAAAGCCGTGCTGTGGAAGAGGGGACTGGGGGATGGCTCCACAGGGCACAGCAGGGCAGCACCACCTGGGCAGGAGATGTGTGACAGTCTCCTCCTCCTGGCTGGGGTGTTGGGCATGGAGAGCTTGGGCACTGGGACAGGAATGATGCTGCTGCTGCCAAGCTCCCCTCAGGAGCATGGGCGGCTTGAAGGAGTCATTGGCCAAGCCTGGTCAGTAAAGGGGCTCCTCCCTGAATACAGCCCGACCCAATTATTGTCCTGTTTGCTGTTCCAGCACAAGGAATGTTAAATGAGACTAATGTGCACTTGTCAGCCAGTGTGTGGTTCGATACGGCAGGTCAGAGAAAGGGGTGGGCAATGCCAATAAAAACAGTATTTGCTACATGAGGCAGCAACATTGACCTGGACATGTGGATCAGATTTAATATTCAGTCTTTCTCTTTTCTCCTCCTTTAGCATCAGTGCTTCTAATCATAATATATTACCAGTTAGCCCAATGTGACAAGGTGTAAAGTTAGGGAAAAAACAATGTTGGTGAGTTGGGTTTTTTTATTTCCTTGGATGAACAGAAAATCAGGGACATCATATCTATTATATGAATAAAATGCATCCTGATGCTACAGCAGCACGATCTGATTTCATGGTACTCTCTAAACCAGAAAACAAGTGGAGTGTTTTTTATATAAGCAAATATGATTCAAGGATCTGAAGGAAGTTTTTTCTTTCTTGTATATAACTAAAGGATTTAAAATAATTGCTTAGAGGTGTCTGCTTACTGAATTCCGAACCTCACTGAAAGATTCAGTCAGTCTGATATTTTTTGTTTACTTCTACAGAGTATATAATTACAGTTTTAAAGACAAATGATACCAACTGTATCTGTTATATGATGTATGAAAAAAAAAAGGTACATTACATTTATACAAATTTCTTCTTCCAGTGCTGAGCTAACCCTTATATTTCCCCTGCAGCCAGAGAGGCAATGGTCCAAAGCATGAACAGAACTTAAATGCATTTACTTCAAGCAAAGGGTTATGACCTGGTTTAACTATGTCCTGGAGACTAGTTTGACTGGCAAGCGTGTCAGAGTTTGCAGGGTTGGTGCCTTAATCCTCCAGGCCTTTCAATGACATCTGACACTGTTTTCACTCTGTCAGGGCTAATAAAAGGCCCAGTGGATGATTATCTTTAAATACTATAGCCATTGAAAGTGAATTATTGATGGACATTGCTTCATTTATTTGAAAGTAGCTTTTATTTCTATTACATTAAAAAGTAAACAAAATAACAGATGGATACCATCTTTTTTTTGTCAAATAAAAAAAAGGTAATTGAATATTGTATCTATTTAAATGTGAATGCTAGTCTGAATCAGAATGCTATTTTTTGTCATTGTTTTATTCTTGTAGTTCATTTTGCAATTAAATCAATCTATTTTTTGCTCCTGAAAAAAGGGGGAAAAAGACCATACACTTTTTCAATTTTTGAATCATTTGGTGAATTAAACTTAAGATGATGCTGCATAGCTTGGTGTTAAAATATTGTCTTTCTGGTGCAAAGTGGAAATTATTTTTGGAGGTTGATTTTTTTTTCCCCTTATGTGTTTGGAAGATCATAACCTGGGACTTAAGCAGCCACAAACACAGAGGAACATTGGAGAAAGGGAAAAAAAATCTCTTTCTTACTGGCTGTAAGAAAGAAGAAAATGGCTTGAAGCAGTGAAAATCTCTACCTAATTTAGAAATACAGAGAAGGATCCAAAACCCCTGGTCCTAGAAGCAGAACTAAATAACTGTCTCCTTGCTTGACTGCAGGAGGAAAGTGGAGAGCTTCACAGTTATTTTTGAAAACAGCTTACCTACTGAGCACCAAACCTGCCTGATAAGAAAACAGGGAAGGAGAGCACCTCCACTTTTTGGAGCTCACATGCCTAACTCAGAAAAATGCCTGTGGAGAAAATGTAGCTTCAGACTGCAGACCTTCCTTCCTAGCGGGTGGCTGCAGGCACAGAACTCAGCCCCAGCCCTGGTTAGCTCCCACCTCTTCTGCAGCAGGCAGAGGCTGGAGCATGGGTGAGACTCTGAGCTCTGTATGGAAGTGGGGAACACTCAGCATGATGGGGGTGGCACACAGTTAGTGGGAAAGCTTAGGGAGAGTACCCAGCTCCCTGTGAGCCATGGCACCAGGCCAGCTCATGTCTATGCTTTCATGGCCCCAGGGACTTTGTATCCCTTCCCAAGTCTCTCTGAACCTCTTGAGCACTTCGTACTCTCTACTGTACACTGGGACTCAGAACCAGTATGTCCTGGGACATGGTATGGATGTCTGCTGCTCTGGGACAGGACACTTCATGATTTTTTACCAGAAGTACTGCTCCTTAGCACAGCATGGATAATTGGGAATTATGCTTCTGTATTTGGGATACCTACTTGGGAGGAATTGTCCTACCAGGAACAGCAGGAGCACCATTAGATGGAGAAATTTCCCCTTCCTCCCCTGCCAGAAGCAGACCAAACCTGTGTTGCTTTGATGCATCAAAGATTCAAGGCTTGCCTCTCAAGCTTCTCTGCCTCACTGAGACCATCAATCATTTTTAGTGTATTTCACATGTGTGTCATTTGTGAAGCACTGAAACAAACTCTGGCATTCAGATTATTTGGAAGCTGCTGTAGCTGGGGTTTCTGCTTCCAAAACCTGCACTCCCCAGTCACTCTGAGTGACCACATCTCTGCTTCAAAGTGGGCTGAAGATGGAGAGGCATATGAAGAATGCTGAGCTGTCAAATCACTCAGCTCCTCACTTCATTTCTGGGTGCCCACAGTGACACTACATACAAACTAGGATTTTGGGGTTTGCATTTTCTTTTAATTTTGAGCTAATTTCTGAATCAAAAAAAGTTAGTTCTCACGAAAAGAAAACTTTCCATGAACAGACCATTTAATTCCACAATCTACTCCAGGCCAGAGCATTTGGGTGTAAATCACACCAAATTTGGCTCCATTCATGCATGATAGTCTTGTGATATCATCCCAGCAATCACTGGGAATGCTGACCAACCCCCTTTCCACATCTGGGAAGTGTAACACATACCACTGGCACCATGTTTACACTTACCTTTCCCATGCACTGCAGCAGTTGCTGCTGATGTGGAAATCACCATAGTATGGGACCAAAGGACAACCAGACAGGACATAAGCATGGAAAATTTGATTCCAGAGATCTGTAACTATATCTGCAGATACAGAGATATAGAGAGCTCTGTGTGTGTGTGTGTATATAGCCACAAGCAAAAGAAGTCATTTTTATGAGGGGGCTGTACATCAAGCACTATTTTCCATTTATATGATGAAAAGATCCATGTTTGGAGTAAGGCTGTATTAAGAAAGCTGGGCACTCTGGTGCTGTTCCAAAACAGGGGACTGAGACATGGGCAGCACCAGCTGCTTCCTCCTCAGCTCTTCTCCTGCTACTGCACTTTATAAAGAGAGCAATTGCTGGTCACTCCATCTGTCTCCTTCCCTGATTAATAGAAAGATGGTCAGGACTTTAACCTACTGCTTGTGCTTGGACCAGTGATCACAAAACTTGGTGCTGCCATATTTCAGGTGTTTTGCATTGAAAAGCAACTGTTAGGACTAAGTGCTAGTGGGGCTCCCAGGGAAAACTTGGTGAAATGTGTGGGTAGAGTGGGCACGGTCACTGTTCTAGCAGCAGCCAGTCACAGACAGTCAGGACACCAGCCACCCTGTACCCTGGTCTGGCCTGAGAACAAGCACTGCTCTCCTGGACAAAAATCTTTAGCAGTGGACATGTAGCCACAGAGAGAAATAGTTCAGATGCTCAGAGTTGTCCTCAGAAGCTGTCCAACCCTGCTGATACGATGGGAAGTATAGAATAGCCAGAGGATAACAAAGACAACACAAGTGGTTGAAGAAATATTAGGTCTCACTTCCCTTCTCTGCCTGCATAGAAAGGCAGGGAAAATAATTTCAAAAAGAGTGATAGAAACAGTGTAGAAATTGCATTTTCATTTTCTGACTGACAATGGGAAACTCCAAGGCAGTCGTGCTGGACTTCAGAATAATCTACCTGAGGTTGTTTATTACTAAAATAACTAATCAGGCCACTAACTAAACAGCTCTTCACCATTCCTTCCTGTGATACATTTCTTTTAGTATCATAGCCAATTATTTTCTAGAGATAATAATCAAGGCTTTTCTGCCTCTGGCCACCTCTTTCCTACCATTTAGTTGCTGTAAGAGATTGGTTATGCACATCTCCAACAATGTGTGCAGCTCCTCATAAGGATACTGTAATTTGGCATGCCTGTTCTGATCTCACTGCTTTGTTTCTTTAGATGTCATAAAAAACACCTTATCCCTCTGCACAATCACAAGTCAAGTAGAAATTACTGCTTCCTTACCTTCTGGAGACTGATCTGGTTTCTATGATCCCACATTTCTTCAATTCTTTTGCCTGTCAGTACAAGCCCCAGTTCTCCTATTCCTATCTTTAAAACACAAGTAAAATGTTGAAATGTTTATCAGGACAACAGTAATGACTTTAGGCATTTCTCAATACCTGCAGAAAGAGGCACTACATTCAGGATTTGATGGTTTTCCTTAACGTGGCAGCCAGGACCCTGTCTCTCTAGGTGGCAATTTCTTGATAGCGATTTCTCAGTTGCAGCTGGAGAGTGCTCAAAGGAGAGAAACAGTAAGTGAAGAACCAGAACCAAGGTTGGAAGCTGTTGCTTCCCTTTGGATAGAATCCTACCCATCAACAGATCTGGGCAAAGCAGCGGTTCCTGGCTCTTGCTGCCTTCCTGCAGGTGCTCTGGCAAGGCCCCACAGGAGCTTGCCTTGCTGGGCTGATGGCTCACACCCCAGCCATCTGCAGCAGCACTGGAGGAACCTGCTGGGAAGCACTGCCCTGCCTGGCATGGCCTGTTAGCTGTACCTTGCCTCAGTGCAATGCCCGCCGGCTGCCTGTTCCAAATGTCACTCTTTGGCTAAAATAATCAGACAGGGTGGTGTTTGCTACCCTTCATGCATGTAGAGGATACAGCCTATCTGAGTGCAGGAAAGCACTTGGAATTGAGTAAATTGTCCTAAGGCTACTGAATCAGAGCAGCTATATCTATCTCAGTTCAAACAATGAAATTCTGAGCATCACTTTCCTGCTGTCCCAGGAAATAGTCTTCCGGTCACTTCCTCAGCTGTTGCTTATAATTTATGAGAGTATATGGTCTTTTTGATTAATAATTCAGGAATTACATTTATTATAGAGCATTAGGCTCCCAGAGGAGTTCGGAAGCTCTCTCTCAAATTTCCAGAGAAATCCAAAGAACTCTCTCAGGTCTGCTCTCCTTTAACATCTCCACCCTGAAACTTAATACATTAATGATTTAAAGATTGAAGGAAAATTATTGCATGTGCAATAATATCTTCAGATTTAGAAAGATCAAGCTTTTAAATCCATATTATTGAATTCCCAGCAATGGCTCCTTTTTTTTCACTAAGACTTTTTCAGACTTGTGTTAGTTATATTGTAACATTTACCCTACAGCTGCTTTACATTTGCTTTGATATTTTATTCAGTTAGTCTTTGAATTGATAGGCCGTTCATAAAACCAAAGGAACAGAATGACTAGATTATCCTCAGACTAAGTGAGGAGAGAGTGAACAATTATCAGATAGCAATACATTTCTCATATGAATCTGAGTTTGTGATTCCTCTCACACCACTATCAAGCAAAACTAGCTTTGCTACTCTTATGGATCCTTTTGCGGAATATAGTACTTTACCTAAAATGGATTCATATCAAACTATGTTCAAAATAACCAGTTGAAGGGAGTTCATGACCCAGCAGAAAAATAATGCAGTAAGCAAGGCCCAGGGCTGCCCTGAGATGCTCTCAATTTCCTCTATTGCCATGACACTTTTATTGAAAATGACTGAGCTCAGAGACACGTAAGGTCTCCAAAGTCCATTTCTTCAGTTAAAAGCATGGGCAGGATAAAACCATGTTTGTTTGCATCTCTGCTAGATATATTTAGTCTGAGATAGAACATAAGCACTACCTAATAGAAGGCTTTCCTGTACCTTGTCCTGCTCAGTCACCACAGCAAATCTTGCCTTGAACATTGCTGTCACTGGGGGGAAATGAGCAACGTCATCAGGAAGGGAGGTTTATCCTTTATTCTGAAGACTACTGCATTGGCCTAATGTAAGCAGTGTTAGTAAAACTTCCATGACTTCACAGGAAAGATAAAATCCTTTTTTTTTTCATTTACATTCAACACAATGTATGGGCTTTATGCTGCAGCAGCAGCAGACTCACCTCACTGCTGTGATGAGTGTAGGAGAGTTAGAGGACATAAAGGGGAAATCCATGCTACAGGGCTGATTGGCTCCATGTGGTTCCAAGAGTCTGAGACTAACATCACACAGGAAACCTCCCGCCGTTGCACCAGCACTGGCCCGCCTCCACTGCGTCACTGGCAGCAGGGCTCCCCTGGGCTGGGATCAAGGTTTCCCACTGTGCTGCTGTCTGAACCAGCCCTCTGCTGGGTTCTACAAACTTGTGGAGGAAATTAAAGGCAGGGTTCTGGGTATAAAAGGACATAGAAGTAAAGAGTGAATGGGGAACTGTGGGGCTCCAGCCTTCCTTATAAGAAGAGCAGAGTTAAATCTTCCTAAATCTTTGTTTTCTCAACAAAACTAACTTAAATTTTTCTAACTTAAATTCTTTTCTAACTTGAATTCTTTTCTAACTTAAATTCCCTGCAGCACCTAGCACCATAGTTTATGTTCATGCATTTAAGAAATGCCCTCTATGCTATTTTTTAAGCTATGCAGGGTACCAGCCAATGTTGCTGCCTTGTTAGAAATGTTTAGGGGCACAGTGACAGGTCACACTAAATAAAGCTCTGTGGGTTTCTGTACTTGGGAGCACTACTATATGCTCTTACTGTCCATCACCATCTGCATCAGGAAACACATGAACTCACTATTTTTGTCCACATTCAAACTGGTCATAAATTTTTATAGCCTAGTTTACTGAACTTTCCCATACAAATGCTGCAAGCAGAATAATGAAGCACACCAGCACATGTTTCAAATGCAGCTCAATTCAGCTAGTAATCTATCATGGGATTTTTTGCAGGCCTCTTTTTGGTGGCCTCTTTTTGGTGGCCTCTTTTTGGTGTGCTCAGAGGGCACACACCCTTACTAAAGACTCCCAAGTGTTCTGGCTCAGAGGGATGGGAATTGGTGGGCATTGCTCTGAAATGAGGGAATGTGCTCATTAAAAATGATTTCTGGTATGAAATGGAGACAAGTGGCACTTAGAACACCTCCTTGTTGTGACCCTTCTTCTCCCTGAGGAGGTAGGATGTGCAAACATGGCTCAGAGTAATGATAACTTGTTAGAAAGAATGAGCACAGGCTGGAGGCAGGGAAAGGATTTTCTGGATTTTGCTCAATTCAGTCTATGTTTCCACATACTTGACTTGCATAAGTGAAATTGCCTGATGATACTCAAAAATTTGCATTTCTGAGTACACAAGAGGAATAGCCTTCAGCTAATCAAATCAATAAAATGCAGCATCTCTGTGGGTGGATTAAAATGCAATTAAAATGGGATTTCTCTTTTAAAACTGTTCCTTTAAATTATATGTCTTCAGATGGTAAAATTCAGCACAAATTTGGACAGGCTATAAAATTCTTTCCTCAGGAGGCTGGATTATGATGTGGAACTAAATGTAAATAATTCAATTTTCTATTAGGCTGGTTTTTAACTTTTACACTATGCTACTAAATTTGATAAACTTTTCCTGACAAAATTAAATAGAGTGGATGTCTTATGGCATGTCACAGACCATACAATACCAAGTGAGGAAAACCAGTATATATGCAGTATATATGTTATTTAACTGTTTAAGTACAGAGTTTACTGGCAAATAAATGAAGTCAAGTTTTCACGACTACTAAGGTGTATCAGATATTCTAACTGCTTGTTAGAATATGTCATTAGGCTCTACGCCTGAAACACGAGGCTTTGTCTGTCTCATTCTACTGCATTGCTCAGTTTGAAACTCAGAGATGGCTGCATATGATGAAGTTTGAAAAACATTTTTAACATATCATCTATTCCTGTTTTAAATGGGAATGACTGTTTCTACCTATGTTATTGCTTTGAAATATTTTAGTTTGTAGAAACGACCAAGGAAGTTGCTAACAAAAAGCCCTAAAGCATGATAATTACTGCTAACTTTCTCTGCTTGCCCCTTTCTTCACAGTGTATTTCTTCCAGCAAAACATTGCAACAAAATGGAAAAGATGAAACTTCCCCTCTGGACGCCTTTAAAAGGGAGGCTATAAATGTTTTATATTGCATCTCAGGGTATTATGCTGCTTCCCCAGGAGGCCAAGTGTTCAATGGGAAACCATCAAAGTGCTGTAGGTTAGTTACCTGCTTCCTCATTTACCTGTGTGATCATGACATCCCTTACACCAACCACCAGTTATGAGGGGCAAGGAGAGTAATCTCTTTGCTGTATGAACACCTCTCTTGGAGACTATTACATTTGCAAATGAAGCCATCTTTTTGTCACTGGTATTTTTCTACATCTCGTCACTGCTGATCAGCATGAAGAGCTTTTATAGAGAACTCCCATTTCCATGTTAAGGGGTTTTTTTCCATGGTTATTGCATTTTAAAAAGAAACAATTTTATAAACTTGTGGAGCCTCCTCTTCTCCTAGAAGGTCCATTGTTCAGCCTCTTTCTTTACAGCCACAAAAATCCTAGTAGATTTTCATCAAAATGTCCAAGCACATTAGGTATTGGTCAGGCATTAGAAAAAAATTATTTTTAAAAACCTTCTTAATTTTTGGGACTTTTCTTTAACATTTTACCTCCTGCTACACTGAGAGTGACACCACAGCTCTACCTTGAGCAAAAAGAGAATTTTGAGTGAGCCTACAAATTTTATGAGTGATGCCTATCATGCAACTGGAAGCATGTGAAGCAGAGGAGTCAACTCCCGTGTCTGCCTAAAAATTCTGTCTGGAAAACCCAGGACTGCTGTATCTCCATGTGATCCTAATAGGCAGCTCTCCACCTCATGTGAGACCTAATTGTGCAGCACAACCTCCAGGCCCCACTCCCTCTCACTTTTGCCACATTAGATTCTGTGCTGATATTTTTATTGTCAAGAAACCTACAAACAATTACATTGTAGAGGGTTAGCACAGATTTTGGCCATGATATTTGCAAACCACAGCCATTTGCAGTCCAGAAGGAACTGAATGGCTTTAAATGCATCATGGATACAGCTGTGACCATGGTAAGGAGAACCTTCACTGCTTGGAAAGTGACAGGTAAAAAGTAATTTGATATTGCTGTCCAAATTTTAATAGCATTTGTTAAACTTCAGAATTAACATTTACAGCTATTAATGAGGACAGTTCCCATCTCTTAGAATTACCACCAGGAACTCTTCTGTCTGAATCTGAAGGTGACCTCTGTAACTGTAGAGGTGAGGTATTAATGAAAGTTAATTCATTAACTAATTAATGGAAGCTAATTATGCCAGAGCTTAAGAGGAGTTGTGGAACTACATATTGTGGTTGCATTACTGCATTAAACATTGAGCTGTGGCTTGTGTAAACAAGATTAGGTCACTAGACTATAGGCAGCACTTGTTGATGAAAAGTGAAATGTGATAAATTTCTCCATCCCAGTATGATTTCTTTAATAAGATTAGGTCTAATGAACAAACCTTGTATTAAACAAAATATATAGATGATTAATAACAGTTTCATATTATATAAATAAAAATATAGCTTTTACAGTTTCCTTTAATAATTGCTTTGAAAATACTACCAGTGAAAAACTTGATGAGAATGTAATTTAATGAACGGTATTTTACACCATAAAGTACTGTTTCATGTGGCTTTGTAAAAGCATCTTTTCATTGGATAATAAACAATGTAGACCTGGTGTGATCATTTTAATAAAGGACAACTTTAGTGTTACTAAGTAAGTATACTAAAAATTGTGCTGATTGCTAAAGCTCAACTGGAGTTGAAGCTGTCCAGAACCATAGGGGAAAATAAAAGAGGTTTTTCAAATATATTATTGGCAATAGGCAGTATAAAAGTAACATCAGCTCATCACAGGCTGAGGAGTCACCCCACAAACAGGGACACAGACAAGGCACAGGTGTTTAACACATTCTTTGCCTCTGTCCTCAGCATGGATGGACCGAGAGGCTCTCAGTGCCCTGAGCTGGAGGACCATGACTGCGAGAATGATCAGCCCTGAAACTGTGCTGGTTCTGCTGCTCCAGGTGGATCCCTAAAAATTTATGGGGCCTGATGGGATTCATCCAAGAATCCTCAAAGAGCTGGCTGATGTCATCTCAGAGCCTCTCTCAATGATTTTTGAGCAGTCTTGGAAATCCAGAGAGGTCCCAGCTACTGATGAACATTGTCCCAGTTTTCAAGAAGGGCAAGAAGTAGGACCCCACACTCTACAGGCCTCTCAGTCTCACTTCAGTGCCTGGTAAAGTTATGAAGAACTACAAGCAGAGGCTTGTAGTTGCTTAAATTAGTTTGCTTGTTTCCTGAGCCAACAGGTAAAATAACTCCCTGAGTCACAATGTCCTAGAATTATTTCAGTCTTTCTTAAAGGGGTGTGTGTGTGAATGTATAATTACATATATCTGGCATATAAATTTGAAATATATATGGAAAGCAAATTTGTGTCATAATTTGATGAACAAATCATATTCACTTTGGTGAAGGAATTCTTAAGGATATTTATCTGCAGTATAAGATGAGCCTTAGGACTTACCAGGGCCTTTGGATGATATAAAAATCTAAAAACCTGACATAAATCACACCGTCAGAGGAGTGTACTAGTCTCATTTTACTGATAAATACTAACAATTTGGTTTAGCAGCTCATTGTATTAAACATCTGTTCTAGCGATGAGTTAGAAAAATTATGAGACAAATCACTATCTGCTCTCACAGAACAGATGTAAGTCAATCACCTCCAAGCTTTTCTTCCCACTCATGAATTAAAAAGTATCATTGATGCAACATGACCAGAAGCAGAAAGCAGCTGAGCTATTTCAAGGAACCAGAGGCACAGTTTCCAGAGAAAGCCTACCTGCTTGTTTTCATTTGGAGTGCAGTCAAAATTTACAAGACACAAACGCTTGGGAAAACTATTCTCTACCTCCTGCTGCAGTGTGTTAAGGATCTTTTACTTGTAAAAACAATGCATTATTTTGTGAATGAGATGCCCAGAAGTTCAGGACATGCTTATTTTGCTGGCCAGGAATATAAAGAGTTAGCTCAGAGAAATCACCTGCTTGAAGTATTGGATACACATTTCTGAGCTCTCAGCTACTTTCAGATACTACATATGCAGCTCCCACTGAAGCTGATTAGTTACAAATCCGTACACAGACTCAGACCTTGGGAGGTTCAGCTCTGTTGAGAAGGGTAATGTAAGGTGGCCGGCTGGAAATAAAAGGAGGAATGGAGCAGCTGCGCACCTGCCTTCCTCAAATGCCTGCTTACAAATGCTGCTGTGTACTCAAAAGAGCGCCATTCCAACAGAGGATAAATATTTGTTACAGCTAACAGACATCTTTGCATAAAATTAGCACATTTGGAAGCATGTGAAAGAAAATAAATGAAAGAGAAACAGTGCAGTGTTTACGTTACTTTGATACAAACACTTCAAAGCAAACTAGCCACAGTCCTTATGACCGACTGGGCCAGAGCATCCCTCAGAGGTTTCTGCAAGGTCTCCTGCACAGACCTTTTTATCAATTTATTTATTAAAAGAAAGCTCATGATAGGGTTTACTGCTGTCCTCCTCCACAGGGAATTTGCTATGAGCACAGGTGCTGTGCTGAGGGACTGGGCACACCTGGCTGTCCCCAGAAAAGATGGCACGGCTGGGCTGGCCTTTGACAAGGAGCCCTGGGCAGGCACTGATTATATTCACAGCAGCACGGATTACAGCAAAAAACCTGCTTCTGGTAAAATCTAAATCATCTGGGATGATTTCATCCTCTTTCACTGCAGTCTTTTCACAACCTAATTCTTGCTCACTAAATAGGATGTCCTCTTTGAATTATTTTTTATAAGAGATCCTTCCTGTGTTAATTTTTTAATATATTTTTTAAGAATTATTATGGCAGAAAATAAGGTGTCTTTCTGCTGTTGTTGTGGTAGCCTTGAAAGAGGCAGTCTCTCTGGCAGAATAAATTTTCTTGCAAAGAGTTCTGTGTTGCCACAGCTAGAATTCTCGCACACAAAACGGTGCATTGAAAGCCAACTCGGGAATCTCTGCACTAAATTGGAGGCTTTCCCCCACTTTAGCATGCAGTTGAGCTGTTTTAAGAAGAATTCTTAGGCCTGTCTCAACTTTCCTCATATAAAAATCTCTTTCCTGGCAAAGTCCTCTTGTAATGCTAAGTACTTTTTACCTAGAAGGTAATATTTAATCCATGGTAAGTAATGAAGGAGGAGGCTCAGTCATTTGGGGGATTTCTTATGCTATTCCAAAAGGACTGGTGGTGTTAAAGCAGTAAGTGTTATGGAAGAACTAAGAAAGAAAGTGCAGTGTATTAGTCTGCACAGCTAATTAAATAATTACCATTATTTAATTGTAGTATGATTTGGATGCTCCTGACAGAGAATAGTGATCCAGTGTGCCGGGCAATGTGGAAATACAGAACAGAGCTACTCCCTACTCCAAAAAGTTCACAAAAAAAGATGTGCCCAGGTGGCTGAAGGCCAATGGCATGCTGGCCTGTATCAGAAACAGTGTGGCCAGCAGCACCAGGGCAGTGATTGTCCCCCTGTATGTGGCACTGGTGATGCGACACATCGAGTGCTGTGTCCAGTTCTGAGCCCCTTTACTACAAGAAGGCCACTGAGGTGCTGAATTGAGTCCAGAGAAAGGCAACAGAGCTGCTGAAGGGCCTGGAGTGCATATCCTATGAGGAGTGGCTGGGAGAGCTGGGTGTGTTTAGCCTGGGGAAAAGAAGGCTCATGGGTGACCTTATCATTCTGTGTAACCACCTGAAAGGAGGCTGTAGCCAGGTGGAGGTCGGCCTTCTCCCAGGCAACCAGTGACAGGATAAGAGGAAATGGCCTCAAGCTGCACTAAGGCAGATTCAGGTGGGACAGGAGGAAGAATTCCTTCACTGCAAGGGTTGTCAAGCATTGGAACGGACTGCCCAGGGAAATGTTAGAGTCACCACCCCTGAAGTGTTCAAGGTATAACAGCACATGGCACTCAGTGCTATGGTTTAGTTGGCATGGTGGTGTTTGGTCAAAAGCTGGACTTGATGACCTTGGAGGTCTTTTCCAACTTTAATGATTCTATGATTCTCTGATGGTATGTTTCTAAAAATATTGTTCCTAATGTAGGCAGAACACTTATCTATTCCTCCGTTACAAGCCATGACTTGACCTCCACAAACTCCTCATTTCTGCACTATTCACAAGTTCTGCTTTGTATTATCCACCAGTAAAAATAAGGTTTTGAATGAAATCACAGTAAGTACTCTGCCTTTTCCCTCCCTTTTTCAAAGGCAACCTTCTCTGTTACCAATTTGTGCCCACAGGAAACTGGCAGCTGATGGGCAAAAGAGAGCTCCCTGAGTACCTAGCACAAATTACACCCTAGAACATTATTCCTGCCACTCCTAGAGCTCTGCCTCCCCCAAAAAATCTAAATTATCTCAGCCAAGAATAATTTATCCCCAGAGTTTGAGGAAATACCTCTGAAGCTCCTTTTCTCCTTGTTGGAGCACCCCAGGTCACACTGAGGATCACACATTTTTTGTGATTTTGGAATAAAGATGGAGGTCCAGTCCTCCCCTGTAATCAGCCTGGTTTATTTCTCCTTGCCAGTACAAAACAGCCACCAAGCCAGGATAACTGGCCACAAAAGGATTATTGGCAGTGTAGAGAGACCAGATGCAGGAAGGCCAAAGAGCCATTGCGTGGTGTTCCACATGACCTCCTTCACTGCAATGGCTCTTGAGACCTGTCAGGTGTTGGTGTAATGTGGAGGCCTCGCTCCTTTAGAGCCCAGGAAATGGGCAATGCAGGAAAAAAGCAACACTAGATCTCCCACCACCTTTCACGGAAGTGCCCTTGTTCCCCTACTGCATTTGAAGATGGAGACCCTTTCACATTAGAGAAGCAGGATGGGACACCTGCTCAATGTACTTTCCATACTGACACTCTCTCACAGTCCATGAACACACACTCTCCTGTTGACAAATTGTAGCATCTCTTGGTAATTATCCTGTCGGTGTTTTGACAAGAAAATTCAAGAATATCCCAGTCCCTTGCTCTTTTTCTCTGAAGGCATACCGTCAGAGACAGAGATATGCAGATTTTAAGGAGAAAAAAAGTGTCAAAATATTGGCAGCATCCTCACGGTGAAGGAGCAACAAAAACAAAGTGAAGGGAGTATATTGTGCTAAACTTTTCACCCAGGATAGGCTTCTGTCTGACTGTTTTACAAGTTACAGAATTCTAAAGCTACACAGAAGACTTAATAGATGCTAAAAATTGCCATGCTAACCTGAACTATCATTCCTGTTATCAAGTGTTTATTGCAAAGCTTACTGCAATAATTAGTTCTAAACTAGTAGACTCTTGCTTCTTTTATCTGAAAAAGAGAACAAAATATAAATAGCTTTCAATTAGCATTAATTGTAAAAGCCTGCACATCATAGAAAACTGAAATAATAGTTTACAGTGAGAACAGCATGGACTATATATAGGAAACATGAGTTTTCATACATATCAAATATGCAAGGATTTTAAAATGTACCATATAAATATGCATGCATATTTATCTATATATATATATATGTACATTTAATATTGAAAATGCATAAAAGGTATTTTATTATTTATGTCATTATGAGGTGAAAATATGAAGAGCCAGAGGGTATGGACATGTTTTCCCCTCATCTTTTGAAGCTAGGGAGAGCAATTCACAAGGTGACCAAGCTGCATGTGCATCTCCAGATTACCATGTAGTCTCCATGCACTTCACTGCAAAGCTCAGATGATGCTAAATTTTGGCTGATGTAGACAAGACATTAAAACCAACTCTGAGGTGCAAATATTGTTTATCAGGAAGGTAAGAAGATGACATTCATGTCCTTTTGGCTGAATGGTGAAGCACTGCTCAGTCAGAACAACACAGGCTACACAAGAGGAGAGAAGAGAGGAGAAAAAAGAGAAAGAAGAAGGGAGAGAGGAAGGGAGGATCACAAGGTATTATGATGGCCACATTTGAGAGCTTTGCAGGATCCTTAGGGAGGGAGTTTATTTACTGTTATGTACTTTAAAAACTTATTTAATTGGTAGGATCTTTACTCATTTTTTCACTGTTTCTAAACAGTAATTTTCCCGTGGGTTCCATCATGGTATCAAATTTATGCACAGCTGACCTTCTACTACCTGATGCAAAAGAGAATTTTAAGAGCATTTATCTTATTCCTTTGGAAAGATGAACATCTAGGACTAAATTAAAGAAGGGAAGAAGGTACGTAACATTTTCTTCTAAAGCAGACAAAAGACTTATTTCATGGGAGACAAAACTTTCGCCAAGCAGCAGGCTTCCCAAAGGAACTTACTTGTCTGGGAATTGGGGAGTATCATAAAGCAAATCCACCTTTAAGTGCAAGATGCTTTACTTTGCTTATGCCTCCTCTCAGAAACGTAAGGCAAGGCAGTGCATACAGTATCCCTCAGCCAGTGCACACACTCCCCTCGGGAGGCAAGGAGAGAACAACAAGCGCTTTCTGCATTACTGGAAGGCACAGAGTGCTGTGTAAAAACTATGGAAGGAAAATGTATAGCACATTCTGGCATTGGTACTTTCTGGTGACCTAGATTAAATGTGAATGCATGAATTAGCTCTGGCTCCAGCAACACAAAATCCTGAATAAACCTAAAGAACCTTAAACTTCTGAAAGAAACCATATTATCATCTACTTCTGCATCACTGTTGCTGCCACATCCTTCTTCAGTAAGTGCAAAAAGAACGGTCATTACAGGTGATTTTTGGCTCTACAACCTTCCTTTCTTAAACAGTTTATTCGGTCAAAGGTTTTCCCTTTTCTACTTCTCCCTTTCACATGGCAGAATAATGGAAAATAAAACTGGGAGAATCCTCAGTAGCACTGATGAACTATCCATTGATCTCCTTGTATTGAATATCCCCTCTGCAAGTGTATGTGTTTTCATTGTTGAATGTGAAACAATAAATAAACATGTGAGGAAATATATTTCTGCCACCAAAATTTCTTGAATTCTCATCAATAATAATATCACTATTATTATTTTGAGAGATGAGATTTTTGTCTATTAATTTGACTCACATTAAGCAGTTCTTGTTTACTTCAAGTTTCCTTCTAAACCACAGGACAGACATACAGGTTTCTGTGAATTAGTACATAACTTATATACAAAACCCCCTAGAACTGGATGTGATGCTTCACACCTATATCCGAAACCTTTTGGATAGACTATATTCTGTATCAACTGCTAAATGCTAAGCATGATTTGTACAGCTCTCTGCAGTGACTTGTACTCAGTTTTGAGTCTTTTCCTGCCAGCTAAAATGATTCTAGCTGGTAAAAGCACTACTACCACTGACTCTAAGCTGGTGTACTACTGCATCATCTGTGTTTGAAATAGGTCACTTCAATTCACGTTACTCAGTGTCATTTATCAAATCCTATCTGCTATCTCTGTGATTTTGATCAGAAAAATTGCTAAAACTACAAAATCTAGAGAGCTTTATTAAGAACAACAGTAACCCCTACTGGATTGTGATTGTCTCCCTGGAAACCTAGGAGATAAAAAACACCTTGCACTGCTTCATGGAAAAGGCATAGTCCGCATAACTGTGATGAAGAACGAGTTATTTGTCTGCTTGCAATAAATTTCCCTGTCATCATTTCCTGGATTAAATTGGAAATCCTGCTGAATTTACACTCGAGCTTGCTGAAAGACATCTGTTCCTTGCAAACTCAAATTCAGAGCTTTTTTTTTTTTTGTATTTACAGATGAGTTACGAAACCAGGCATATGCCAGTTAGTTTTTTTCTGTGTTAAATATTACAAGTACTAGAATATTTCTTTCTTTCTATGCTTGAAACTTCACATACGATTAACAATATTAACAAATTACCATGATTTGCTGAATGCATGTCCTAAACTCATCCAAGTGCTGTTCAGCACACTGGAGTGAGGAGAGGGACTCACGGGAGGAGAAATCAGAGCAGAGGTACCACAAGCTATTGTAATAGAAACCTCCCGGGCTCGTTAAACAGCATCTCTAGCAGCATCACAAATTCAGCATTCCTTTCTGCACATGCAGCATTGCTGACACATGAAGAGTATGTTAGCAGAGCTGTTTTCAGTGACATTTTACTATCCTGTCAGAAAAGTTCAAGCACTGTTTCTGCAAGTTTTTTCAAGACTATTGTCTCGAAGTAAGATCTCCTTGTTTATCACTGGAAATTGGAATCAGAAAGTTCCTCTGGGCTACCACAGTACCTTTTTAGTGTGTTGAAAAGCTAAACATAGAGGGACAAACAGCAAAAGGGAAAACCTGAATGAAAGACTGGCAACAAATACAGTCTTAATAATTAATCTGCTTGGTGATAAATATTGAGCATTTGATTTTATGCATGACTTGTTTCCGAGGAATTC
This sequence comes from Rhipidura dahli, assembly GCA_013399225.1. Taxonomy (NCBI): domain Eukaryota; kingdom Metazoa; phylum Chordata; class Aves; order Passeriformes; family Rhipiduridae; genus Rhipidura; species Rhipidura dahli. The sequence goes on from VXAC01000011.1 coordinate 175,634, forward strand.
TACCTTTTCACCATTGTGGAGCAATCAAGCTTGGTCACAATACAAAGGTGATGGATAAAAGTGATCTGGATTAGGGATGATTAAATAAGCTGGAGAAAAGGAAGCTTATTCTGGATAGATGGTGTTACAGAGAACTCAGTTTGAGAAATTACAGAGAGAGCAAAGACTGGGGAATTCCAGAAGTTCTTACAAGTATTTATATATACTTGTATATATAAATATACATATACAAGTATATATATACAGGATATATATGTATATCTCAAATGTATACCAGACATACACCTTTTCACATTGAAAATTGTTTTTTCCACATGTTGTTCAATTTATCTTAAAAAGAAAACAAGTGTAATTTTCTAAAAGGTATTCAAGAACTTTTGAAAATGAAGCTCCTTTAAGCTACTTTGAGAGCAGAACCCCAGTCCGTGGCCACTTTGGAAAATCTTGACCACTCAGCACCCGTTTTTGTTAACTTGCTGCTAATGGTCACACTAGGTGTGCAGCAACATGAATCATGTCTTACATGCTTCTCAGAGGAATACCCACTCCCTTTAGGCACTTAGGTCCCCTTTCCAATGTGTGGAAAAAAAATAGGACCCTAAGCTAGCCCACAGAATGTCCAGGAGAGATGGTGTGCCTTGGATTCTGCTCCTCTTCTGTCTCCTGCTGTTTTACATCGGAGAAATATACATGTATGTGTGTGTTTGCAAAATGCTTATATGTACATATGAAATAAAATTCCTTGTTTTCTGATGTTTAAGCATTCTTAGTCCTCTCTAGGCTAAAGCACCCACCTCTGAAATGATGGAACTAGAAAATCAGTGAGGTAAACCCCCCGATTCAAACGGATTTAAATGTGTAACTATCTGTAGGACTCAGTTACTGCTTGTTCATGAGCTATTAAGGAGAATGAATGAAAACACCTACCTGAGGAAGAAAACTGTCAGTGCAATAGCTTTTCCTTTTTATTTTCCATCTTCAGAAGAAGCTTAAATTACTCAAATGCCCCAAAGTGGTGTCAGTTCCCAACTGCTTACAGCATCCTTGCAATAAATGTTATTTTTTCTTATTTTGCTATTTCACTACCATTACCTGATGAAATATATACTAAATTCTGTTGAAATGTATGTTTGACTTTTGATAATGCAAATTTGACAAATAAGTTTTTTATTGTATACATGCCTATGACATTACACAAAGCTACCCTGGGCTATGGCACAGAAGAGAATTTCTACTAGAACAAATGGAATACCTGAGGTGGACTGCAGACAGATACTAAGACAGTACAGTTCTGTGATAAAATTTAGGACAGATCAATCTACCATGTGTAAAGCCAAACATCCTTCTGTGTTAGCTGTCCTAAGAATGAGAAAAAAACAGTAATAGCAAACAATTTAGATACAAAACTAAATTATCAGCTATGCTCCTGGGACAAGCCCAAAAAATTGTTCCTACCTAATAATATTTTGGACATCTGTACTAGATGTCTAAAGATAAACTGTCATACTTCCCTTTGATTTCCATGAGGTTACAATATAAACAATTTCATTAAGGGAAGTTGCAGGTATAAAAGTTTGTCAACCAAATGCTTTTTGTACCCCTCTGGTTTTCACCCTTCATTCTCTGTTTCAATAGTACATTTCCTGAATAGTTCCACCAGTAATAACAGTGCCTCTATATTTCACTATGTAAATATGTATTTGAAGACTTTAAAACACAGTCTGATCTGGTAATTAAAAAGATGAAAATACATTATTGTTTAATTTAGAATTGGCACCTAACTTGAAAATTAACACCACATATATTATAACCAAAAAGCTACCCAATTCTGTCCAAAATAACAATTAAAGCACAATCCCTTATATTCACTGGCCAAATTTCTTTCTAAATAAATCAATCAGGCTAATTATATGGACTTTGCTTTTTCATTATTCTGTCCTGCAAATTCATAGCCCAACCATCAATTTGGGCTAAAAAGAATACAGTTATACTTTTAGTAAAGAATTAAATATCTGTAAGGATTTATAGTAATAAAATCACCATAGCAAACATATAACATTTATAAGCAATCTGGTAAATATTTTATTGGGGTTTTCCTCAAGAATATTTTTAATTAGGAAACCAAACTTCAATCAGAAGTGGTTACAGATGTTTCCTGCACATTTAACATTTCTGTAACAGTGAAACATTCTAGAACACAAGATTTCTACCATTTTCATCACTGTATGCACTGAAATATTGCTAATTTATTCAGATGCTTTCATGCATAATTACTGGAAATACAAATCTGTTATTCGGCTAGTCTATCATCAGACAGTAAAAGCTATCTAGTGAATACTTTGAAAAATATAAGTAATTGCAAATATTAAATTATTAACTGTACCAAAAATACGCTGTCTAAAGTACCGTTTTAATTTCCTTAATAGTTTGCTTTTTCTATTTAGGCTAACATTGGGAATGCAAAGCCTGATTTCAAGCTTTGCCTACGCAACAGATGACTTCTGGCATGGTAAGGTTTTCCACGGATGCGACAACACATAAATTGTAACACAGCTGAGAAAGTTAAAGTCCTTTTTAAGGACATACTTATACTGCAAACCCATATTTTTCCTTCTAAAGGCTTGGAGGGGTTTTTTTTCAGTGTGGGAGAGAAGCGCTGTTAGGTTTATTGTGTTGGTACAAAGCATCACTTTGCTGCTGCTGCTGTATTGACTTAGGAAGCTACTAGAGTACACTTACTTCTGTATCACCAAAGGACCCTCAGCTCCCACGTGGCTTGTCTCTTTTCTGAGGGAAGTATCTGATAAATGCTGCACTCGCCAAATGGTTTCCTTTCTATCTTCCCTGGTTTTGTATTGGGCTTTTATTGTTTTATTTCAAGCCAAGGTCTTTGCCCTTTGTAAGCAGCATATTTGCAAAAAAAAAAAAAGATTATTAAGTTATGGGCCTGATCTGGTCATTATTAAATCAGCAGGCACTGAATTAAATTCAATCTTCTATTATCTTCCACAAGAAACTCACAGTGGAAACACCTGCACTGCAAATATTGTAAGATGGGACACCAGTTAACAAAATGTTTCTATTTATAGCAACAGGAAGAAATTAGAGCTGTGCCTGCAAAAACGACCAGAACATAATGGACAGATTCAACCAGGAATTGTTCCTGAACCCACTATAAACATAAGAAGGTTGTGGGAGGACCCACAGCACTGTGATTTCCAGTGCTGACCCATTATGAAGAGATACCTCTGTTTCCTTTACAAGCTTCTGCCTTCCACTTTCTCTCAGAGAATATAAACGTCATTTGGAAGCTTGAAACAAAAACATTTTTCTTACCAAATGCTATTTTCCTTCATCATATGCTGAGAATGAATGGTTCTTCTTGAACATTCAGCTGCTAAAGAGAAAGAAAAAGTGCATATCAAATTTTCATTCTGTCCACTTTGACAGAGGCTCTTTTTCACATTAAGGCTTAAAGTGAGATAGAGATGCTAAACCTCCAAATATTGGTGCAGCCAGACTGATTTCTCTACTTGTGCCGATTCATGATACTCTTTTTAATGGATTTCTTGAGAAAATGAGGCAAAAAAGAAATTATGCAGATGCAGAAAGACCAGAGTATACCACAGGGAAAATGCTAGAAGAATACTAAGAGTTGGGATCCTAGTGCAGTCATATTTTGAATAATTGGCCATGCCTGTTTTCAGCGACATCTCAGTCAACAACAGAATACGGGTCTGAACAGACTGCTCCACTTGCTGGCATGTCACTGGGGACTGTCACCAGTGCTTAAAAGGTAAATTACCTTGAATGAAAAGATTTAAAGCAGTTGGTGCAAAACTTGCAAACCACTTTTTGGATGTCAAAATTATTGGTAATATTATGGCTTGGTGAAATAAAAATGATCTAATGAAATAAAAATGACCTAATATAAAGCTGCCTTGGTTAAAGGAGGATTTGGGGAATTTTCCTACCTGGCAAGAGCACTTATCCAAAGTGTTTAAAGAAAATATATTCAAACTATGTCAATTCTTTGTGTTATTTTTCCAAGAAAATTTTAAGCTCGTTACAACTAAAACTAGCTTTAAGAAAGCAGCTAAACCTTGGAGAAACGATCCTTTCTGCTTCTGAGCTCTGCAGCCTTCCATGAAGATTTGCCCACTACTTTAGTCTGGATGTTTTTCAGCAACAACGATATCATGCAGAAGTTTGGGGATTTATGTATACAAAACACATTTTAGAGGCATTTAGTACTGCACGTGTTTTATTGAAGAATGAATGAATAAGCTGATCTGGAAATAGTAGTCAATTGGAATCTCAGGTGTCAAAGCAGAGTAGGATTATAAAATGTGCTTCAGAAGAACCTTGACACTAATGATATTTTAAATGTTTAGTTTTTAACCATGTTCCGAAGTAGTGTGGGAGCTACTTTTATGTGTCTTCTGAGTACCACTGTTAATTATTTTTTGAAAGAAAAGCAGAACAAATTTCAAGCACTGTTTATGGAAAGGAATTTAAGATCAAATAATGCATTGTACAAAACACCAAAGCATTCACTGTTTGGTCAAACACTGCAGGGGAACATCATCCAACACAACACTGACACATGCTAAATTTACATCCTAATAAATACACACATAAGCAAATGACAAAAATTATTTTAAAGTAGCTGTCACCAGGTCTCTAATAAATTTCTATTACATTGACTAAGATACAAAAATAATAGTAATCATAATCTTTAGAATAATAAGCGTAGTAACAGCAACAACAGTTACACTTGCCCACTATACAAATACTCGCTCCACTGGCGAGAGACTGCAATTAAAAGCCATTGCCTGTCCTTACACAGCTCTACAAATGCACAGCAGTTACATTAACACATCACGGATAATTGCTTTTACTGTAGTTACTTTAAAGTATCTGTTAACAAAACTCAGGAAATTGCCCAAGAAACGGCCTGGTTTGCACACATTATACCGATTATATTACAGAAGCATCTTAAGCCAGGATGATGCTCTACTCCTCTTGGCACTGCACAGGTAAGGGTAAGCTGATAATCTCCAGACTCACCGACACGACAAAGCACACGGCGTAGCTACTGTGAATTCTTGCTTCTCACACAAACTGGTATTTGATGTATACCAAGTATGAATAGTTTGCATAGTGGCAACAGTCATAGTTCTTCACACGGGGGTTTTTTATGTTATCCTTAAAATACGGGCAGCTAATATTCAGACAGGCCGGCTGCTTTATAACAATCTGCAAACTTAATTCGTATGCTGATAACCAGATATTGCTCAAACATTTAAATTGCAGCAGGAGAAGTATGCTATCACTTAATTCACATTAATTGCCAAATATGCTGATTTACAAAACATTAATTGTACTGAATAGCCATTATTTTTTTTACTTTTAAGGGTAAATGCACATAGGTACATAAAAAAAATCACTGCTATTAAACAAATCCAATTTAAAGCAATAGAAAACTAGCCTAAAGCAAGCTGTGCTACTTGCTTTGTCTGAAGTCGCAAGGAGATGAAAAATGCTTTTGAATAATACTGATGCCCAATATAGATTATATTTCTTCTGATACTTTAAAGACTATTTTATACTTACGAGCTCTTACCAAATGTATACATCTATGAGAGAACTGTCACTTTTGAAATCAAAAGGAATTAGCCAGCAATTCATAAAACTTGAGAGATGCTCAAGAGCTTCAAGTAATAGTGACCATGGAAAAAGCTCCACAAATAAACTGATATATATCAAGTCACATCACACTTTTACAGCTGGTGTATTTTTTTTCTTCATTAAGAAACCAAAAATAGATTAGAAAAAGTGCACTAATTATTGGCAACCACTGGAAGGCTCTTGCTAACCTTTCTATATGTGGTTAGAGCTGCATCTTAAGGTAGGCATTCTCAAGGGTTTTTGTGCATGCTTTACCTATTTACAAAAAAATGCATTCCCAAGCAAGTAGCAAGCAACATACCATACTGAAGTGCACCTCTTAAATGCATTAAGATAAATGCAAAGTTCCATCAAGTTACTGGATGTAGATCACTACAGAACTTCACAAGTACTGAGACCATAAAAAGGAAACAGCAATCTAACAAATGCTGTAGTGATGTACAAGCCTACAGCTTGCCGACCACACAATTGAGCTGCATTTAATTTAGCTCAGGACTTGTAAGCATGGTTTTTTATAATAAGCAATTCTGTTCAGGTAAAATTTTCCAACTCCACAATTTAATTTGTTTGTTTTTTTTTTTTTTTTAATTTGGTAGAGAAGACCTCATGAAAATTCTATTAGCTTGTACCTTCCCAGGAAAGTGGACCCTAGCATCTGTCTTGACATTATGCAGGTGCTTGCAGAGAGCAGTCTGAGGGGTTTCTGCCAAGTGAAACTGCACTCGTCATTTAATTCTCAGTGTAATTAAGCTCAGTGTAATTCTCCCAGCATATATCACAAAACTGTCAAACATTTATGCCTCTAAGCTACAGGTTTGTATAAAATTTTATTCATATTACTACTGCAGGGATATTACTTCAGAGACTATAGCCCTATTCACATTCTCAGATGTCCATACTTCTCATTGAACATTCTCATTGAACAGCAAACACAACAGTTCTTGTAAGACTGTTTATTGAATTTAACAGTTCAGGCTGAGTTTAGATGGAGTTTAGATGCAGTTTGTATAAAAAATTCTGTCAAGTCACATAAACTGCAATCAAAAATAACTACAAAACAGTAAGAGACTTACTGAGATCATAAATTTCCTAACGTGTAAAACTATACAGTATTTGTGCATGCTTGCTATTTGATTTCCTTCTGAAGAGCTCTTAAAAGGAGTTTGTTTGGTATTTAAAATCTCAAGGTAGTCTATGAAATGTAATCGTCACATCTCAATTCAGATACACAAGATCAAAACTGGCACAGGGGAACACAACATTATTTTCCCAAAAAGTTGAGGCAGCTTTTGTTGAATGGTGTCTGCATCAGTAAACATTTTATAAACTCTGGTGGCTTTGGATCATCAGAATCTTTTTTTCTTTTGACATCTTGAAAAATTTCCCACAAGTGCAGACAGGTAAGGAGGAAAATAAGTAGCAGCTTGTTTCCTACATACAGCTGAACGCCATGCTCAGCTGTCCAGTGTCCCAAAACAAAAATTAACTTGACTTCACAGGGAGGCACATCCCCCTCAAGTTACAAGCATGTCTGAGACTTTTCAGGGGAGATGGAAGCAAGCACGAGGGTAAAGCATAAGTCTACTTTTCATGCATAGGTACTTTGCACTGCCCTGCATCTGGGGCGTTTTGTCAGACATCCGAGTTGGAGCTGAGGTTTGTTAACCTGGGGTCTGCATTGATCTCGTATCTGTAGTGGTAGCCCTCCATGTGATCCCTACAAGCATCTCTGATGTTGTGCATCCACTTTTTGATTCCTTTTCGGTTCAAGTACAAAACTAGGAGGAATATGGCCCCAATGAGAGCCAAGACTATCCCCAGGAAGACGTACGAAGTCTGTAGCTGGGAAGGCAGATCTATGGGCACAGAGCAGTTCAGGTCTGAGCTGCTGATCTTCAGCAGGGCTTTGCCCAACATCTTGTCAGGGGAAGCACAGGTCAGGGCTTCTTTGCCCTCCACCTGGTCGCTGTCCTTGAGCCAGGCCACCAGGTCCTCGATGGCACAGTCACAGACCCAGGTGTTGTGGCCCAGGACAATGTGCCGGAGCGCGGGCAAGCTGCGGAACTGGGCCAGGGTGCTGTTCCACAGCACACCCAGGGAGTTGTCGCTGAGGTTAAGGCTCTGCAGCTGGCCCAGCCCCTGGAAAGAGACATTTCGCAGGCCTACCAGGGAGTTGTTGCTGAGGTCCAGCTGCCGCAGGGCCGGCAGGGCAGTGAAGATGCCGGCGGGCAGCAGCAGCAGCCCGTTGTCGGCCAGCTCCAGGCGGCTGAGGTTGCGCAGGGTCCCGGACTGCAGCAGGGCGGCCAGGCTGAGCAGGACGCCGTGGTCGCGCAGGGCCCCGCGGAGGGCCAGCTCCTCCAGCGGGCTGCCGCCCTCCCCGAAGGCCTGCGGGCTGAAGGAGGACAGCGCGTTGCCGCTGAGGTCCAGCTGCCGCAGGGCGGGCAGGGCGAGGGCGCCGGCCTCCACGGTGCGCAGGTGGTTGCCACTGAGGTTGAGGGAAGCGAGGTCGGGCAGGCGCTGGGCGGGGAAGGCGCCGGCCGGCAGGTGGGTCAGAGGGTTGCCGGTGATGAAGAGGCTGCGCACGTAGGGCGGCAGGTCGGGGGGCACCGCCGTCAGGTTCCTGTTCACGCACTTCACCGTCTTGGCCGGCTCCGAGCACTCGCAGAGGGCCGGGCAGCCGCCGGGCTGCGCCGAGCCGCAGCCCAGCAGGACGGGCAGCAGCAGCCCCAGGCAGAGCGCGCCGCGCCCCGGCATCGCGCCCGGCCCGGCCCCGCACGCAACTTTTCCCTCCGGGTGCCTCCGGCTCCGGGAGGCGCGGCGAGGCGGGGGCCGGCTCCGGGCAGCCCTTTCTTCGGGGGCAGGCGTGTGCCCTCGGGGGCTAGCTCCGCTCCGCTTCCCGCGGCGAGACCTGCGGCAGGGGAGGAAAGGGACACGGCAGCGGCGGGGCGGCGCGGCTCCTCTTGCCCGCGCCCACCCACCCTCCCCCGGCCCACGTCTCGTCCCCCGGCCCACGTCTCGTCCCCCCG
>VXAC01000011.1:184615-201148 GCA_013399225.1 Rhipidura dahli
GCTCCCGCCCGCCCAGCGCCCCGCTCCGCGCCTCGCAGCGCCGTACTTGTGCCTGCCCCGCCGCTGCTGCTGGGCGCCGTTCCCGCGGTTTCCACGATGGGCGCGCTCAGGCCGGCGGCGGGATGGGGAATTCCGGGGGGTTTCGAGCGCGGGGGGTGCCGTGCCGGCTGCTGGCGGCCACTGCCCCCGCCCATCTACCCAGGGATCGCGGTTCGGGAGAGGAGGGAACAACAGCAGCCACAAAATACACCCGAGTGAGCTCCAAAGCCGAAGCAAAAAAAACCCACCAAACCAAAATAACAGCAAAACTACACTTAAATCCGCCGGGAACTTTAGAGATCCTAAAATAAATAATAATAATAATGAGCTTTAAGAAAAGAAAAGGACCTGCAAATTGACAGCTCAAGGCTGAGATTTAAACTTTATTATGATGAGGAAAAGCCTGTAAGTACCAGTCTGTATGTAAAATATTTACCAGCTTCAGCCGCTATGGCTGTCCCAGAACCGTCCTGGCAGGGCTGAACAATCCAGGTGTAACAAATGCGGGTTTGCAACTGAGTAACTCCCTTAGGTTACCCCACAGAGGGGTATTTGAAGAAGTCGTGAATACATGTAAGCCGTCATGTGAGATGTGTTTGGCCACTAGTCCCTAGAAAGTGATTGAGACAATTAAATAACACCTAATTAACACAAAATATCTACCAGCGTATACAAATAAGCACTTTCAGCAGTGTGAAACACAACGTTTTGAGGCGATGACTCCTTTGGGCTTTCCTTATCCTTCTGTTGACTGCCTACACAAGATTTCCTTCTCCCCGTATGTCAGAGTTACACTCCTTCTGCTTTCTCGATAAACTCTGTTCCTTTTTTTGGTAAAGTCAGCAGGAATCTCAGAGCTGCCAAAAGCTATAGGGGAAATGAACAGATGAATCCAGTATGAAGTCTTGATAAAATCAGCCCCAGAATCTGGAGAATAATGAACTAAACAGCCAGTTTCTGAAGGATTGTTCTCCTCTCTGTAGCCTGCTGGTGTTACGCTGCAGAAAAGTCTGGGCTTGGGATGACAGGCAAGGGCTTTCCAGCTGATAAAGTAGTGTGCTCTTTTTGCATGAAGATTATGGAGAAAATATGGATTGACTGAAGTAATAGTGATACAAATAAGATCTTGGACTCACAAGCAGTTCCAGAAATTTGGGAAGTTATTGCTTTGATGTTGAGTTAGAAAAACAGTGGCACTACACTGCAGGAGATTTGAGTTGGTTGAAAGGTTATTGACGTGCCCCTTAGTATAATGCTTAGAAAAGTAGATAGGTAAAGACGTCCTTCATTTTGTACGAGAAAGACTTGTTTTCCTAATCTATGAAAATTCTTTGAAAAAGTCAAAGGAAAACCCCCACCCCAAATTATCCTACAAGACAACAGTAAAATTCAGTGACCAATAAATAGTTTCCAAAAGGAGATGGCTTTTAAAAATAGGTAACTAAATGTATTAACAAAAATAAATCATAGGAAAAAAACCTAAATTAGCATAACCATAACCACCTTCTATAAAATGTTTAGATACAATGTTATTTTGAATTAAATTATACAATTAAGAGCAATTACACTGATCTGCTCATTGTGCTGACCATAGTTTTCCTCATAGTTCCCAGCTCTTCATGACTGTCTAGATGGGACTGTGCATCATGTCCTCCACAGCAGGTTAGCTCTTTGGGCAGGGGACATGTTTTTTTTCCATCTCTGTGGAGTGCTTGCTGACAGGTGCTTGTGTGTGCTGCAGTAATAAAATAATAGATAACAAGTATTTTCCTATTTGTTCCTGTTATTCCAGTAGTAAATTGTATCTGCTTAAGCTTGTAAGAGGAAAAAAAATTGTAATCTGATTTCTTTTCTTCTTGTTTAAATAAAACAACTTTTCTTAGAGGCATACTCTGAAAAAAAAAAAAGGTATATTCTGTTGAATTCACCTATACTGAGTGGATTTCTTGGATGTGTTTGTAATCTATACTAGGAAAATGAAAAAAAAACCAAACCTTGATGTGTTTTCAGGTCAGTTTTGTCTATTATAATTGACTGATTTATGAATTTGCATTGCACAGCCCATAGAATCTCATCTCATAGGTTTTTGCATAAAGGTTATGCAAAACTTCTGCCTGAGTTAAAGTACAGGATTTAAAAATATATAATCTTGGCTAAAGGACTCAAACTGGCAGTTAATTTACCATTAGGAAACTGTTCCTGTATCTGATATTCCCAGGGGTCGACTGAGAAGCTCATGTTAAAGGCTGCAGGGGTTGAAACAATGCTTCAGTCTCTCTGCTGCTCCAGGCTGGGGCTGGATGACGTGCTGGCCATCTGGAATCATGAAGGAAACCTCTGACCATCCTTCTCCAGAAGGTTAAAGCTTGCTTCATGTGACAGTGATGAAATCTGCTTGCTTTTGAAAATCAGTACTCTGGTAATTCAGCTCCCACAAAGTGAAAATATGGTACCTACTTAAAGGGCTGCAGAGAGTCACGGGGACAGCCTGTATTGCTTGACCACTTTGGTGTTGCTATTCCCCTTTTAAGGCTCTCAGCCTAAAAAGGAATAAAGTATGATTTGCAGATGCCCATGTCACTCCACTGTCCTTAGGAAAGTCTGAAAGATTATTTCAGATACTGAAATTTAAGGCTGTTAATTAAGTTCATTGAGAAGGGTCCCAGCCTAAATAATCTTCTCAATGTCCCCTGGACAGATAGTAAACAGTGCTGGATATCCCTTTTGAGTGGCCTGACTGCAGCTGATGTCCAAGGAGTTGGAATAACTTGGGGTAGGACTCCATGCAATAGAGGTCAATTTTTTTATTATTATTATTTTATTTATCAACAGACTAGCACTATGAGACAAGAAAGACAACAAGAAGGATTCCATTGATTGATGAATTAAAGAGATATGTATCTTCAAACATACCAAAGGTTTGCTGACAAGGTATGTATATATTCTATACATTAGAATATTTAGATATATTTAGGGAATATTTAGATGATAGGCATTCCGGGAAGTCTGTACCTCTTGAGTACCTCAGCCTATGGGGAAAGAGAGAGGGAAATGCAGTCAGGAAACCTGGGAAACTAGGATAAAAAGGAGGCTTTGACCTCAAGAAATTCAAGAGACCCCATGGCCTCTCCCTTTATTCAAATAAAGTAACGGGACTCCCCTGTCTCCTTTTTGGTCAAAAACCTCCAGTGTTTGTGGATTAATTTTCCTGACAGAAGGGTATTTATGATGTGCTAAAGATAATAAACCAAGCGAGCAATTGCACAGAGACCAGAATACTTTTCTTCTACCAAAAATATCTTCCCACAAAAGTGGAAGAACAAGCTGCAAGTTCTGTCTGCTTCCTCACAAAAAGAGATCCAGCAGGTCCTCCAAGGGACACTCTTTTCCCTTGAGGCTTGGTTTCTTTTACAAAAAATACCATCAAAATCCTTACGATGGTGTCATAAAACTACTTAAGACAACCAAATGTTGCTTCAGTTTCTTGTTTGAATTTTATCAGCATTCACATACTCACACCCATAAACATTCAGGTTCCAGTTTTCTTTTAGGTGCACTTAAATGTATGCGGTAGTTTTTGATTGAAGCTATGCAGAAGACAAGCTTCAAGGAAACTATGTTTGCATTTTCTTCTATGCTTTCCAATTTTATATTGAAATAATGGAAGTTAATTTAATACAGAAAATGGTGATTTTTATTACTGTGAAAACATATTAAACTTTTCCAGAACTAACAGAAAAAAAATATTTTAGCCAAAAGTAACCTATTTTGGGGGTCTTTAAAATATATTAATTGGGTGTCTGTCATGGTGCACTCTTTTAACTTCTGGAGACTCCTGCATGCTTAGCTGGGAATGGAAGGGACCAGAGGAGACAAAGTGCCCTCATCTAAACATAAGTAACACTGAAAACTGCTGCAACTGTGAAGGTTTCCCCAGTAATGTTTTATTGTTAAAACCCTTTACTCAAATGGGAAAGAAGCAATGGTGATTTCCTCCGGCAAAACCAGCTACCAGAGCTGGAGTCAGGAATATACTATGAAAAAAGATTTGGGAAGAGGACTTGCTGTATTCCAGATGCTGCCACTGTGTGCTTAGCCCTCTGCTCCAGCTCTGCATGTTCTGACATGTAGGGTATCTGCAACAGGAGCCAAGTTCATCACAATATAACTGAGAATTTAACATGCTTAAACAGGTCAGGCTAAACTTTCAGTCATGCTTTTGTTCTTTCTTTTCTCAGGAACAATGCATGTCTTAAGCTATTGATAAACTTTGCTTAAGCTTTGATAGACTACTATATGGATTTAAAAATTGTAATTTCTTTTTCATTATTCTAATTTCAAGTATGCAAGTTTAGTTCTAAGACCTATGTTATTTTCCATGTAAATTCAACTTAGAGTAAATCACTACTGAGAGCCAGTAAAAACTCTTCCTTCTACAAAATAAGCCTTCTGATTTTAGTCCTTGAAGGACCAAAATGACCTGCTTTCTGGTTACTTCTTATTACTCTGATTTGCAGTGCAGAGTGAATAAAGAAGTAGGCTTCAGCTGGAAAGCTTGCCTATTGTTTGTGTCCACTTGGGATATCAATCTTGTTGTTTGAAGGCAAATTTGGGAAATTGGCTGGGCAGATTATTTGTTGGATTAGCATTGTTCTGTGCCATGGTGACCTGCCTTGCTGCACACAGTCACTCCTAGCTGATTCTGAACTCAAAATCCTGTTTTTTTGGCCAGCTGACAATGTTGTCTTCATTGCAGTGTGTAAGGAAGGCACTACATTGGAGTGAGGTGCTAGGGTCCACTTCACATCTGCTCATGCTTTCTAGGGGACTTCTACAAGATGGCATAGGTTGGGGCAGTCACTGAGCTGTAGTGGGGAAAGGAAGGGAGAGCTGAAATATACTGCTTTCTTCTCTGTCTCTGAGAAGCAGAAACCCAGATCTGCAGGGAATTTGGGCCAATGTGTTCCTCGCACTTCTCTCGACAGTCCCACTCGTTCCTCACTCTGCAGGCAGTGCTGTGCCAAGGTTTTGTAGCTGCTTGTTGTGCCAAGGGTGTTTCCCAGTTTGCCCTTGCTTCCCTGGCAAGTAAGGGGGCCTGACTCCACCACTCAGGGCTGTGGGAGCTCTAACCACAGAGGACTGCAAGTCGGGAGTATTTCCATGGAAAGCCTTTTCATGAAAACACTTTCATCAGTTGAAACTGGAAGTCTTTGTAGGAAAGAGTTGAATTTTATGAATTCCCCATTAAAAAACAAAAAAAGCATATAAAATGCTCAGCAGATTTGAGAACATATGGGGTTTGATTCTCCCCTGTCTTACACATTGTGTCATTGTTTACGATCTGGCAAAGCAGACATAAAATGCAACCTCACTGCCTGGGTAGGATTCTCCTCCACAAGTATGACTGAATAAACAACATTAAAAAGCTTGGTGAATCAGTCCCCTGCTTCTTTTCCTCCATGATCGTTGATCTTTGGTTACCTGCTTGACCACTGTGACACATGTAGGTTTGCAGAGTCCTCTTCTACTGATCTCTTCCTGTTTTGCTTTGCCTTCCCATCCTTCTCCAGCTTTAGCTCAAGTTTTTGCATCTTTCTGGGTTACTACATCTGAAGTGTTTTGAGAGGAATGCATTTGTAGAGATTTGAAGAGGGTGGGAGGAACAAGGCATACAGTGATTTTTTTGAGGAGGTGGCATATTCTGTCAGCAAAGGAGGAAGATGATACCTTCCTTTGCCTTGAGCATCAATGACTACACCTGAAATACTGCATTCCATTCTGGCATCCTATGACTGGAAAAAATGACAAGAAAGAGAGAAGAAAGAAAGGAAAGAGCAATAAAAGTGATTTGGAGGCTAGCTTTATGCTGACTTATATGGAAAGACTGAAATAACTTTACAAAGTTTAGGCAAAGACTTGCCCAAGCAAAAAGGCTACAGAAGGTACCTCTGTTTCGAAACAGGATAAAATTGCGTGAAGAGGGGAGCTAGTTGTAGTGCTTCAGGGTGGGTAGGGATGATTGGATGATATTCAGAAAACAAATGTGCATGCTTAGGATAAACAATAAACTTGCCTACACCAATTAAAGTCAGGATCAAAAGATCTCAGATTTCTCTGTCCAAATATGCATGCCTAAAAGTATGCTAGCTTTAATGATTTAGTGCAATAGTGAAGCATGATGTGTGTCATCACCAGCTAGCCATGGAAAGTTAATGTCACTGGGCTGAACTATCTTAGTATCTTTTATGGGTAGTACAATGTATTTTACATTGTAAAGTCTGATATAGTTATCAGCTCAATGTTGTATAAGGCTTGAGGTCTGACCCATTAGGTTCATTATTTCTGAATGTAAACTGGAAAGAACTTCAGTGCTAGGAAAAAACCAAACTCTTGCTACAGCATCGGAGCAAAAGTCTGCCTAGTCCAGCATATTGTTTTTTATTGTATCCAACACAGCTTGATAAAGAAAGACATTAAATTCTGTTCAAATATGAACTCTGCAATATTTTTTCCCAAACACAATTGATTTGTGGCTGAGGTACTTCTGAATCAGAGCTTAAAAACCTTCAGTACTACGAACGTGAGTACTGTTAGCCAATTTTTTTCACTTGAAAGATTTTACAATGAAAAGATTCTCTGTTGAAATATGCTTCACTTTCAATCTGAAGTTTGAAAACAAAATCATGCATCCTTAGTATTTTGAAGATTTTAAAAACAAAGTAAAACAGTTACAAGTTTACACCATCCCTTTTCATTTTCTAGCTCTGAAAGTTTTCAATCATAGGATGTCAAAAGAATGGGAAAAAATGGAAGTGAAGTAGTGGTCTTAATTGGTCTATTTACATTCTGTGGCCAAACAGAGGGACAGATATGAATAAAGGGGACTAAATTCTAAAATGTCTAAATTTGTAGGTATTGAACATAAGGAGAAAGAGAAAACATTTGATTCTTTTTAGATCTATTTTTAATCTATCTTCCCTACAATATTACTAGCAAGTGACAAGAAAAAGTACTTGAACATTTTTCTGGGAGAAATTCTATTTTTAATCAATTGTAGTTATGACTTTCTCTAGCCACCTGAGTATAATTATTTAAATATTTATTAAGAAATTCAAAATTTCCTGCCTTTAAAATTCAGTATATGATCTAATGCTAAACACATTAATTTTAGATTTCCATATATTTGTAATACAGTTTTGTGTATGCTTGATGTTATTGAACAGTTAGAAATGCAGTTGCACAATAAACATCCAACAGCCAAGTCCCACAGAAAAATTTGTTCGATGGTTTCTTTGTTTCATTAGGGCCTCCCTGTGCCATATTCAGAGCAAAAATGCCCTGTAGGGTGTAAAATGGCTTTATGAAGCTCTTTCCCTTCTCTGGGTGCAGACGGCCTCTACAGAAAATGGGGCATGAATATGGAACGTTTTGAAGGAAATACTAGTTTGAGAATGAATACATACCTGAAATTTATTTCATGGATATTGAGGGCAACAGTAACTAACTGAGACTGCTCTGACTCACATTTGGGACAGAACAGTCACAGCACAGGCTAACACTCTCCATCCCCATATCCTTTTTCCTACAATTCATACCCACAAAAGGGCAAAAGGTAGATCAAGGTAAAAGAAGTAATTGGAAAAAAACAGCTTCCAGTTGTGTGTAACCTCAGGGCACACAGATAAAGAGGTTCCCCTAAGTGGAAGAAATCAATTGCTGGAAACACAGAAGAGTGGGGAAAAGATGGCAGCGTCACAGCCTACAATGGAGGTGATGCAAGATAACATATCAAAGGTGTTCTTGCAGAGGATTTCCTGCTTGAAGAGATTTATGACATGAAATCAGATCCAGGCTGTAAAGAGTTGTTTCTTTTACGATTAGGTTAAAATATTCTGAAGTTCGGGATGCTAATACTAAATGTTTTCAGTAAGTAAAGAAACTTGAAAATTAATGTGCTGCTGGGGAAAATGGCTGGGAGTAGTTGTTAAGACAGTTAAATCATCTTTAGGTCACACTGAATTGCACTGATGTTTTCAGTGCTGTATAAGCTTTATTGTTTCTCATATAGATGTTGCTGACAGTAGTTGTTTACCATAAACTGACAACTGATCACACTGGCTGCATTGAAGCTGGACTAAATGATACTAAGATATGAGTGCTTTCTTGAATGGAAATCAGTTTCGGTATTTAATAGTAATTTTAATGTGAAAAAGGAAGTTTTTTGGTAGTTGCACAAATACAGGGGTCTGACTTGTTACATTTATATATTCCTATTCAAATGAATGGGAGCTGCATAACACCTTGGCATTTTTGAGGCTGCAAGTAAAACTTTTTTTTTTTTAAATTTGCCATTCTACTGTAACAGAAAAGAAGTTTTCTCTCTTTTTTATACTTTCAGTATTTTATTTATTCCTTTCAGTCAACATGTTCTTTCTGACATGCTTAGACAAACTGCTAACTCATGTACCTCTTCAGAACTGCTGCAATCCAGGAAACGGAACCAGGCAAGATGATAGGGGAGCCAAAAAAAGGCAGGATAAATTCATTTGTTCTTCACTGTGTTTTTGACTGAAACTCAAAAAGTACCAAAAGATTCATAATTTATTGCTTACAATTAGGGGAGGTAGATTTTCTATATGCCATGACAGCTAAATCTAGTCAGCTGGCATTTTGTCCATCATTTAGCATCAGTTTGAAAAATGCCTTCACTTTGCCAATCTCGTGTTGCCAAGTCACAGTTCAGAGTTGCATTAGGAACAAAGACAAACTCAACTGCTGCAAAAATACAAGAGAAAAAAGACTGGCCTTGGACAACAATACATTTAATGCTGCAAGGAGATCTACTGCTGGCTAGATCTGCTTCAGAATTCTGTGTTCTTACTCTTCCTTCAGGAAGTAGTATCTTAGCATACCTTGAATCCAGTGGAGCCACCCAATGGAAAACTAACTATATAATGCACACACTGCCAGATAATGTTCTTTGTAGCTGTGGCTAGAGCTACAAGTAACTCTTGTAGTAACCTGCTCTGAGATAATTCAGGTATGCCTAGCCTCAGAGTGAAATCTGCAGTAGAGATAAAAGCTCTTCTAAGTTTTATCTTCAGAAATGACTGCCATTAAGCAGCCCAAGTTTCCCAATTTCTAAACATTTTTGATGATTTTGAAAGCTGCACCTATGTTCTAGCAAACCTATCAAAAAGCATTCCCTTTAGTTCATGCATGATCTGTACAGAGGGCGTTGGCACTTGGGACTATTATGCACACATTACATTATCAGACATTCTTAAATGCTCTGTCCCCTCTCTCAGTCTCTCACTTCTTGAGGGCAAACGTGTTTGAAAGTTGATGTGACATCCATCACTACCATAGGATGTGTTGTTCTAACACTTTTCTTCATGCATGTATCTCCATGATTTTGCAGATACTTAGTATCAATTTAAAAAATTCATTTTTCTGCCTAAAGTTAACAAAGGGTTTCAGAGGCAGACTTCAGAGGCAATCAAACTTGCGTCTTCTGGAATCAATTAAGAACTTCAAATGTTGCTAATATCACTCATGATCAACAGAACCAAATTACCTTTCTTCTTTACAGCAAAGAGAAAAAAATGTTGACCATGTGATCATGGACCTTTCTGGACAAGTACTCTCTGTTCTAGTGAATTTGTGACAGAGATCAAATAGAGCTTGCGATGCTTTGTCAGTCCTGTTTAGTAACTCTGAGGTTTCACAGATTGCCTGAGAAGTATGCAGCAACTTGGGCAATTTGAGAACCATAATGTGGCACCATGACTGGCATCTTCTGAAAGCTCTGAGTGCCTCTCAGCTTTGTTCCAAGGTGTTCAACTCTTTTCTTCTGCTCCTTCACATACAGAGACCTGCATGGCCACAACTGACTCCTTGTCTCGTGTATGTGCCAGCTGCCCCATGAACATTTCTCAGATCACATCTTGACCTGTGCTTTATGTTCACATAGAGGTAGCTTTAATATGTTTCAGGCAGAATAAAGGGTTTGTTATTTTTCAAGAATGCTCTTAAAATCGTGCTTCTTTTCAGTGACAGAATGTCACTGCCTTCCAGGAGCACAGGATGAGTGCCAGGGCTATTGGCCACAGTTTCATGAGCTAAAGAATTTACTGACTTGGTAGGCAGTAACAGTTCCCCAAAATCCTATAGATCACTGAAGCTTGTGCTGTGCTTTAATTCTTAGCACTTCATTATGGGTCTCCTACATATTTCTGAAACCCCAAATAAACTCCAGCTGTATGGTGCCTGCTGGTGGGACATTGCTTATTGATATATTTGCCCTGGATGGGGTGGGATTATTTTTAAAAAGTGTTGGCCAGTGTAGAAAATGAGCCTTTGTAAGTAGAGAGGGAAAACTTATTTGAAAAGCTGTCACAAGACTAGGACCAGCATTTTAACCAAGATGTGCATGAGACAGATGATGCTGTAAAGACTTGAAAGCCACAGGTAATGTGACATTCTGCAAATGTTTCTAATGGGAGTAGAAGCTCTGTAGAAATGTCTTCATCTGATTACAGAATTAGTTATGTTGCAGGCTCACAATTAAATTATTTCCCAGTTCAGATAGAAAAAAGTAATAATTCTCAGATTTTATTGTTGTCATTTACACTGGCACTACTAAGTGTGATAGCTAGAACAATCATTTTGTTATCTCAAATCTTTTTCAGGTTCCTCAAAGGAATTTTAACTCACTTCTTCCTCAGTTTAAGTCCTTTGTTTGTTTTCTTCAGGTTAATTGATAATAGGCTAATGGATAATCCATCAGGATGTGAATTCAGATTCTGTGCAAGGATGAATTGTTCCATTCAGAAAAAAACCAACACTTTAGCAAACTTTTTGTTGTGGTTCCAGGCATTTCATTCGTTGGAAGTAAATTCTCAGGTCAGGGCACTTTGTAGGGCTTCTAACTATTTCCTTGTCACAGAGATATTCTTGTCCTCAGTATTCACAGTTGGTGTCTCTACAAGGTAAATATATGCTGTTTTCAGACTCTTGATGAGTAGAACAGCACGACTCAAAAAATGAATGTTCTAAATATAATAGCAAAATATCTCCCTTGGTAATAGGGAAAATATAAAATTAGCATTGGCTAAATTTTTCCAATACAGTCTATAAGGTAAAAATCACATATAAATTCAGTTATGCTTATTAAATCTCAAGTCTTACCTTGCCATATGTAATTTTAAATAAGGTTTATTAATTGTTCTGGCAATGCTTTTAATAGTGAAACATGAATGGGGAGAATATTCCATAATTACTTTTTGATGGCAGCTTCTTTTTGGAAGAAAAGAAAAAGAAGTGCTGTAATTATTTAATCTAAAAATAAAGTTAATTTGTAGAAAGTAATACCAAGCATGTAAAAAGGTCAAATGTTGAGCTTCAAAATAAAGGAGAGCTAAATTTGTCAAGGCATGTGTTAATTGTACATAACAGTGGACTTTAGTTGTATGGGGAAGAGAACCAGTTTTTCATTCAATTAATTAAAAAAAATAACCTTATGTCAAATCTTGGAGTAGATTTGAACAAATCATATTTTTTTTTCATTTAAATTATATTTAACTTTCTCATGGATCTATGCTGCCTCTCTATAAATGAGCATGGGTCCATGTATATAACTCCATCCTGTGGGGAGAGAGGAGATTCATAGGAGAAGGCCTTTGCATGTGGCTTTCTTAGGCTGCAACCTCAGCCATTACACAGATTCCTTTTTTTTGTGCTAACCATTCCCTCTCTGCCAGTGACAGCTGCCTGCCTCAAACTGGTCGTGATGTGTAATATGGAAATGTTTTTCCTGTCCATAAGTTATGTTGGACTGTTGCACATGCTGTCAGATAGCACTGGCAATCAATGAGGCATTCACACTCTGTAAATTTTAAGTTAAGCAGAACTTCTCATTTTATTCAGAACTCAAAATTCATCCCTTATGTTGAATCTTTTGTTTCCTATACTGGCTTTTCCTTATCGAGCTGCTGTAGCTATTTTCATTTTTTTTGCATATGAGATTGCTTTGACTGTGTTAATATGATGAGAACTGCTATTTTTATAGGAATAGAGTATATTCTTTTCTTTTTTTTTTTTATTTCATTAGGTTGTTATATAAAACACCTGTCAGCCTAAGAAGCCCAGAGATGCATTACGTGGAGCTGAAGTAAAAAGTCTGCCTTTGTTTCAATGGGCAGAAATTATTTTGGGTGCAATGCTAAGTGTAAATTATAGAATATACTATTTTGCTTACGAGATAGTCTTTGTAAAATCACAGTAATGTGAATATAGTTGAAAGCATTATTTTTCAACAGCTTAGATGACTTATTTACTGTTTCTTTTTGAGAAGTTAACATCTTTGAGCATTTTCCATTTTTGATGAGGCAGTTTTTACCATGTTCATTTTTGCTAAAGTAACATTTCTCCAACCTCAGATATGGTTCCTATTACAGCAATGATAAACTTAATTAGAGAAAAGGAATAACTCTGCTGGGTCAGAATGCATTTAAAATTAAAGAAGCTGCTTGACTAAATTTCAATGCTGATTCTACAAACAGCTCCATATGCTACATTCCTGTTCCTAGCTGAGACCCAGGAACGGAGCTGCACTCCAAACTGGGCACTGTCTATACAGAGACAGAAAGAAAATCAGCCCTAGCTGATTACTACTAGCATTTATATCAACTGAAATATTTCGACTTGCCTGTTATTCAGTGTAAGAGTAACAAAAATCTAGATCCTTGGGATAATGCAGTGCTTGTTTCTCAACACCTTGAGATAATTTTAATTTATGAAAACAGGTACTGAATAAAAAAGGATTACAGGCACTGTTTTTTTAAAGAAACTATCCTGTGTTTCTCCTCTGGAAGGCACTGATTGCATTCAAGCAGACTTAGTGCTGAGCTCTTTTAACCCATTCGTCCTCCTTATTCTCACTTCCATTTCTGGACATTTCTGGGATCCTGGTTAAAGTTATTCACTAGATTGCATCACTTAGGTCACACCATTTTACTAATGATGACATTCCTTTTCGGTACTTTTGTATCCAAAATGTATCTACAACTTCCATGGCTCTCTGATACCCCCCTTGTGGACAAAGCAGCCCTACAGCTGTTAAAAAGCTTCTCTGATAATGTGTGGAGCATCCTGGAGATGTCCAATGCTTTTCTTTATCTCACCATAAAGAGCAGCCTCTAGACAGTGCAGCAGATGTATTTAGTGTTAATGTTTCACACTAATCATCAGATTTATGAACTCAGCTGAATCAGGTTTTTTTTTAGTATCATCATTTCTCACAGGATAGCTTCCAAACTTACATTTTGAACAAGCTGACATTTACAAACTTGTGCAGGCTTTTTCCCCTCTTATTTCATTTTTATCTAAATCCTTCATAAGGAGTATTGGGATTTATGTGTTTATCTTGCTTTAGAGAATTAAAATGTTGATATAATTTCACAGGAGTGATAGATCTAATGGGAAACAAAAATATTCTGAGGTTAAATGGCTCGTGAAAAGGGGTCAGAGCTGTAGTGCTTTGAGTCAGCCTCACTTACTTAGCAGCATGTAGAAAGTCTGACTAGCACTGGTATATACAATTATTTTATAAGCTGCATGGATGTAAGTCTGAACTGTGCAGGAATACTATGAATGCCTACTGCTGCATGTATAGCAGTATAGATGCAGTAAAAAAGACCAGTTAAATACATCACAGAGTCACAAACCTGAATTTTTTCCAGCAGTTGTAGTTTTATGAGGAGGCTGCCATGCTCCCCAGGAGGCAAAGGAATGCTTTCCTCTCTCCTGGTGCAAGGGGCTCAATGGCAGCTGTTGATACCCTGGTTTCCTCATTGAGAGGCATTAACATTTTCAGTACTCCTCTCACAGCACGAGATGCACTGGTAGCATTCTCTCTTGCACTAAGAGAAGAAATTACCTCCCTACCAGTTTTTCAGGTGCATGAGGCAAATGCCTTCAGCTATATTGTTATAGGCACTGCTGTGCTTGCTGTGCCAGGTAAGTGGGCTATAGAATGAATAACTGCTGTTTGCTAGAGTGACTGAGCACTCTGTTGAAGGTAACAGGACGGCATTTGTTCATGTCCTTTCAGGAAAAACTCCTTAAAACATTCTAATGGACTTTCTTTCATTACGCAGCTAGCTACATTTTAGGATCTGAGAAAAGCAATCCTAGAAGAAGTGCATGAGGTCACTGCAGAATTTTTTTTCTGCTTTCTTGACTGATGGGAGAATAATGGTTTTGTTTATCTTTTGTCCTAGCAGCTGGTAATTCCTATTGTCCTCTCATCTCTAGATTGTTTTTTCCTTCTGCAGGACAGATTGGAACCACAGACCTAATCTTCTGCTACTTTATATCCCATGCAGCCACTTAGAGGTGTGTGTGTAGTTCACCTTACCAAAATGACAATGCTTTACAGAGACATAAACTAGAAGATACAAACAGTGAAAGCAATTTAAAGAGCAAGGCAGGAGATAATCAAGTCCCCAGGAGACAGAGAAACTATGTTTAAGTCTTATGCCATCTGGACACAACTTTTTGTGAGTGCTTGAGTTTAAAATATCTGTAGGTGCTCAGGCATCTGAAGGTTCAGCGACATATGCCATTTTTATGCAATGAGCAGCTGAGTCCCAGATCAGAGATTTGCTAGCTGTTAAAGGGAGATACTCCTTAAAAAACTGGAGCAGGCAAATTAAGCTTCTTAGTTTTCAGAAGCTGCTATTATAGAAGTTTTCTGTATTGTCTTCCCCTTCAGCTTGTCCTTTGCATAAAGCTATGCTGGCTTTGGTGTTTGGCTATGTGCGAGTCATGAAAAATGCTGCTGTGCAAGGGTATTGCCAGTACTGGTAATACAGAGCTCTTTGTTGGACAGAGTTGAGAAAAATCTGGCTGTAATGTGTCAGGCTGAAAAAGACTGAATACAAAGTTTTAAGTCATATAAAAGGAGGCTGCAGAAAGAAAAGGACCCTGAGGAGGGCTTGTAGCAGCAATGTCCTACAGAGTTGCCAGTGAATCATCACACTGACTACATGATATTATTAAATCCCATCTATTTGGACCTGTTTATTACAGAAATTGTGTTTTGTGTCTCATCCCCTTTACAGCCATGCAACACCAGTCACTTAAAAATTTCTTTATGGGTCTCTTACCTCAGAATACCACCTCTGAGTATCTTTTCCCCAGCCTTGTTTTTCTGTGCTTTGGTGAAGGGATAGCATAATGCCACGTGCCTGCATCGGTAAGAAGATCATAAAGGTTTTGTTGTGCTGCCATATAGCTGAGCCAAGACATAAGACAATGCTGAGACACTGCTATGAACTATTTACTAAGGCAACTAAAAGACAAAAATAATTTTTCACAGGTTGGCTCTTTAAGGAAGCTATTGAATTACTGGGGGAAAAAAAGGCTCTTTCATTGCTTTTTCGCCTTTTCTTTTTGCTTGGGAGCTGAACCAAGTTTGCTTAATGAGCTTTGGCATGAAAAATGATCTTTGTTTCTTTCTTTATATTATTTTCTATAAAAATAGAGCTGAGAGAGCAAGGAAGAATACCTGAAAAACAAATGGGTATGTTCAGAGAGAAAAGACCAGTTTCCTCAAGCTAAAGCATGTGTCAGGGCACAGTGGGGCTGGGGGCTGGAGTGGCAAGGTCCCCCCCTGGGGCAGATAAAGCTCTCATAGCCAGGGATCCCATCACCACAGCCAGCCAGCAGGGCAGGCCCCTGGGGTTTTCTTAACCATGTCATTGGTGGGTGAACTGATACTCAGCACTTATAGCTGAGAGTTTCTTCCAGTCCTTCTTTTAAAAATTGTTTTAATCTGTGATTTTTTTTAAGATAATCTTTTCCTGTACTATTTTGCAGGACAAGGAGTCTGTGCTCTTGTCCATCCCTATTCTATTTACACTCTCATTATGTGAAGGGCTGAGACAGAACTAGTATGGTGAGCCAACCTAGAGCTTCCTGACTGTCACACTGATTTTGAAGCATCTTTCAACTTATCTTGGAAATTTTATAATACTTCTGCTAAAAGGTCCATTTACAGTCTAGGCAGTATTATGCTATTATTCCAGTGTTACTGCTGATAAGAAAGATGTTAGAATTGTGCTATGAGCTGTGTAACAGACTGTGATGCATTCCGTGTTTTCTTTCTTTTTGCATAGCAAGATATCTGGCTCTCCATCCTGTCCTCTGTCCTACACATTCATTCCCCTGTCTGTGCTGCAGCTGTTCTGTCAGGCTCAAGCAGGTTTGTGAGGCTCTGCTGAAAACAAGATCTGGTCTGATTTGGATTAAAAAGAGGAGTACTTTTGAAATCAACATCACTTCAGTGTAGATCTAATGATGTGGGTCTACAGTACCTTCACTGATCTGAGGAGATACTTACTGGCTTAGTAAAAACTTAAACCAATCTGCTATGTAATCTGCCCTGACAAGTTTATTCTGTTAAAAAAAAAAACCAAACAAACAAAAAAA
>VXAC01000011.1:206218-216977 GCA_013399225.1 Rhipidura dahli
TGCGGGGTGGGGGGGGGGGGGGGGGGGGGGGGGGGCAAGCTTGGGGAAATGACATCATTAAACTGAAGCTTTAATTGGAGAATTAACCCTGGTATGCAAATGTTTCAATCTTATAAAAGTGTAAAGAACTTGTGACCTGTCATCCATCTTGGGGTCCATCTTGGCAGCAGCCTCTGGCTCCCCAGGGTGTACCTTTGAAGGCCTTTCAAATTAATACCTACCTTTATTCCCTTATTCTTGTCCAGTTTCTGTTTTAGGTGGTGGCCTCTTCAGGCATCACTAACCACCATGATCTTGCTTCTTCCCTCTCTGTGAGACTGCCACAAGACCAGCAGTGTTATTTGCCATGGCTGCAGAGTCTGAGATTTGCATTGGAAAGTCTATATGAAGCCCAAGAAAATGTCCTTGATTCTCTTGTCTTTCCATCCATCTCTCCTCTTCACAGAAGGCTGATGGACTGAAATGATCTACAGCCTTGCTCCTTCTATTCAGGAAGATCAGGGTGAAAGATGTGCAGGAAAGACAGGCCACAAATTGAATTTTTTCGCTGCACTTATACAATAAACTTCCCCCAGAATAAAAAAAGGCCAATAAGCACTTTATTTAAAATCATGCTCTTCTGCAAAATATTTCACGCCATAACAGATAATACTACAATAATTTTACATGTACTGAAGTCTCTGATTTTACTGAAGATAACATTCTAGTAACTGTACTAAGTCCCACATAAGTTCTTTTAGTGCCTGTGGTATGCCAATATAATTTTTGTTTTATGTATGTTAGACCCTTTACCACAGGATTTTACAAACCTTTTTTTTTAAATACGGGAATTCTGAACAAATGTGGTTTCTCACCACACACACCTCATATCCCTGATGCAAACTGTCCTTTTTGTGTAGCTGGACTACGACAATAACAGGAAGTCTACCTTGGGCATCAGAGAGGCTCCCAAGGTCTAATTAGACAGGCTGGAAATCTTGCAAGTTAAAGAGATGTTGGAGTTTCTAACACGGCACAGATACATGGAAGTGTTCCCAATCATGCAAGATGAAGGACCTGCTTTGCTGGAGCCGTGGTTTGCTGACAGAAAGCTCCTGGATGCTCACCACATCTCCATTTCCTGCTTCACAGGAGAAATCTCAAGCAGATTGATCAATTTGGGGAGCCCATATCCATCACCATTCTCATTTCCAGGCTGTTTGATCCTTGGACTTCTCCACACTTTTCTTACATTGTTATGTATTAGGAATTTAATGACCCTGCCTGTTTGAGGAAGAGTATAAGCTTTGTTAAAGCAAGATATACATAGCTTCAATAACTTTGGAGACAATTATTTTTCAAGCTTCCCCTTCTAAGAGGTATTACATTGAATTTTGCTCTATTAATTCCGTAATACAATTTTTCTAGCAGTTTTTAATATTTTTTCTCCAAGTTCATAAAAGAGAAAGATCATGAGGAACTTTTTTAGTAGCAGAAGTTAAGCCTGGAACTGATTAATTTTTTCTTCAGCAGAGTATTACTGCTGCCAATAACAATTATTACTCAAGGCTCCAGAGGATACTGGTAATAATTAGGCCAGCTAAGGCACATAAATAGATATGTGAAAGCGGAAATCTGTCACTTGACATTTAGTATAGTTGAAAAGGAAAAAATTAATTATTTTCATTTTTGATATATAGACTGAACTTTTTGATTACTGACTTATAAAAATAATCGCCGCCTTTTTTTTTTTTTTTTCAACATTCAGGATCAATTTCAGATAGAATAAAGCAGAAAGCTCTTTTTTATCCTTACTGTCCCTTACATCTTCTCCTCTTAATTCCTCCAGTAGCCTAAGTCTGGTGCAGACTACACTGGATGGATGGATAAGATTAATAGGTCACCAGAAAGCTGCCTAATGGGGTAATGTCCTCCCTAGAGCCTAGATTTATCTCCCCTAACCTTAAATGAGTACACACATTTGGAGCACAGTCAATCTATAATTCTTCAGCAGTCAATGAACTGAGAAGCATATTATGACAAAAATACACTCTGTAGGCTAATTAAGTTGCTCAAAATTGATGCTCCTCCTCAAATTCTGAAGATGGCTAAGTATATTGGTTTTCCTTTTTAAGTGTGGCTCCTTCTTTCTTTTTTATGGATTTTGGGCTTCAAGTCTAGAGCTTCTATAAAAAGTAACAACAGCAGTTAGAAATTTTTTCCCCCCTATAATTACATGTTTATTTGTGATAATTCAGATCTTTTCATCACAGACTGAAAAAAGCCAGATGAACAGTTTTTTATTGACAGACACATACTACGTGTGTCAGGAATTTACAAATCTGGCTGTTGGACTACCCAATTAAGAATACTCTTCAGTGACTTGTTGCTGGCTTTTCATCTCCACATCCTGTAATTTCTTCCCAAAGGCTTAAAATAGTATATTTTTCTGCAACAGTGTTGTAATTTTCCACAGCAGAAAAACCCAAACCTAAACAAGTAATTTAAACAGAGGCTCAAGTTAACCTGTTTGAGCTACTTTTGTTTTACAATATTACTTTATCACCTCAACATAGCTCTGCAAATCAAGCTGTATCATCCTGGTTCTGTGAATGTTGTTCATAAATTTGCTGCTGCTTTTGCAGAGGCAGTACAAGATAGCAGGAATTTTTATTACTGACCTGTAAGCGGGGGTCAAGAGGAAACTAAACAGTAAACAATAGGCAAAGTAATTAATATCTTATTTTTCCATGAATATATTAAAAGTCCTGCAAAGAGGATAAAACTCTTGCACAGAAAACCGTTGCCAAAAGCATCAGGTTATTCTGTCAAGGTTTTGTCAGACTTGGACTCTATCAGGTCCTATTCATGACTTTGTTATTTTCCCACTTTTCTGTGTCCCTTGCTGTAGTTTTCTATTCTTTACAGCAGTACTTATTACGAAAGACCTGAGGGGCAGTCCAGTTTCTAGAAATTATCTTTCTCATACAGAACCTTAGACCTTATTCTACTTAAAGCCTCTTCATCTTTCCACCATGCTCTTTACTACTCCAAAGGATGCTTGTCAAGGGTATTCCACTTGGATTTGTAATTGTGCTACAAAGCATTGTTTATGACTGACTTCAGCTGTATTTGGACCTCCTTATCTCCCCAGATGGTCATCTCTGTTTTTAGGCCAGCTGGCAGCATACTTGGACCAAGGCCACCTCCGACCTTTACTTGTGACTGAAGCACTAAGAAACTATCACTACGAAAATAATGCATAAATAAATTTCAGGTAGCTTGCAGGTTTAGTTACAATGGTGAATGACTGCTGGCAAACTAAACATTCATACAGAGAAAATCAGAGAGCAGATTGGATAGCTCACATTAACAGTCAGATGGCATAGGTAAAAATGCTTGAGATTCATCCACATGCAATTTATACTGAATCTGTCCCAAACTAAACTGCTGCCAAAGAACATGCATAACTTTTTTTTCCCAACTGTTTTGTGGTTTTAAAATCAGCTAGGTTGTTTTGAGGTCATAATGCTCACACCCTATGGGATAATACTGTAGCTTTAAAAAACACATAGGAATTCTAGCCATTACATCAATATTAATACATCAATTAAGTATTTCTTGGAAAAAAATACATCAATTTTTTTCCTTTTTTTTAAAAAAAGGTGATGTGTGTTTGTTTTACTCTATATTTCACGTTGGATACTGCTTCTCTTGGTTGCAGCTTCCTGCCCTAAAACAATACACCCTAATCCTGTTCCAGATTAATTTGTAATCTGTGCCACCTATTGCATCACCTAAGACATCCACCAAGAAGAACTGAGCCCTCATGGAGTGACCCGCAGGTAGTTACAAGAGCGAGTGTGCAAATCCTTGGGCACGCTCCAGGTTTGCTTACAAGACTGCCCTGAGATGGCGTCAAAGGCCTCACAAAAAAAAAAAAAAGCTGTTTCTGATAAATGAGATCACTTGCTCTGTCAGAAAGAGAAACTGCAGTGGCTTAACAGAGTCTGAATCGGCACAGCCTTTTCCATGCTTTCTCTCCATTATTTTGAGGGGATCTATAGGCTGCTTATTTAACTACTTGCTTTCGAGCCCTCCTGGAGAAGGCCCTTGCCAGAAACCCATCCCCATTCTTCGCTGCGAGACACAGCGCTTCTCCCGCGAAGAGTGCCCGAAGGAGGCCCTCAGCTCTCCCCCTTCCCTGCTCTCCCGTTAACTCCAGCCCTTCCCTTGCCCAACACGATCACCACCAACCTCCACCCACAGCCCTGCCGGCCATCTTGGCTGAACCCCTGCCCCGCCCCCTGTCCCCCTGACCCTGCCTGTCAGTCAATCCGGGCTCAACCACGGGGGCGGGGCCGAGGCGGCGGCCGCAGCCAATCGGTGCCTCGCTTGTTCGGGGGTGCGGCGGCCGCTGTCGGTGCGCCCCGCCGAGAGCCGCGGGCCCCGCCTGTCGCCGTCGCTGTCGCCGGCGCAGCCGTCGCGGTAGCAGCCGCAGCCGCAGCCGCAGCCTGGCCCTGTCCCGGAGTCACTGAGGATGAGCCCCCGCGCTGCCCAGCGCGCGTCCCGCCCTGCCCGCCCGAGCCCATTCATCTAGCGACTGGTGAGGGGCGGGCCGGCGCGTCCGGCGAGGCAGCCGCTCGGGGGACGGGTCCTGTCGGAGGGGTCGGGAAGGCAGCGGTGGTGGGGCTTGAAGGAATGGGGAGAGCTCCGGGCAAGGCAGCCACGGAGGGTAAAGGGCAGCCGGCCACGTAGGATGGGAGGGGACCGGCTTCGTGGCTCGGCCGCCTGTGCCACTAAGTCCCTCGTGTCGCTCGTCGCTCCCCGGCTACGTGGACTGGTGTAGTGGCAGTCAGAGTGGCCCCTTTCCCTCTGCCTGGCCCTGGCCTCTGTCTGGCTTCCTGAAGCACTTCAAACCTTCCCCCGCCGTGACACTGGCAGCAGTCTCTTGACAGGTTTCCGTAGATGTGGATTCAGGGAAAGCTTGTCGTGTTTCTCGCCTTCTTTTGTGATACTTGTCTGGTTTTGGTAGCAGCTCACAGTGCTGCTGGATTAGACCAGCAACGTAAGCACTGGAGAGCCGAGGTCTCGTAGTTATCTTAAAAGGATACTTCCATGCAGTCTTCCTAGGCGAAATACAACTCTTTTTTTGGTTATGTGGTCAGTGTAGTTGTCTGTGTTCTTGGAAACAGATCACAGTTTGTGGTTTACAAAAAACAGGAATCGCCCACCAACATCTGGTGTGGGTAGCCCATAATAAAACTGTACCAGAAGTTCACAGTTAATTCAAAAACGTCAGTTTTTCCCAAGATGGAAAAGTCCTTGATGGATTTATCTGTTATAATTTGAAGTGTGGTGAAATTCTAGAGCACACTTGTGGTTTGTTGTGCTTGACTTCCCTTCAGCATTTTCTGTTTCAATAAAGCCTGAAGCAAGATCCCGAAGGGTTGTGGAAGTGACTGTAACTGCATTCACTGTACTTCTGTTATACCACTTTATGTTTTAATTTTTTTTAACAGTATTAAGTTATTAAACATAAGTAGTCCTCAGTATTTCTAGATGAGCTGAGCACAGTATTTCAGAGTTTACTGTTTATGTACTATGATTCCCAACTAATAGAGGTGCTCTGACGTTTGTAGCTGAATTTAGCTACCAATGGTACTTTGGTCTTTTTTTTGACAGATGTGTCAGCCTTTAATTGGCAGTGCTGCTTAGCTCAGCTACGAGCAGCTGAATTAGAGTTGTTGGATCTCTGAATGTCTCATTCTGATAAGGATTATGTTGTTGTTGCTGTGAAGGAAGAAGTTATAAAAAATCTGGAGAGAGCCTCTAAAGGTCACTTGTGCTGGGGGGTACAAGTGGTAGCACAGAGGCCCCAGCGCAGTAAATGATGCAGCTTGGATCTGCCATGGCCCAAGGGACAGAGTGGGCACGGTGGAATGTTGTGTCTTTCAAAGCAAGTTGGTTTTCCTTCCTAGCTTTGCTTCTGGACAGGTGACATTTATTTATAACTTAAGCAGTTTGCTTGTTGTCCAGCCTGTTTTGAGAGTCTCATGTGCATTCAATTTGTCATTTGAAAATCCTTCCTGACCTATAATCTGAACCTGTTATGAAATTTGAACTAATGACTACTTTGCGTGGTGTCAGGAGTAAAATGGACTGGAGTTTTGATTTTTCTTCTTTGTGCAACAGATGCCTTATTCAAAGGCTCTGGGTGGTCTGCTGAAGCCACAGCTGAAGGGAAAAAGAGATCCAATTTGCTTGTACTCAGGGGTTGTTCCATAAACATTCTGAATCCCAGTGTCTCTTCCCAAGTTTTTCTCTGCTGACTTGCTTGTCTTACAGTTTGCTGTCTGAACTAGAAGCAGGACTCTGCCTGATGTACTGTGCATTGAGAAGTGCAGAACCCTTGGTTTTTGTGTCTCACGTTGCAATGCTCCTGTTATATAGTCAAGAAACTGCTTTTTTTAAAGGTTTCTATATGGGAATTTCAGACTGCTAAGCCACTCTTACCTACTGCATAGCTTAGATTTACTTGTT
Organism: Rhipidura dahli; assembly: GCA_013399225.1. Taxonomy (NCBI): domain Eukaryota; kingdom Metazoa; phylum Chordata; class Aves; order Passeriformes; family Rhipiduridae; genus Rhipidura; species Rhipidura dahli. Next base: position 212,741 of record VXAC01000011.1, read on the forward strand.
TTTCCTTGTACATTCAGTCAGTTTTCTCCCCATAAAATATATTTGGTGTTCAAGGGGTTGGAACCCTAAATTTGTTGAGCATTCAACAAATGTACAAGGAATTTCTGAACAGGTTAAACTATCTGTGGCTATGTAATCTGAGTAGGAATTAGTAGTCTAACTGTTCTTTAAAGGCTAGGACAATGTGCTACCTGAACCTGAAAGGTGTACTTGCTTTGTTTATCTAGGAATTCATCTGTGCCTCCTGGAGGATATCCTGCTAAATGCCAGTGCTAAGACTGTTTTTTTGCTAGCCTTGATTTTCTAGTCGCTTTTGTCAGATTCTAAACTGTTACTTTAATACGTATTAGTGAAAGTTGTCTTTAGGTAAGACTATAATCAACAGAAAGTCCCGGAAAAGTGGCAACATGATAGCAAATTCCCATGCCTTTAGTTCTGTAAGCCTTTTTTTATTAGTTTACTAATTAAGTAGTCTGTGTAGTGAAGTTTACTCTGGCTACAGATATTTTCAGGATTTTCCGTGCTGTTATGGTTACAGGTCTTTTGTGATGTTATGAAACAAATGCGAATGGACCAATGTGGAGAAATGTCAGCATGCTTGTTTAAAAAATAACCCCCTTCCATTCCACACTGGAAATATTTAAAATATTGCAACACCCTTATAAGGATGGACTTCCTGAAACGTATGCCGTTGCTAGTCATCTCTCACTTCCCTTACCAACTTATTATCAAAATGAAAAGGAAATGAATTTAGTACCTTCAGAAAAGCCATATTATTTTTACTTCTTCTTTTTTAAAGGAAGCGTGTTAGAATTGACAAGGAAAGCTCTAGGCTTTTTTTATATGGAAAATAGAAACCATTACTTAGTTCTGTTTTAGGAGAGCCAAATTAGGGGAGCTAGGTAATTTTTCACCATGTGCATTTTAGATGCAACTGGTGTTTAGTAAAATTAGTAACATTAAAAAATAAATTAATAAAGCCCTATAGAAAAGCAGTGAATGTAATGAAATTATGCCAGTTTTAAGGTATTGAGAAATATGTGTTTATTAAAGCAGCCTGAGGATGGGTTTCAGGGCCATGTGACTAATTTGACAATTGAGTTATTTTAATGCAGTGCACATTGATGATGCAAACCCAGCAATCTGTCTTTGAAAGGCACTGAATTCTGAGTAGCTGAACCTCTTCTGTATTCTCTTTCACTTCCATGTAGGACCATTGTCTGTATTAAATGAAAAAAGCCACAACAGCAGCTACTAGCCACTGTCTTGGTACCAGTACCCACATCCATATCAGCCAGGTTTTGGTAGGTTTAATACCTGAGTATAGGCGTTCATCAGGAAGAATTGGAAGGACCACAGATGGGAGATGTAGTATCAAATCAGACTGGATGCCCGAAACATACATTGACACTGCCAGCCATGAGGTGAGGGCTGGTTGTTGTTTCCTTGTAGCTTTGAGCCAAGAGCACACAACCTCAGTGGTAATACCTTTTAGAAAAAGAGAAAATTGGGAATGCGTTGATAGCGAGTATGATACACAGAGAGGTTTCTGGAACTTCCCAGTGGGAAGCTTTGTTTTTCCCAAATGTTGAAATGTTGTCTGCCGTCTCCTGTTTGCAGGAAATGAAATCTATCACCATCATCCTTAGTCACCAAGGTATTTGTAGAATCTTTGTTCACTTCATACTCAGGAGAGGTGTGACAGCTTTGACTTTTGTAGTGACTTCTTGAGAGAAACAGATTTTTTTACTCTGCCACAGTAGGCAGAGAGCTGCTTTTTCAGCTGTAGGAGTTCTCCCTCCTTTGGGTCAGATGACACATCTGACACACTCCTTCTTGGAGGGTGTCTGACAGCTCTGGTGCAGTGGTGCTTTGCCTTCTCTGAGGGGGAGAGCTGAGTGAGACAGCTCTACCTACCCATTTGCAGGAGGCAAGATACCACAAACACTTCCTTGCTACTAAAGAATTGCTTCCAAATTGGTTGCAAGCTTTTAAATTTTCCTGGGCTGTGAACATGTATAATAGATAGCTCATATCTCTGAGGGTTAGAAACCCACTTGCTGCTGAAATAAAATATCTTTGGGATAGTCTGAACACTGCTCCAATTCTTCCATTTTTTTTGTGATTTTTTTCTTCAACAAAATGTTAATTAGGAGTCAGTTTTTAAAAATATTTCCAATTCCTGTCAATGTCAAGTAATACCTGCTGTATCATAAAAGTGTTGAAAACATTGTAGCCTTATTTTAGCTTATGCCTCTTAATTATTACAACATTAGGAAGACCCTGGTGTTATAACATGAATGTGATTTGTTCTAGAGAAGCCTACAGAAATATCTGCAAATAAAAGTGGAGACATATAATCAAAAGGGCACCATGTTCTACATAATCTTAATTCAAAGTTTAAAAAATGCTGGTGCTTTCTGTTTTGTGCTTGTTTTCAGTGCTCACTCTTCAGCTGGGACTTCATATACTAGGAGTAAGCATTTGACAGCAGAAAGGTTTTCACACAGACCTGAGCTTCAATTCACAATTTGAACATTTTAAGGCTTCTTCTAAGGACTTCCTTTGTACAACAGTCATATGTGATTATCACCCTTTTTCAGATATTGTTATAATGTGACAGTGTTACCAGCCTGACAGTTTTGATTGCAGAGAGGTGAAAACTTCATCTACAGCCCTCTGTCTTAAGCTCCAGGTGTATATATCAATATATTAACACAGTATCTAGTCTTGTAATGTTTAGAGTAAAGAAAGGGTGGGTTGGAATGACTTATAAAAAAATAATTCAGCAGAGTCAGGTTTCACATAGTTGCAGTAAATGTCACTGTGATGGAGTTAGTGTGAGGTAGGCAGGCAGGCTTGTATTTCTGTCTAGTAGCAGACCTTTTTATTATTTTAATGTTTGATTTGTTATTCACACTATTTTGGTGTTTGATCAGGCTAGAGCTCAGGTGCCTTCAATGAGTTTTTCTCTAGCCTCTCTGTTCCTTTCTTGTGATGGCACAAGTCTCAGGATTTGCTTCCTTCTGGATCATTTTCTGATGCAATTCAGTCTTAGGTGTGTATCTGCACAAAGAAAGGTATGGCACAGGGGACAGAAGGACTGCTTCCTTGGGTGGTGGTGCCATTTCGTACCAGTTTGTCTAACAGATTAGTCAACCTTATTTTATGTCTCCCCTGAGTGATTTTTCTTAATGTTCTTTTTACCTTTTTTTTTTTTTTTCTGTGTAGCACTAATAATAGTGTTTAAACAATGTGCTATATTTAAGATGTGCTTTACAAGGCATGCATACAATTTTTCCTTCTTACACAACATAATTTTATTGCCTAGTGTCATATTGATGAAATCTGATAAATTTTTCCTCTAGATCTCCAAATGTTTGGTTTTTTAAAATTAATTTTTTTAATTTTTAAAAATTAGTTTTAGAAGGGTGTTTGATGTGCTGGCAATCTGAGCGTGCTAATAGTTACCTATTACACTTCGATTTATTGGAGCAACAAGTCAGGCTGTGATCTTGAAATCAGAGTTTTTTTTCAAACCTCTCCACACCCATATATGATAAATTTCTTGTGTTACTCCTGAAGTTCATAGGTCATTTGGAAAATACCCCGTGGAGTGAACTGAAGCTTGCTGTGACAAATGTAAGCTGAACAGTTGTGGTCAGTTCTAGTCTCAGAAAGATTTCTGAATGTTACTCCTGGTCAGGGATGAGAGACTAAATTGTAGTGAATATTTTTTTTTTTTTTCCTTCTTCAGTTGCCTGCTCTTTGAAGTTGTTTTGAAGGTATACACTGAACATTTTCTGATCTGTAGATTTGCATTCTGAGTATTTTAGCCCTTCTGAATGAGGTGGAAAAGTAATTGTTGAAGGCTGTGTTATGAGATATTTAAATAATAGTCTTGGATTGGAATTTTTTTTTCTTGATAGTCTAGATTCCATTACTAATGTTTGCTCTAAACTGATTTTTTTAGGCTTTATGGAAATCTTGATGATGATTCTTAAAACAGGAGGAGGACTGAGATTTATTTTTTCCAAACGAAAGTGTATTTTTCTAATGTGTCTTTTCAAATAGAGATATTAAGAAAATATGGTTATACACTCAGTGGCTGAAAAGCAATGGCAACTAAGCTGAACAGGCTTTTTCCATCAGGCTGGGGTCAAGGAGTAGGATGTGAACATTTATAATGACTGCTAAGCCAAGTGGGGGAGGGGGAGGTTTTTTGTTTTTTTGTGTT
>VXAC01000011.1:217015-381282 GCA_013399225.1 Rhipidura dahli
TTTTTTTTTGTTGTGTGTCCCTGTCTTATTCCCCCCTTCTCCCCCATTCCCCACTCTGGGGGTTTGGTAACATTTTTAGTTATATTTCTTTAGCTTTCAGGATATCATTGTTTAGCTTCTCTTGAAGTATTTTACTCATGGGTAGAACAAATTTAACTTATATTTTGCACAACAAACAAAAACATTAACTCAATACTGTTTCACTCACTTTGAAACATATCTGGAAGACTGAAGTGTGATTTTTTGGGGAGCTTAATAGCAGTTCACACTAAATTAGTGATGTATGTAGTGACATAGGTAGTTCACTTTTTTGTTTTCTGGGTTTATGTGTGATTTTTACACTGCAGTCTGCACTTCTTGTGACACTTTTGACTATAACTGCACACATCTCATAGGCTAGGTGAGTGCTTCTGTCAGGCCTCCTTTACTTCTGAGAAAAGGGATGCCAGAAAAAGATGGATATGCTAAGGATAAGTGTGCAAGCTAAGAAGAAGGGCTGTATGCCTCAGACTGTGAATATACTTTCATGAAGAAGAATTAATATTTTGCTTCCTCTTTCATCTTCTTCTTCCCTTACCCCTTCCGACTTAGACCTTCATTTCTTCTTGCCTGTTTCAGGAGCTTTAGACCTTAGCCCTACATGGGTGCTAACAGCCTGAATTCATGTCTCTTGTACAAGCTGCTTTTGTTTGCTTTGATGCCATCCTCCCTCCCACCTTTGTGAGCAGCTCTGGGAGTGGTGGAGAGGAGCCTTCTTGTTGATTCGGCAGAACAGAATTAGTAGGGACATGGGTAGACATTCGGGCCAGGAAAGAGAAAGTGGGACATAATCCTTTTATTGCAGCATCTATAAAGACTGGTGGTCCCTCCTTCCTTCTGGGTGTTACTCACAATGCCTCTGTTAGCCAAGGTGTGCTCAACAGCTGGGGAGATGTGGTGGATGGCTTCCCCCCCTCACCCAGTCCCTTAGTTCAGTTCTTGCTTTCTGATCACAATGTAATGATACAATACACACTAAACAGTCGGGGTCCTGAGGACCCTGAGGTTGGGAAAGGAAACTGTTTTGGAGATAGGTTACCTTGTAGCCTTACGGATTTAACTCTAAGAAAGGTAGGAGGTGCCTTTGGAGGCTGGGGTGGGGAAGGGAGTGAAGCTTTTTTAAGCTGACTGAATGTCTGAGTATAAGCTCAGATGGCATGGGGCAGGTCAGTCAGCCCTTGTCACATTGTCTTATCCTGTACTTCCTAGTTTGATATGCAGTTAAATTGGTATAGTTGCTGGGGAAAAGTGTTTTTATTTACTAATCTGTTCTGTTTGTTCTCTTTCAGGTCTCCCTTGCAATTATGGCGTTTTAGAAGAATAAGGTGGTGTGGAGGGGGAATCCCCCTCTGCACGCTAGTGGTAGTTCACTTTTGGAATTTTCTATGGACATGAATATTTGTTATATAAGATGGTGAAATAAGACTTCTAAAAATATATATTTATAAATATTTATTTGGATCAAGTGCCAAACATAACAGTACAAAGATTTCCAATGGCAGCTTAATAAATTTGGATTTACATCCTTGGAATTACAATTTTTCTAAGGCACTGTGCTGTGTACTGAATTGGAGTGCCTTGATACACTTAAGGGTTATTTCCCTTAAGGAGAAGAGCAGCTTTAGAAGTGAAGATGAATTCTTACATGCCAGAGTGCACTTCAAAGTGTCGATCTCTACAGCATGCTTTGGATGTTATTTCTGTAGTCACCAGAGGAAGTGAAGGCCAGATTAAGGCCTTTCTCTCTTCTTACTGCTACAATGCTGCAACTATCAAAGATGCCTTTGGTAGAAACGTTATACATCTTGCTTCATCTTGTGGCAAAAAAGGTGTGCTAGACTGGTTGGCTGAGACCAAAGGAGTGGATCTCTTGGCAAAGGACAAAGAGTCTGGATGGACAGCTCTGCACAGAAGTATATTTTATGGATACATTGATTGTGTTTTGTCGTTACTGAAGGTGAGTGATTTGCAGCTGTGGTTTTCCTTGGCATCTACAATTTTTAGAGTTGTTTTGATTATGCAAAAGTGTGTTTTTAAACTTGACTGAAAGCCTCTTGAGGGTTATCTTAATACTGTGTTTAGGTTGCAGCGCCTTGGTTTACTTGAAGTTTGTCTCTGTTCACAGAGATGTCTGCCTTTGCCCTTGCAGAAGTCAGCACTGAGTAAGGATCCCTGATTAATTGTGGACTTCCTTAAAGACTTATTTGTGTGGATCCAGACTCAGGATCTTAAAAGCAGAAAGTGATCAGACTAAAGATATTTTGAAGATAGACTTTGCAGTAATTACATCAACTGATGTTAGAGAACATAAAATAAGGGAAGATTAAATGGAGTTACAATTAGAAATTAATCTTTTATTTAAGGGATAAGCAATTCAAGATATGGAGTATTCTATTAAGTGAATCTCCATTTCATTAGTATTTTAAACCAGGGCTTTTACTCAGTTCCCCTTATTCCTTTCTTAAAATTGCTATTTCTTCCCATCCACTTAGCAAGTTGTATATATTTTTGATTGATCTTCCTTCTGGTCCTCTTTTCTCAAATGCAGCAAAGGGAAGAGGTGTGAGGTTTGAGATATTCAGGGTCTCTTTAACCATGTGAGAAAATGAAATATTTGTGGTTCAGGGTTGTTTAAAACCAAACCTTTTAAGGCAGAGAATTTTCCATTTTGAATTCAGTCTTTTAAAGTTACAATGACTAGCTAGTTGTAGACATAACTCTGCTTTCTGCAAGACTTTAAGCAAAAAGATGGTGGATCCAGTATTTTTTAATTCTTGAAGGTCTAATAACTGTTAAGTATGTACTTTGTGTGCTATGCCCTTACATAGTGGGAAGTTTTCATTAAACTTGACAAAAGTAGATGGTTTTATAAGCACTGTTCACATGACTGTCTTCTAGAAAACTGGAAACTGTGTACAAGATACATGGAAAAGTATTCAGTCCTCTAGTGCGTGTGTGTATATCTGTATCTTTGATATTTGCTCACAGGAGGCCTGTACAGGTTTTCCCTGATGTCAGTTACACAACTAAATGAGAGTTTTTGCTAGCCAGCTCTGCTGATACTCTTCTAAGAAGCAGAAAAAAAACAGCTCATGGAGGATACTCTTTCTTCCAGTTCCTTAACTGAAGTCTTTCTGCTGTACTGTGTTATAAAAAGGATGTGTTCTTAAGGTATTATAGCAACAACAGGAACTGTTTATAGAACAGAATTATGAAATAGTTGAGCTGGAAAGAGGTCTCTGAAGATTGTCTAGTCCAGCCCCCATACTCATGCAAGGTCATCTATAGCAGGCTGCCCAGAACTGTGTCCGGTTGGATTTCGAGCAGATCATCAAACATCTCTGTTCCAGAGTTTTACTGTCAGTGCAGTAAAAATGTGTTTTAGATTTAAACAGGGTTTCTTATATGTTAGTTTGTGCCCATTGCCACTTTTTCTGTCACTGGGCACTGTTGTGATCCCTAAGCCTCACCTCCAATCAGGTATTTATTATGCATGGTAAGGCATGCTGTCCCCCTGCCCCATCCCAAACCTTCTCTAGGCTAAGCATCCCGGCTCTCTCATCTTCTCTTTGAATGTCAGATGCCCCAGTCATTATTTTTTATGGTCTTTTGCTGAACTTGCTCCTGTATGTCCATATCTGTCTGGGAGTCCAGACCTGAACCCAGTGCTCCAGCTGTGGCTTGCCAGTGCTGAGTAATGCTTGCTGGCAACACTCCCACCTGCAACCCTGGATGCTTTCACCATTCTTAACTCTCAGCTTGCTGACTTGTGGTCATCTGGTGGTCTATAAGAAGCCCTAAGTCCTTTTTTGCTAAGGGGCTTTCTTGTCATTCAGCCTCCAGCTGTACCAGTTCACCGGGTTGTTCCTCCCCAGGGCCAGGATTTGCATTTCCCTTTGTTGAACTTTATGTGGCTCCTCTCAGCCTGTTGCTCCAGCCTGTCAAAGTCCCTTTGAATGTCAGCACAACCCTGTGACTTATCAGCCACTCCTCCTGGTCTTATATCATCACGTTTGCTGAGGAAACAGCACTCTAGCCTATCATCCAGTTTGTTAGTCAAGATGTTAAACAGTGCTAGCCCCAGAATCAGCCCCCAGGGGTCCTAAACTAGCGTGGATGAAAGATTTCTTCTGTGGGCTGGAGGCAGTCTTGGCTTATTCTCAGACTGTATCTAACAAGATTTGCAGCTCAGGAATTGGAGTTTATTTTCACAAATTCAGACCACGGGAACATCCCTGCAGCCTCTCTCTGCTTATGAATATTTTAAATGATTTCCAAAGTGAAGAATATCCAGCTATCTGTTAAGTCATAGAAGTAGGTCAGACTTTTCTGTTATGTGGTGAGTTAATCCCAGCCTTGTTGCGCTGCGGTTGTCTTTATAATTTGGGGAATGTAGGTTGTTGTTCTTCTGGTGAGCGTTTTTCCAAAGAAAGTTGTTGCATTTCATGTGATTACCTCTTAATTATGAGGTTCTATAAGGTTTTCCTTTGTATTAGCCATGAACTCAGGTACAGAGGTACAGCTGTATTAGCCATTAGGTTCTATTTGAGGACATCTGGAGTTCTTCCCTTTAGGGAAATGATTGATGACACTTGACTTCCTTCCTAAAACCAATGCTGCTGTAGCACCACTCTTTTGTATTGAGAAAATGGTATTTACAGAGATTGTCTGTGTCTCTCTAAGTTCGAAAAGAATGACCTGTTCATACTTTGTGCCTCTGAATCTTCCCTTGTGCTTTCTTTCCTGGCTGTTTGTGTCCTCTTGCCTTTTCTCAGCGACTGTGAAACTCTGTTCTTTGGTTGTTTTCAAAGTAATAGTAGTTTTCTTTTATTTTCTCACTTGCCTAGCTTGTCAAAACTGATTGTGTAAAATGCCAGTTTAAGAAAATAGGTCCATCGAAGCTGGTAAATTCATTTTTGGTGAATATTTGCCATTCCTAGGTGTCAGTGCTTTATCTTCACATACGTTTCCTTTGTGTTTCACTGGTTACATTTTGTTACACAGTCAGTGTTGAGACAATTAAATCCATGTTAATAGATCAGCGAGATGTATACATGGCAGAACAGATTTGCAATGTTTTTTTTTTTTTTTTTTTTAGATTTGCTTACAGTTTACTTGAATCTGAAGATTTTCTTTTACCAGTATTAGACTTCAGTTAAAGATATGTCTTGCTCCTTAAAGGTTTACCTAGTTTACTTCAAGCTGTGCAGTTAAAATTAACTTCAGTTACTCTCTTCTCTCCTCTTTCAGCATGGTGTTAGTCTGTATGTTCAGGATAAAGAAGGCTTATCAGCCCTGGATCTTGTGATGAAAGATAGACCTATCCATGTGGTGTTCAAGAAAACCGGTAAGAAATAAAATAGTCTAATTTGTATTTTGCAGTGAAATCTGTTTCAACAATGTATGAATGTATGCCCCAGTGTATACAATATTTTCTGGTTTTAATTGGGACTTCATAAATTGTGAGATGCCCGATGCTAACGTTGATCATCTGTACAATATTATTAGAATAATTTTTTCATGGCACCTTATCTTATAATAGTAAATGTTTTTAAAGTTCAGTTTTAGGTAAAAAAAAGCTTTTCTCTTCAGTTTTTAGATAGAAACAACAGTTGTTGTTTTTTGAAGTCAATGTGCACAATACTGGTAAATTTACAAACTCCAGGGAGGATCTTTTTCATTACAGATCCTACAGAAGTCTACACCTGGGGAAACAATATAAATTTTACTTTGGGTCATGGTGGTCAACAGGGTAGACATCATCCTGAACTGGTGGACCTTTTTCCTCGGAATGGCGTGTATATCAAACAGGTATTCTTAATGTATTACATAGGCACCTCTCTTTGTGAGGGGTGTGTGAGGCAGCAAAAGTATCCAAGAAGTTATCAAGTGTTGAAAATTTGCATGGAAAGAACAGTTTTTGCTGCCTGCTCTGCCCACCTCCTTACCTCCCTGCAATCCCAATCACCATTAATGAAATTGTGGTTCTCTGTTTCAGTGGGGAGAACAGGGGTCTTTATATGGTTTACTTTGGATATATGGCTTCTGTATCATTAAATATGTTCAGAAGCTTGAGACTTCTGTAACTGTTTTGAGCTGCTGACTTCCTGTACAACTCTGGCACTGAACTGAAGTGGAATAATAAATGTGCTTGGTACATGCTGAATTAAAATTCATCTTGTGTTCAAAGCAGCATGTGCTGTTAAGCACATTTCCTGTAGCAGTACCTTTGTCTCTGATAACTTCTTGGGACTTCAGTTTCAGAATATTTGAAAGTTTAAAGTACAACGTAAGCAAACATTCAGGGCAGACAATCTGTGCTGCAGTCTTAACATGTTTTCTTTGGCACTTCTGAGGCAGCACTGTGGACCTTAAAACTCAATCTTCTGAGTTTCTGTTAGCCTATGGGGCCCTGCTTAATTTTATTTTAATAAACTGAAACTGTGTATCTCTTCAAGTAGGTTAAGGCAGTACATAATATATTTAGAGCAAGTATTTTGTGTATCCTATGATTTAATACCAGTATCTTGTACTTTCATAAACGTATCTTTATTAAAGCAGAACTTCTTCACAAAGGACTTACGACAGGTGTTTTCAGATTATCCAGGAAAATTAATTTGTCCTATGTTGCCTCTTCCCCATCCACTTTTTGCTCTTTTTTCAGGTGGTACTCTGCAAATTCCACTCTGTGTTCCTATCACACAAGGGTCAAGTGTATACATGTGGTCATGGACAAGGAGGGCGCTTGGGTCATGGTGATGAGCAAACATGCCTGGTACGCTGTCTTATGTTGTCTCTTTTAGTCTAGCATAATGTTTCTTTTCTTTCTAACAGGAAGTCTAAAAAGGGAATTAGGGTTTCTAGCAGTGTGCTTTGAAAATGAGTTTGCTGTTGATTTAAAACCAATCACCTTGCTTTTCACCAAGTAACAGAAAAACTTCTCCAGTGCTAATAGTGAGGTGGCAGAGAGTAGAGGAATGTGCATTTAATTGTAGTTTAACTTAAGATAGCTAGATGCAGTGGTCAGACTTGTGTTATGGCTGAGTTGATTTAAAGGCCAACTGATGCTGGGTAAGTGGAAGCAAATGTTTTTTGACTGGGCTGTCTCCTTAAGTAGGTTTGATGCTTTCTGATCAGGGCCAAGGCTAGCACAGAGAAACAGCAGTACTGTGAAGCTGTGGTGGCAGGAAAAAGAATGTTAGGGTTGCTTTTTACTAGACTTATGCAACTATTAAGTGAAAATTCACTGATAGTTTTCATTTGAATAGTACATTGTTGCAGTGCACAAAACTAAAATTTGAGAAGATTAAGATATAAAGACTATCCAATTCTTAGACTTAAGAATTATAATTATATATCTTATCCTACCTGGTAGTGTGCATTTAGCTTGCAGCACAGTAATTTTTAAGAATTTCTAGTATCAAGTATCTTACGGAACTTGATACTCTGTTGCTGAATGCTGTAGTGGAGATTAGAGCTCAAATTTTCTTTTTTTTTTTTTAAGAAAATAATTCTGTTAAATTAGTACTTTTTTTCAAATTTCTCTTTGAAATTGTGATGTTACATAGTTGAATAAAGGAGAACTCACACTAGAGTGCATGAAGAGTCAAAGATACAGAACTGCTTTCTCATTCTGTGAAATTTTCTTAGGATTATTCTGTGTTGGAGGGAGATAGCTTTAGGGTTCAAGGTATTTAAAAAGAAAAACAAAGAGGTGATAGTTAATACTTGTTCAGCTGACCTAACGATGTAGTTTCCAATCTAATTTCAGAACAGGTAGTTCAAAATTCATCTTCTCTGATAGCAAAGGACATTTCCCTGATAGCATTTTAAATGAAAGTAATTCATCTTACTGCATTGGATGTGGTTGTTATGTTAATTAATGTGTTGTGTGTTCAAAGGCACTTTATTTCAATATTTGGTCGTGACTTTCTGTTGGTGTAACTTTAGTTTCATAGATGGCCACTGGTTAATAACAAACCAGTATGCTTTTATATCAATTTTTTTTTTTCTTATTCAGGTTCCAAGACTTGTGGAAGGCTTAGCTGGTCATCAGTGCTCCCAGATAGCTGCAGCTAAGGATCATACTGTTGTTTTAACAGAAGATGGATATGTTTACACTTTTGGTTTGAATACTTTCCATCAATTGGGTATTCTTCCTCCTCCTTCTAATTGCAGTGTTCCTAGACAGGTAAAAATAACATCAGTCAAGGCTTAATTGTTTGGTGGTGTTATTTTGGTTTTTTTTTTAATAGAAAGTAAAATGTGAAGTTTATAACTTCTAAATAACTTGTAAACTTTTTCAAAATAGCGAAGTTTAATGTGAGTTCAGATAAATCTTGATTCTGTGTTTTCAGACATCTCAGATCTTAACTGTGTTCTGATGAATGTCTTCATTTGTAACCTCAACAATACCAAAATTTGTTGTGTGAAGTATGATACAAGGTACAATTGCCAAAACCCTTTTCTTCCCTCTTCCCCAAATTGTTCTGTAGCTGAATTGATGTAGAATTAATAGGTATATATCACTTGAGATTTATGCCCTTAACTCCTTTTGAATCATTGGATGGTGGCTCTCAGGGTTTGATCGTTATGCCCTTTGCTGGAAGCAGTGGAGTCAGTCCTTTGGGAAGAGTAGTGACAGGGAAGAGGGGGGGTATGGGCATCAGCAATTTAACTATATTCCTATGCTTAATCTCTAAATTTAATCTTTTTTGTAAGTAAAGAAGCTTTACATTACCTTTTGTTGAAACAAAACAAAACCTGAAAAACAGGTTTGTTTGTTGAAACATCGTCTGAAGTAGAAGAACACTGCACTATCACTGTTTTGAAGGTAAAAAAGAATGATTGGCCAAAATGCAACAGGACAGTGTTTTGGGGTACCATGTTTTCTTCAAATACTGTAATGACAGCTCTATAGCCACAGTATTTGCATTGATTTTATCATCTTAATCTGGAAAAATCAAATTAAATGTGAAATGTGGAATTAGTAGTGTCATGTTCTGCACTGTGTTCAGGCCATTAGGACTTAAAAGTTTAAACTTCCAGCTGACATTTTGCAGCACCTGAGTCTTCTGTGGCTGTGCTATACATGTCCTGTTCAGTCTTGTTCAACATCTTACGTATGAAGACAGCCTAAGGAGGCTTGACTCCAGTTCTGATTAGATAATACAAAAAGTTTAGTTCTTTTTGTCATTATTGCAATAATGCTCCATTTGACAAACTTCTGAAATAACCTGATTTATTAGATTGTATTTGGATTGATATTAGTGCTTCATTCTTAATGACTTTAGGAATTAAATGTTGTCAGAAGTTTGTACATGTGAAATTCACCTGTTGCTACTTAATATTTAAGATGTACTTTGGATTTGTGCTTAGGTTCAGGCAAAAAACCTGAAAGGTAGAATGGTGATTGGAGTGGCTGCAGGCAGATTCCATACAGTGCTATGGACTAAGGAAGCAGTGTATACCATGGGGCTGAATGGCGGCCAACTAGGTAAGGTAGAAGCTTTCTGGAAGTCAAACCCAGCCATTGAAAGATGTTGTCCGTGCTTAACCTGTCATCTGCTTCTTAGAACGGAAGCCTGGGTGAAGCTTTTTTTTCCCCTCTCTTTTTTTTTTTTTTTAAACCAATCTGATGACATCATCCCTTCACACTTCTTTCAAAGAATATTTTTCATTCCTACCAGTTACTTTCACATTTTGAGGTGATAGGAGCTAGTCAGATTTAGCTTTCATTTGAACTCACCATAACTTTTACCTTCCATGTGTCTTGTATGGTCCTGCTACTGGAGAGTTTGAGGAAACAGAATGTTGCTGTTTGTGTTGGAAATTACTCCAAGGCATGCTTGTCTCCTTCCAGCAATCTGGCTGGCACTGCCTTTAATAAATTATAAACTAGCCTTCAGCTCTCCTACTTATGTCCTTCTTTCATCAAGCACTGTAAACATGCTACTGATAACTTTTTCCATACTAACTTTTTAAAGTGAAATACTTGCCTATATCTCATGTTTTTTTCAGCAATACCATTATCAGAATCTTTAATTAACTCTATGTTATTCTGAAGTCAAGAAAGAACCTATTAAAAATATATTACCAACTGGTGAACTTGGTTTGTTGTGTGAATGGGACATTTTAATTGGTTTTATCTTTTTTAAAAAACAGGTATTGCTGTATTGGTTTAGATTTGCATTTTTGCAGTTTTGTGTCTATGTGCAAACAAAACTGTTAGCTATCTTTGGTACTTAGGGTTAATCTGCATCAGCTCTGGCCTCAGGTCCCAGCTCTTTTTGTGTTTCTATTTTAAGGTGTCAAAGGTATGTGAAAAAACTTGTCTTTGTCAGAGAAATAGCTTACTAATGAATATCTTCTTGTTTGGTTTTGCCTTTTTTTTTTTTTTTTTTTTAAATATGCACCCGTCATATATGCTTTTTTTGTGGTTGCTTGTGTTGTTGGGATTATTCTGGCTAGCACGTGGTCCACTGCAGTACCATAGAGAGACAGTAATTGACTCCTAAGTGATATTAGTTGTGCCAGCTGGGCACCATGGTAGACCTGTAGTGGTAAACCTTGCCCCCATAAGGTGATTGAGCACAGCCCTACATAGTCCTGAGGCAGGGTTGCTTCCAGCTGTAGAGGTAGCTCTGCTGCTTTCCCTGGGTATCTGTACTGTGCTCTGCTCTGTGATGCAGGCTGAAGTGCCCTGCACACAGAACAGGATTTTACTGTATGTGAGTCCTGATGTTAGGTTTCTTGTTGCAACAGAGCAGCAGTGGCCTTTTTTCGTTTTTTTTTAATGTTTTCAGAGATCTTGTCTGTTTCATGTAACTGCTGCCTTCATGCTTACCTGCACTTAGAGTAATTTTTTTGACAAGCTTATTTTTTTGTGTTCCAATGTCTGAAATAATCTATGGTTTATGCCAGTGTTACAGTATCTCTACTATCTTGAATTGTCATATGATGAAATACATATTCTTTTTTTTGGAATCAAAGCACTACCACCATTAAATAGCTTCCCTGCAGTGCCTTACTTCATTTTTATGTATCAGATCTTGGGTTTTGGGTGTTTGTAGTGAACAAGTACGTGTGGTGGGTCTCATCTGTCTAAATATTTTGAAGATGAATTGTCCTACCAAAAATCTTCTGGAATTTATAGGTTCTTCAAAGTAGTATAGCAAAGTATCCTTTAATTGCACCAGGTGTGGAATGGCAAATGATGTTTTGGGGTATGTTGTTTTTACTAGGTTATCTGCTGGATCCTAATGGAGAAAAATGTGTAACTGCACCTCGCCAAGTCTCTGCTCTACACCATAAAGACCTCACTGTGTCCCTGGTCTCTGCAAGTGATGGCGCTACAGTATGTGTTTCTGAAAGAGGAGATATTTATTTACTTGCAGACTATCAGTGCAAAAAGATAGCTTCAAAGTATGTGTTACTTTCTAATCTGTCATGAAGAACAATAATAGGTGAAGATTTTACTGTAGTTGTATACTTGAAAGCTGTTTTAAAGATTTTTGTGCATGCAGTACAGAAAATACGGTGATGGCCTGTGTTTTCTTCATTTGTAGTTCTTTCCTATGAACTTGGGCTATTGTTTTTGATTGTTACTTCATTTGGTTTTTTAATTTTTTTTTTACAAGAGGCTAAGGTGCCATTTGCTGTTTACCAAAGATATTTAAAAAAAACATTAAGAGGAAATATTTTGTGCCATAAGTTTTAAAACATTGAAACTGATATTTTTTTTTCCTC
This sequence comes from Rhipidura dahli, assembly GCA_013399225.1. Taxonomy (NCBI): domain Eukaryota; kingdom Metazoa; phylum Chordata; class Aves; order Passeriformes; family Rhipiduridae; genus Rhipidura; species Rhipidura dahli. The sequence goes on from VXAC01000011.1 coordinate 228,803, forward strand.
TGTTAGCCTGAGTTTGTGTGAGTGCATCTTGGTAGAGACATTGAAGATCTGCTATTCTGTTTATTTATGTTGTTGTGATTTTGAATCAGTAATTTGGGGTCTGCATTTCATAATTAATGTGTAGATACAGTGTGTTATAAAGGGTAATTTTGGTTGAAAGAAGGACCTTATAAAATCATCTGGTCCATATGCTAAAACCTGGATATAAAATCTGTTGAAGAAGCTGGATTTTTGACTCATGAATTTAGGAAATTATTTAATCCTGTTCTCTTTTACTTAGTTTACAATAAAAGATTAGAATAAAATTTTTTAGATTTGATTTTGCCCAGTTAACTCCTCCCTAGTTTTTCAGCTTCACTTCAAATTCTAACAGTATTTACCGTCATATTGTAGCTTAATGATTTTGTACTTCATTTCTGCATGGTGGTAAGTGAAAGTATTGACACTTGTAGAAACTTAATGCAGTGTCCTGTGCTCTTTTACTAAGCAACTGAGAAAAGATAATGAGTTTAATTTTGATCAGCTAAAAACCAAACCTAGCAAACCCCTGAGAAATTACCTGCTGGAATAGGATAGATCTTTTAATACAAACAGCTGAATAAATTTTTGTAATGATGAAATCAAAGCTACATCATCTACTAATTTTCACTCATAGAATTTTGTGAAGAACTTACAGATATACAATATGATATACTTAAAAACAAGCAAAAATTATAGTTATAATATTATCAGTTATGTTAATAGTATCAGTAGGGTGAAACTAAACTTAAGTAATTTTTCAGTTTTACTGCCTCAATTACATTATTTTACTGCTTGTCTAAATGAAAAAGTTAACTGTCATAGAACTAACATAAGTACACAATAGGGAAATACTATTTAACGTTTTGTGTTTTTTTCAGACAGCTGAACCTTAAAAAAGTTCTTGTCAGTGGGGGATATTTGGAATATAAAGTAGATACCCAGCATCTTAAAGAAAATGGGGGTCAAAAGACTTGCATTCTGGCACTGGATGAAGCTGGAAGAGTAAGTTGTCATAATAATTATTATTATGTAGCAGGCAGCATAGTGATTAATCAAACTTTAAACATAAAACAAGACAAAGTCATGCATAGAAAATAACCAATATCACAGAATCACAGAATATGCTGAGTTGAAAGGGACCCAGTAGGATCACCAAGTCCTGAACAGGACCAATCCCAAGAGTCACACCAGGTGCCTGAGAGCATTGTCCAAGTGCATCTTGAACTCTGTCAGGCTTGGTGCTGTGACCTTTCAGAAGTAGGCTCTGGACTTGAAGTTTTAGAGCCTTTGCTGAAACATGGCTGTTTTGTAGATGAAATGTCCCTTTTATTGTCAGAATGTTGCACCTAAACCTGGTGAATCATTTAGTATTTACTGTTAAATGTAGATGCTGTATAGTCTTAGAATTGGAATGCTGTGGTGAATTGACTGTTTTCTTCTCTTACTCTTTTTTAAAAACTTGTTTACTGGACCCTACAAAATTCCTTTTCTCGATCTGCTCACTGGGAGATCTCAACCTTCACTGCCATCTAGTGGTGTTTACAAAGAAGCTTTTCCTACTAAAATGCTTTCTTAAATTTATGTTAAAAACTGAGCTTGTATATCAAAATAAGGAGCAATGTGGTTATTTCCCTTTCTTTCCTTGAATTTAGCTGAATTACATTTTGAGATGGTCTTCGCTTTACATTATATCATTAGTTGTCTCAGAGATTATAAACTTCCAATTCAGTATTTGATCATGTGAAATGTAGCCTCTAGCATGTGTAGTTTTGGTAGTGCCCCTTCAACATCTTTGGGACACTGCTTTGGAAGTAAGAAACTACTTGATCTACCTGCATCAGAAGAACTATTTCCATGTACATTTCATATCTTTCTGTGTTGAATACTGACAAGTACTGGGATCTTTAGTGCTTTCAGGCATTATAAATAATTGAGTAAGAAGAGGGATGGGATCTTAACACTTGTATTTCCTGGTCTGGCTTGATTGCATTTTCTTTAAGGGAGTACTGTTTAGCTTAGAAAATAAAAGTCACCAGGGGACTCTTGTAAAGAAGATAAAAAGAAGATAGAGCCAGGCTCTTTTCGGTGGTGCCCGGAGCCAGAACCACAGGCAATGAGCACAGACTGTAATAAAGGAGGCTCTATTTGAGTATCAGGAAGCACTGAGGGTGGTCCAGCACTGTCACAGGTTGCCAGTTAAAGCTGTGAAATCACTGTCCTTGGAAATACTCAAAAGCTGTCTGGACATGCTCCTGGGCAGCTGGCTCTGGGTGGTCCTGCTTGAGCAGAGGGTTGGACTAGACAGCCTCCAGAGATCCCTTTCAATTTCAACCATTCTGTGATTAGTAGTGAGGAGAAAGGAAATAAGTTATTCAACTTCTTTTGTTGCTTCCCTATGTAGATGCTACCAGACCTGTGCAGGTCCTTCAGTGGGAGAAAATGAAAGCCTGAGTTTAGCACTGCTAATGCCACATTTGGGATTTACTTTGCTCGGGGCTGTCTTTCAGACATGTACAATGTACCTTGTTGGGGTCTTGCTGTGCATGCAGTGCTTCATATTCCTGAAGGTTTTAAAGTTTGTGTTTGGTCATGATCTCCTTTCCAAACCTTGACTGGTACAGAGAAATTTGAGATTTTTGTCAAACAATTAACAGGAAATGGTTTAAATTTCAAGCGTGCTTTGAATTTTGTCTGATTTATAAGCAAACTAGTTGGACAAATCTGTAAATTAGGAACTAGATAAAACTTGTTTCTTGACTTGACACTTTTTACTGTCCTTGTCGAGATGTCAGTAAAACCTGTCCTATAGATGACTGCTGTGAAGATATTTGAGTATTTGGAGAAGCTTTTCAAATGCCCTTCATGAGCAAATGGATCTTAGTATCATGATAGATTTTTCTCATTTCCTTGTGGATTCTCTCTAACAGGTGCTCATAACACTTCATCCTAAAATTTTGAAGAATGTATTTTTCCTTTTTAATGCAACTTCGAGATGGCATGTTCTTGTGTTTAAATAAAGTAGTATGTAATATGTAACTGCTTTTATGTGATGTGAAGATCTTTCCTTTCTTTAAAAATTTGATATTATAGGTGTTTTGTTGGAAGTCATCTAACAACTCCATGAAGCAGTGTCGTTGGGTGTATGGCCGGCAAGTCTTCATGTCTGATGTTGCATTAAATGGGAATGAAATAATGTTTGTGACACAGGATGGTGAAGCCTTTACAGGGAAATGGCTGGAAGAAGGGAAAAAAAGCTCAGAAAAGAAAGGTTAGCTGTGATTTCTTAGTGGTTTTTAAATACTTTAGATCAATAAAAAAAGTTTAATTGAATCTTTACAGTCTCTATCAGTCTTATGTGGTGAGTTTGTTCTTTCTGCTGTGATTGACAATTTTTAGCACTGAGTGCTACTGTAGTCTTTCTCAGTAATACTAAGATTTACTTTGCAGCCTTCAGCTAACGTTTAGGTGGAGATTTCTGTGAAGAAAAGTACTTCTGAAGAGTAACAGTAGCACAAGGGTCTAATGTAATGGTCTTGTCACATATTAGATGATGAGTCTTAAGAGAATTGGTATTGAGTAAAAGAAGGAGCTTGCTTCCACTGCTAAGTCTGTGAAACCTGTTTCCCAGTCCCTTATCTGGGCACAATACATGGTCCAAAGCAACTTCCACCTTAATAACTTGGTTAATGGCTCATATTGCTGAAAGTAGGTCCTGATGGTTTGTTTTTCTGCAAGGAACGTACCTGTCTTATACAGGACAAGATTTTAAGTGAAAATGTCAGCTCTCCTCCTATAGATTCTGTAAATAAGCAAGCTGAAATCTTCAGCATGATTTGGTCTTATTCAGTTACTCCATCAAAGGACATACAGAAGTCATGGTCTTGCCTTTTTCATGTATTGGTTATGTTTTAGTTAGCAGGATCTTTCTGTGATGTGTATTCACCTCTTTTTTTTTTTTTTTAACAGAACTTGTGTCAGGCCTTCAGCATCCTTCTTGTGATGTGTCTTGTGAACATGATACAACCAGTGTGTACGAAAGAATTCGACTTCAGAAGCTGACATTTGTCCACCGAGCTGTCAGTATTGCCACTGATCCTAGTGGCTGCAATTTTGCTGTATTACAGTCAGATCCTAAAACCAGGTATATTAAAAGTAACAACAGCTGTAATTTTTCCCTTTTTTATGTGTGATTGTGATTGAATCATTCTTTTCCAAACCATTTTTTTGCCCTTAGAGAAGTCACAGTAAATATGATTATCCATACTGCTAGAGAACAGCACTTCTTAGTAATTATGTTGAAGTTACCCAAAGGCCTATATCTGCTTATATATTTGCATAATAATAGACAGTACTGATGTTTTATCTGAAGTGTTGATGGCAAGCATTTGCCATGTGTTTCCTAACACACTCTGAGTTCTAAATACTGTAGAAATTCACCTCTTCAGTAGTCACCACTAATGAACTTTTAAATAAAAGTGACAAGTGAATTTTTGTTTGTTTGGAAAGAGATGTATAAAGTAAAATAAATAAATAGAGTACTGGACCGTGTGTCTGATGGTCTCATAATAGTTTCCAGCTTATGTGATAAGTACCTAAATGTTAGCTTTTTCTCCTTGTTGCTTTAGTTTGTAATATGAACTACAGCAAACATTTCTGTGTTTTCACGGGAAAATGAGAAAAGATAAGAAAGTTCTGATAATACTGGTACAGTATAAGGGCAAAATACTATATTTGATATTCTGAGGCTAGACAGGGCTTATTTGTGTAGTTTGATTGCCTAAATACCATATTATTAGTTATTTCTGTAGAGATTATGACAAGAAATGTCGAGCAGTGCAGCAGTGTAAGAAAAAAACCCAAGAAATCAAACTGAAACACCATCCTCTTCATTAAACATACTATGTAAAATGTTATGAAGCTTGTAAATGGTGTTTGATTATGGATTTCATTTTGTTCTAGTCTGTATGAAATTCCAAGTGTGTCACTATCAAGTTTTGGAATGGATTTTGGCAAGCTCTTAGATGAAACAGATGAAATGGACAGCATCCATGATGTGACTTTTCAGATTGGCACAAGAATGTACCCCGTGCATAAATACATCTTGGCTGTACGCTCCGACTTCTTCAAGAAGCTCTTTGTTTCCAGTGACAACCAGCTAGACACTCCAGACATCTACCGAAAGGATGAAGATGCTGTTGGATGTGATCTTTATGTAATTGAGAAAGTCCATCCAGATCTGTTTGGCTACATTCTGCAGTTCATATACACTGATACTTGTGATCTTTTGACTCATGGGTACAAGCCAAAAATCCCCTATAAAGAAAAATCAGATGAATGTCAAGATACTTTAATTTCTAATCTGAGCAAAATGAGTTTTGATGAAAATGTTAATGGAAAGTCTGCATTTGAGATTTATAGAAATAATCAAGTGCAAGTTATAAATGAAAAACAGAAGAGCAAATCTAAAAGAGGCAAAGCTGCTGAAGAAGCCAACCTCATTAAAATGTTGCAAAGTGCAGCAAAGAAGTTTGGACTCAGCAATTTAAGTGGAAGGTAGGTGAAAGGAAGTGCATTTATATTTTGAAAAGCTCTCCAGGGAGTGTTTTTATGTAAGCTGATCTAACTTTAGTTGTTATGACAATAATGGAAATTAAGACACTGATGTTGGAAGAGAAACTAGGGAGAGATGATAAGGGAATGCTACTTGGGAGCTGGCTGGACTTACTTCTAGTACATATAGGAGTTTCAGTGGTGGGTGGTGAGCTGTTCCATCACTGTGCATCACTTTTTTTTTTGTATATGCTAGTTCTGTTAGCATTATTATTATTTTTCATTCTTTTTCTGCCCTATTAAAACTGTGTATCTCAACCCACAGATTTTACTATTTTTTCCTCAATTCTCTCCCCCATCCCACTGGTGGGTGGTGAGGGGAGAGTGAGTGAGTGTGTGGTCTTTAGCCAGCTGAATTAAACCATGACTGTCTTTTAAGGCATGGGCTCTGTGGGATTTGATATCTGATACAAATCATCTGACTTTCCATAAAGGCTGTTATAAAACATCAGTACTTGTTAGTTAGAGACAGCTGATCTGAGTTTTGGATTCATAAATTTCTATACTGTGGTCTGTAGTCTAGCAGTTTTTTCACAGGCAGCAAACATGTTTAGTATATAACAGCAAAGTTAAATTCTTGTTCAGCTGATATAATTTTTATATTACATGGTAAAGCAAATGGAATTGAGATCAAATGTCTCTGTAGAACTGCATTAATCAGTTTGGGGTTTTTTTTCTGCTTTTGTCTTTCAAAACAGGGGAATGAGCTTTTTCAGGGCAGTTTTCTTCACTGTACTTTTTGCATGCACATCCAAGATGCAAAGCTGCTGCTAAATCTGTGTTCCTAAGTAACATTTCCATGGTACTTTACCTTTAAAGGTCTATTACTTTATAATCCACCAGCAGCACTCCTGTGTCTTTACCATCCCATTCACAAGCCTCCTTGATGAATTAGGATGCTAAAAAAGCCTGTGCTGAAACTTGCATCTCTTCCCAACTACTGTCTTTGCTCAGTTTACTGACTGGTAGTGCTATGTATTTTCACTTCTAGATTTTTGACCCTGTACTATGTATTTTGACCCTGTAGTGCTATGTATTTTTACTTCTAGATTTTTTGCCTTAACTAGACAGTATAGGTCTCATCTAAGATAATAAATACATATCTAAAATGTGGAAATAATGTCAATTACATTTTACATCTGCCTTGAAGACTTTTCAAGTAACAACTGGCCTGTTCTATTTTTGTATGATGATTCATTTTCGTATTCACAGTATGAGGCCACTGAAGTACTATTACTTTGTGACACTGTTCTTAATGGTTTGAACTGTATACTAATTGTATTGCTTATTACTAATGTTAATAATTTGTAGGTTGGATGGAGTCAGGCTAGAAAATGGAAAAATTAATGTTGTCAACAAGAAGAATGGGAACAAACCAAAGTTAAATCAGAAGAAATGGTAATTTTTTTTAATCAAGTTTCCCTTGCCCCACCATCTTCCTCTTATGTTATCCCTTTACCTATTAAGTGTGGACTAAGCTTGTTCCAGCTGCATTTTAACTTCTGATGTTCAGCTCTCTCAATCATATCAGATTTGGAAGTTTTCCATAGATTTTTATAGATTTGATCTGTAAATTAGTAATTGGGGATAGATTATGTGTGGTATGTCTTTGTTTCTTTTTAATGTACCTTAATGTGTTCTGTGGATTAACTGTCATAGAATGCTAATGCCAGGAGAAATGTTATGGGTAATTTAGTCAAAAGCAATTTCACTTCTGTAAATCTGCTTGCTGTGACAATAAGACTACATGGATTGGAAATAAGCAAATTCATAGTGTGTTTTCTAATCTGCTTTTAGCAAAGTGATTTTTTTTTTTAATTCCATTGATGAAATCGAGTTACTTACACCTGAAGTCTTGAATAGTTTATTTATATAATAAAAGCAACATTGCATGAAGTAGCTTTTTCACAGAATTTGGCTAACTTCATTCTTAAAATGCATCATCGAGGCCTATGGTACCTCCTGATATTGAAGAAATAAGTAACTTAACATAGACCATTTAAGATTGACTTAAACTAGCCATAATTAATTTATTTAGTCATAGCAGTTTTGAAACAGTAATTGACTGTGTTTTGAAGGAAATATTTCAGATGGAATTTTTGAAGCTCAACTTCAGACAAAAAAATCCTCCCTGGAAAGTATTGTGCCTGTACTTTTGGGTTCATGTTCTGTGGTATTGTTAAAGTTCAGGTGTGTTTTATTTCAAAGGATAAATCCTGACTTGCTAAAGGAAGCATTTATGTGTAGAGTTTACAACTTGTAGCTCTTCTGAATAGTCACAGTTCTGATGCTATTAAATATCTTCTAGTTCATACCTCTGCGATGTGACCCTGAAATCTTTAGATGGAAAGGAATTCCCCTGTCATAAGTGTGTACTTTGTGCAAGACTTGGTATGTGTGTGTATTTTTATATATCTTTATATAACATAAGTTATATTGTCTTTTTTAACTGTCATTTTATTGCATCTTGAACTGAAATGCCTTTCTTTACAGATTATTTTCACAGCATGTTAAGCAGCTCTTGGATTGAGGTAAGTTTGCCAAAACCATGTGTGGTGGTATGGTTTTATTTGCATCAAATAAATGACAGCTTTTCAGTGTTTCCTATAATAACATATCCTAAATACTAGGGAAAAGGAAGGGCTGGATTCTTGGATTCTGTTTGCAAGAAAAAACCCCACAAACCACATTTTTGGTTACTCTGTATTTGTACTATTGAGATTGTGTTAAATGAGAATAATAAATGTAATCCTGTATATGGAAGGAAATTACTGCTTTGTTTTAGTTTAGTTTGAACTAGTTAATGGATTTATAAAAAGTACTGACTGGAGTGTTCTTATGGGATACTACTTCTTTCTGTAAAAGATCATACAATTTAAATAGTATGCAGTTTGTAATAGCTTGTCATATGTACTGAGTGCAAGAGACAGCAGGATCCAGAGTCAGTGTATAGAATTCCGGCTGACTTTTGCTGTTAAATGAAATAGAAGGTATCAGGGACTATTCTACTTAGTCACCAATTGCTCTTTCAAAAGTTGTAGTTCTTTAATTTGTCTTGGTTCCTATTTGCTAGCTGTGTGCCAATGCCCTGGTTGTTCCGGGACATTGTAATTCCACTAAATAGCTCTGTTTAACTACCTGAGTATTATTGATAGTGTTTATGGAAAGAGATGAAGGTGTAAGTGGAGAAGCACTGTTCTGAGACTGAAAACTAAAGCAGTACACAGGAGTTCCTCAAATTTCTTAGCTTTCTGGCAATCCATTAAGAACCTGGTGAAGTACTGGCAGTTCTGGTCTGCTGTAACACAGAGCTTTACCTGTCCTCTGGGTTAACTGTGCTGCCTTTTCCTAAGTCATCCCTGAGAAAACATATTTGAAGCACTGTGAGATAAATTATTGATTTAAGGGATGTTGAGTGTCCATTTATGTAATGGATTTCTGTATCAGTAGTAGGTCCTTCATAAGTTACCTATTATTTTGTAACTAAATCTAAATCAACCTAAATTACTAAGTAAATATTTTATGAAGCAAGGGCTGTAGATGTTATATAAAAATCCTAATGTCTGTAAGAAGTTTTTAAACTTCAGAACGAAAATATGTCAATACCAGTAATGTGTTCTAAAGCAAAATAAATGTTTTAGTATGAAGCTTTACTTGGGTACCACCTGAACTAAACCAAAGCAGTTAAGCAGTGATGTTGCATAAACATAAATAGTGAGTGACAGTTACATGGTTTAATGGCTAATGTTTGCTCTTATAAAGGCTTTACCCTAATGGTTAAGGTGGTTCTTCAAATGGAGGGTTTGATGAGGACCTTATTTTCAGAGGCGTTTACAATAGTGACTACTTCAATATTATTGTTATTTGAGAAGTTGTGATTTCTTCAGATCTTCTGACCTTTAAAGGAAAGCAGTTCGGTACTTGCATAGAGGGTTCCTGTACTTCTACTTTTAGACAGTTGTGGGTAAAGTAATATAATCAAGGAGGACTGCTAGAGTAGATGATCAAAGTGATCAAACATGAAACTGTTTAATGGATATTTATTCAGAAGAGATTTTAATTGCTCTGCTGCAATCAATTCTTAATTGAGAAACTTGGACAGATTTTTTACAAATGCTTAAGTGATTGTTTTACTTTGAAAATGTGACCCTTGATCTGAGTCATTTTCTTAATATAATTACTATCTTAATTTTGTATTTTATACCAAGTAGTCAGCTTCTCTTACTCTTTCTTCTTTTTCTTCTTTTTTTTTTTTTTTAATATACTTTGGCCTTTTAGGCTTCCTGTTCAGCTCTGGAAATGCCCATCCATTCCGACATACTACAGATAATTGTGGATTACCTGTATACAGATGAAGCTCTTGCCATAAAAGGTGCCATTAATACATTTTCAACTGTAGCTGTTGCATTTTTTATATTTTTAAAATAGAAATCCAAAACTTAATGTGCTTGTGTTGAAATTATATAATAAAAAAGAAATCAAAATTCTTGATTCTTGCTTTAGAGTTTGAGTTGATAACAGTACCCCAGGCCTTGTTTTACCTTTTCTTTAGTTTGTCAAACTGCAGTTTTCCTTTTCCGTGCTTTTGTTGCTTCAAAAAGTTGACTGTTGGTGCTCTTCTAAGCTATTCCTTGTGCTGTGAAATCCCCATCAAAATTTGCCAAGCTGTTACAATTGTGCTTTGGTAAAATCTCATTGAAGCTGGATATGTTATAGTTGCTTTTGATTTACCCACAGTGTTTACATGATGCTTTGTTTTCCAGATTCTCAAAATGTGGAATTCATATGTAATGTTCTTGTGGTAGCAGACCAACTTCTTATATCCAGGCTCAAAGAAATCTGTGAAGTAGCCATTGCAGAAAAACGTGAGTTCTTCCACTTGTAATTTAAAGGGTTAGAGAATAAAAAATGATATTTTTAGATGTTCTTGCCTTTTGCAGCACAGAATTTGTGTATCTTCCTTTCAGCTGATTATATTTTGATGTTCATTGCATGTCTGCTAATCGTTGCTTCCTTAGTCCAAGCAATATTCTAGGTTCTATTCCTTATGCATCATCTTTATCTCAAGCTCTTTAATAAAAAAAGTAAAAAAAAAAAAAAAAAGTTAACCACCCCCAAACCCCTATGAAACCTTTATTTAATTGAATTAAAATTTCTTTTCTTTAAAATGTGATAAAATGTATTCTGTTTCTATTTCTGTCCTGGTATTCAGTGTTCCCTCTCTCCTTTTCCACTCCTGTTATTTTTTCTTTCTCCCTTCTAAAGTGGAACATTTGGAAGTTTAACAGCTGTTTATGCTGTACTTGAAACTTGCTATTTTTAACTTTCTTTTTCCCTTTTGTTTTGGACTGCTGGGTTTTAATATTTTGATACTGATCTATTTGTAGATAGAGCTTTTTAGCTCTGTGCAACAGCCATTGCATACAAGCTGCTACAAAGTTACATGGAACTTCCTATAGTTTAGACCATTTGAGTGTTAGCATTTTTTCTAGGAATGGGAGACTATATGATGTTTCAATAACTAGATCATGCTGTACAATATCTTAAAACAGCTGCTTGATACTACAGCCAATTATCTAATTTAGTGTGTTGTGTTTTGTTTCTGCAGTTACCTTAAAGAATGCTGCTGAGCTGCTGGAGTTCTCAGCAATGTATAATGCTGAACAGCTAAAATTGTCCTGCTTGCAGTTCATAGGACTCAATATGGCAGCTTTGCTTGAAGCAAGGTAAGCAGGAATGCAAATGTGTTCATGTATTAGTTGTAAAATGTAAATATCTCAAAAAGGCAAAAGGATTGGAAGAACTGGTATGGATAGTTTAATGTTAAAATGCAACTGAATGCTGCTAGGTTAGAGGTGGGCTCATTTTTGCCAGTTAGGGAGAGAGAAACTAGTTAAATATCTGTACATACTGTACCACTTCTATAGTGCAAAACCATATGTTACAGTTTGGCAGTAATTCAGTGGGCTTTAACATTATCCTAGTCTTTTCCAGTGTTTTAAAAGTGTTTTTGAAGATGCATAAAACTGCTGGGGTGGGGGAAGGGTTCCCACCTCCATTTGGAGGTTTTTATCAGGCGATGGCGATTATTGTGGGGGATTTTTGTTTGTTTTGGGATTGTTTATTTGGGTGGGGGTTTTTTAAAACATGGTTGTTATGGTACAGCCATACAACATCTATTACATAGATGGTACAACCATAACAACATCTATTACATAGATGCTGCATTTTACAAAGAGGATGGGCTTGCCATTTGGTAGCCTTTTTGCATTAATGTCTGCAGTGAGAGCTGAACAAATTAATTTAATATCCCTACTTTCCACAGTGATTCTTCTAAAGTTCTGAGAAGCTGAAGGTGTGCTCTGGCCTTCCTTCTCTTGATGCTTTAGGACAGGCCTTCAGGTTGCTTCCTAAGTACATGTCACCTTCTCAGAGCAAACCTTATCAGCACTGATTGAAATTCTTTTCCAGCAAAATCTTAACAAAAGACACCAAAAAACCCAGCCAAAGAAAAAGAAAATTCTATTGTTAGTCCTCTCTGTCCTTTTTGTCAGACTTCTTTTTACTTACAGAAGTTTTTAGAGATCTGAAACAGTTCAGAATGCCAGAATTTCATTGCCATGTCACACAGTGGCTTCACTTGCATCACAGATACAAGGGAATTTCAAGCAATTTCCCTCTTTATAAGCATTATAACCTTTGATTTTGGAGAGAAGAGCAAAAATCTAATAACACTGCCTTAAATATTACTTGGAATCTAGGTTTGTTTCATCTTAAGCCTAGAAAGAACATGCAGCATTCTTACTGTGATTAAGACTCTATCTACAGTCTATCTAGCAGAAATGGCTAATATGAATGAAGTGCTCTAAGTATTGGGTAGAAAGACTTTTAGTTTGAGACACCTGAGACAGAACTTAGTCCTGACAGCTTTGTGTAAGACCTGCTCACATGGACAAGACAGTTCTCTTGAGTCAAGTTGGTTGCTGTAGTGTTATTTTTGGCATAAATGTCTATTTTGTGTGTTGTGTTTGAGTTTTAAGGAGAATTTACATAGACTTGGAGTATTTAGATACATGTCAGGAAGACTTGACAGTATGCAGAAATACTGAAAGCAATGACCAGTTCTTGGTAACTTGACTATATAGGTCTGTATTGGCTGTGATCTTAGGTAAAGGTAGGTGGAAAGGTTGTGTATTTAATCTTGCCTTACAACAGAGGCATTGATTAGTTCATATTTTGTGCTCAGTGTCTTCCTTTAGCCTCTGACCACCATGAATAGGTGATAATACCTGTAGGTGAGATTCATCCAAAATGTTCATTTGAGTTTTTCATTGTTTTTTTAATAAGCTGCTAATATGAATTTGGTTTTTAAAAATAAAGATAATTTTTTTTTAGGACTCTGGATGTCTTAAGTGATGAAGTTGTGAAGGATCTTTCTGTATATTACAGGAAAATGGTAAGTTGTTCGACTTGAATGTAAACTGATTAAGTGTAAAATGAGAATGGATGAGTGATAAATACATACCTGCAGAGTCTGTAGGTGACAGGCTAAGTGTGGAGCATCTGACTCAAAAGATAAAGTTGGATGCTGCTGTTATCACTCTCAAGGATCTCAGATTTCATTATTCATGAGCTACTGCTGCAACAGTGTTGTGTCTTTTAAATTAATTAATTATACACATTAAAATTATTGATATTCTGTAATTAACAATTGTTGCATGAAACAGCATAAGCCAAATATATGGAACAGAGCATCCCATACTTAGAAGAAGGGAGAAGAAAGCAGAAAAGTTTGGGGTGATTTTATAGATGTTAAAATCATTAGGAAGAATAATGCAAAAATTGAACTGTAATGCTAAAGGTGAAAGCCAAGACACATTGAAGTCCAGTATTCTTTAACTGTAAAATATAAATGTTTGCAAAATCTTGGAGCATTTTTTGACATAAGTTAGAGATGGATGAAACATAGGCATTTTGAGCCTGTCACTTAAAATATTTCTCCTGTTTTGCTTAACAATATAACTTAAATTTATAAGCTTCTTAAGTAATTAATTACCTGATCTGTGAAAGTGTTTTAAATGACAATTGGTTTTGGTCCTCTTACATAAATTTGCTAGCATACAACTTAAGAGAAACTTAATGTAATGGCTTTTACAACTACAGATTCCAGCTATGGTCAGGAGAGTAATTACTCCGTATCCAGATGGACCTGACATAAGTTCTTTTGAGCCTGAAGATGGAGAGAACTTTGTCTTTTTAAGGGAAGAAATGAATACAGAACAAAATTCTCAGTAAGTATCTGTTTTTGCATCAATATTTTTAACTAGATGAATGACATGTGGTTAATTTTCATTAAGAATTAATCCTTATTTGCATTGGTGCCTGACTGCCTTTAAGTTCAGAATTGAAATATTAAGAAGTGGAGCTTTCAAAGACGGTTCTCAGTTTCCTTTAATATTTGAAAATGTTTAAAAACTGCAGCAGAGCACTTTCAATTTATAGGTAGCTTGTGAGTAAAGGTTGCAAAATAAGCATTCACACCAATGTTTGGGAGTAGTGCCTGTGATGAGAATATGTTTATGTGTGGGACTGACTGTGGAGTTCATTGAACTTCACTGAATTATGAGAAATCAAAAGAGAAAAAACAAGACTTGAATGTACAATAGATCTGTTTGAAAAAACTGTCATAATCTACATTTCTTGATATTAACAGAATTGTGAAGTGAAATACAGAGCTTTGTAGTATGACTTGGTAAAAGACTTCCAAATAGTGGGATACAATTTCAACATGCAGAAGAAAGCTCACCTGCAGTATTGTGTATTGTTCTGAGCACTTGTGTCAGGAAAAGTTGCACTAAATGGACTGGTATAGGTAAGAACTATTGATCAAGGGAACTGAGAGGCTATTTTGTATTTGACTTCAAGCCCTTCAGCGTTTTTCAAGGCTGGGTGGTAGCTGCTAGGGAATTGGGCAGTCCAAGGATTGAAAAATAAACACCCCAAGCACTGTAGGGTAGTGCTGCAGGAATGACTAAGTAGTTATATAGTTGTTACTTCACAAAAAGCAGCTTAAAGAAGCTTTGAAATAGCACACTATAGCTTCAATTCATATAATTCTGAATTTCTAGTAGTGTTGTTAAAATGAAAGATGCCTTTTATTTGATTTCACTCTTCCTAATAGCCTATATAGCAACACATGACACTTAGGTAACATCACCCTATATCTGCTTTATTGTAAAGTTAATATTATCACAATGGCAGTGTTCATGTTAGGGAAAAATGAGACCAACTCTGGCATTTATTGAACTTCGGTAATTTAGGAGAAATGAAGAGAGAAAAAAGTGGAGACTTGTCTCCAATTTGTTTTATGTCAGTTGCTGTGATGTGTAGCAGGTTTAATCTGACCTAGGTGGCAGTGCCAGCCTGTGCAGCAGCTGCATCTTCCACTGTCTCAGCAGAAGTCTGTGTAGAATATAATAGTCCAGAGACTGGATCTAGATTGGAAGGAGTTTTTTCTTTTCCTCCTGGATTCTTTTTTCCCCCCAGAATCATTTATGAAATGGTTGTGCCAGTGCATAAGCCGAGCAGGAACAAGCAGCTAGTGCCAGCTGGTGAGATCAGATACTACTGCCTGAAGTAAAACTGCTGCTGCTGACTGAAAAATGTGACATTGACATGGGTAGTTCTGAAGTTCAGTTTCTTTGGCTTTAATGCATTTGGGGGTTTTTTGTGGGTTATTTTTTTTTTCCTATTAGGGAAGCCCTTTTCAAAAAAGCAAAAACCAAGGCGAAAAAGAAGCCACGAAAAAGGTCTGACAGCTCTGGAGGATATAATCTATCAGATATTATTCAGAGTCCAGCCTCCACAGGTCAGTGGGAAAGAGATTCCTTTCAGGTACAAAATCAGAACATGAAGTGGAATATGCAATGCAATTTCTGTATTTCAAGAAGGAAATCTGAGGAAGGCTATTTCTTTTCTAGTGAACACTATAGTTGAATTTAAATAGTGAATTCTTAAGATTAAGGGTTTTTTTTAAAGGATGTTTGTCATATAAAGTTTGTGCCCAAAGTTCAGATAAAAGTATGCATTTCATCAAATAAAGATAATGGACATTTTCTCATGTGGTTTTAGTAAGTGGAATATTTCTATTAATGCATTATGGTTTTTTTTTTTCTGGAATATAAATAATATATTAGTCACTTTTTATTGAAAAGATGGTAGAAGACTTCAAAGAAAAAGTGTTGCTATTTAAATATTGTGAGACAGAGAAAGAAAACTGGGAGTAATATTATTCAGAAAAAATATTTGAGATGGACTAAAATTTGCCTATACTTATTACAGTCTAATATTCTGAACTAGGTAAACTTCTGGTTATTTTATATTCATCATATGGAGTGAATAATTTTTGTGTTTATTAAGCACTGTTTAGTCTGGCTCTAATGATTTAGTAGTTCTACTCTCTTTTCTTATTTCTAGGCTCAGTAAAACTGGATAAAGCTAACTCAATAGAATCACTTCCAGAACTCTTAACATCTGACTCTGAAGGTAGTTACGCAGGAGTGGGTAGTCCCAGAGACTTGCAGTCCCCTGACTTCACAAAAGCATTTCATCCAGAGAGGACTGAGGTTTGATTTCTTCTTAGCAATTTTTTTGTTTGTGTTTATTGAGTCCATCAAAAGCAGAGTTTGTATTTTAAAGTGTTTCTGTGAAGCTGTTGTACTTATGATGGAGTAGACAACTTGAAGGAGTAATTGTTTATTTGATTAAGAAAATAAAAATTAGCATTTGTAGCATTTATTCAACATTTTTCTGCCTGATTTTTAGATGAAGGACAAAGTATGCAGTCAGGGTATGAAACCCACTCAGCCTAACAAGGAGATGAAGTCGTACAAGGGAGCATCAGCATTGACGCAGTCTATTCCACAGTCCATTCCCAGTGCCAGACACAACTCTGCGAGCTCTCCCAATTGGGTAGCAACCAGTTTCAGGTGCAGTAATACTTAAAATCACTGTTCTACACTTGGTAGTGAAAGCTAATAATGTTCTATTCAGACTAAAAGTTATCTGCTCTTGACTGTGCATTACTTGACATGTGAACTCAAAATTTTGGTTATTTAATAGAAGGGGTACATATTGTAATTATTCATTGAGAAAAGCAATGCTCTATATTCTTTTCTTTTTTAATTGCTACCAGTCTGTACTTCTAACACCTGTTTTTAGAACACCTGCTTGGTCAATACTTTGTAAAATACTTGAGAGTTTTTTGTAGAATCAGACCATGCTTGAAGCCATTAGGAACTTCGTTGTACTTTGAGATTTTTTAGGCCTTTAGACTTATATGGGCTGTAAAAATCCACACCACGAGTTTAACTGGTACATTAATAAAAAAAAAAGGAGTAATATTTTTTATCTGTAGGGAGAGAAGGAGGAAGTGCTGCTTATATATAGTTCACTTCAAAGCCTGTCCTTGAATTGAGTTGTAACATAGCTTAGTTTACAGATGCTTTTAAGTACACACATTTTAATTTATAGTTTTATGTAGAGCTTGGAAATGTGTAGATTTAATTCATACTCATTTCTGTGGAAGTTTAAAATTAGGTAATTTATGAAAAAGAGACTGATTCCCACGGTTTGAGAATGTTACTGATGTTTGTGTAGTGCTCTGACTGCAGAAACTGTTCTGTTTATCATGTGAAATAATTTGAGTCCTGTTCTTCAAGGAGAGATCTAATTCAGCCTTCAGGACAGAGCTGCAAGAAGTGCCTCTCTATAACTTAGCATGAGCACTTGACTACTATATAAGTATCCTTATTTAGCTATCTTAATTTTTTTGAAGTAATCACAGTTTTAGGTATCTAATTTTTTTAGGTATCTAAGTTTTTTAAAGTAATCATAGTTCACATCTTTTTGTTTCATAGTATAATGAGTCTTGAATGTATTTTTATAGTGTGCTCCTAAATATGTATATATTTATAAAAGTTTTGTCAGAAACATTTTATTTGAGGTTTGCCATAATTGAGGAAACAGACATAAATTATATAACCAGTTACCAATCTTATGTATGATTTAGAGGATTTCAGTGAAGGCTGGAACTGTGGAGTGTAATTAAAAATCAGTGCCTTGTAAGGTAACTTTTTATTTTTCATTTAGCCCTGCCAGCCCTCCTGCTATGGATCTGAGAACCATCATGGAAATTGAAGAAAGTATGCAGAAATGTGGAACCATGCCAAAGGCAAATTCAGGGTTGGTAAAAAACCAAAATCTATAAAAAAAAGTGTGATAGGTCGGGTTGTTACAAATTTACTTAGTGGTTTAGGCCATTCAGAGTGTAAAAAAGCAGAAGAAAAGTCATCCTATTTGGTTTTGAACAGCTTTGTTTACTTCAGTTCATTGTGTTGTTTTTCTTTGAGCATACAAAATGTATCCCTTTATTTTAATCTAGTCTTATTTTGTCAACTGCTGCAAAAGATCAAGTGAGCTAGTATCTTAAATAAGTGGCCTGCAAGTCTCTTAAATTAGTGACTTTTGAGCCAGATGCTGAGCCTTTCTATTTCCACCCAAAAAGAATTCTTGTCCCTAGGACTTTGGAAATTAGTTGTGAATGCGTAGTGTATTTGAGAAGTTTGTTTCTTGTCTCGCATCCTCTGTTGTCTCCCAGCACCTGTGTCTTGATGTTAACAATTCTTCAGACAGAAGCAGGGATGGTTCCTTCTTGTAGAAGTATCTCAAAAGACACAGAGAGATAAATGTGCTTTTTTAAAGGCAGTGTATTAAACCTAGTGTTTCTTAAGAGGTGACATATAAAAAAGAACTGGAGGTGACTCTCATGGCATTTGAGGCGTGGCATTCTTACAAAGGAAGGCTAGGAAAGTACTCATGGAACCTGGTAAAAGCTTGCATGCTAGATAGATTCAGAAGCTGCAAACAAAACAGCCAGGACTGAAGAATCCAAATAGCATAGAAAAGAAAATTATTGCAGATAGAAGAAATGGCTGTATGCTGTCATATACATTTTCTTAATGTATGACTATATTTGGTTTAAGGCAGCTAAGCTTGACAGTTTAAAAAATCACAAGATTACTCTGATGGTAGTCCTCTTTTGGAGACTTGATTCCTACTCTGCATGTCCTCATTTACAGATATCAGTGTGAAGAATACTCTTTCTGTCATGCTTGATATTAATTGATCTTCTTTTATGTTTCCCAGCCATCTGAGCCCTCCCCCGCTTGCCTTTTGGCACTCAAAAGTATTTTGGCCTAAGAAATCAGTATTTCCCAATTTAATTAAAAGAATTACAGGTGAGTGATCTCAAAGGACAATGATCTTACATCTTTTTTTGTAATGTCCATTCACAGCAGAATGGTGCCTCATGGAATCAAGCTTTCTCAGAAGCAAAGGAAAATGATTGCCCTGGCAGCAAAAGATAATGGATCAGTAGCTAGCAGCCCAGAGCCTACCACTCTAGTAACGACACCACCTCCACCTACGAAAGTTGCAAAGCTAGGGAATGCCTGGTATGTTATAAATCAAATATAAATTCTTTTTCTTTGGAGGGTTATTACATTGAGTAGGCAGACTGAACTATTTGTATCTACATTTGGAAGTAATCTAGAAATTCAAAGGGGCTAGGGGAATGCAGTGGTTGCAGTTTAACAATTCTTTGAAATTTTGCACTGAGTCAGAAGACTGCACCCCATCTGGTGCTTTCCTGTGTACAGTGTCATATTTGCAGATGGTGTCCAAGTAAATCATAGAAGAATCTTGAGAACAAGCTCGGAAACTTAGTCAGGAAGAGGTTGTTGAAAACTATTTTGAATGGTGTTTTTCCTCTGTCAAAAACATAAAGAAAATGTTAGCTCTTCCTGGGAGATGGTCTGGAATGAGTTTGGACTAGAGCAAAATTGACCAGAATTAAAGATAAAAAAGTTGTCTAGGCATCTCAGAGGTCGAGGGAGCATTGGGTGCTTCTAAAACTTTTTATGGTGGAAGGATGCATAGGGGTTTAAAATGAGTTTGAATGCTGATTACACACAATTTAAGTGCTTGAGTTAATATCATGGTATCAAATAGAAAAACAGTTTATCATCTATTCATCTGTTCAGTGAACTAGATTTATAACAAATGCAATAAGGTGCTAGCCCAAGTCATGCTTTGTTCTTTACTTTTACTGTTGGTATTGGAAAAAAGCATAAACAAAAAATGAAAAGTTTCCAGCTTGTGTAAATTTAATGGGTTTAGTTATTACAGGATGAATACCTATTTGCATGCTCTAAGTGTGAAGTAAATGTTGGCCATTTCTCCAGTTTTCCCTGTTCAAGATGGTCTAGACTTTGATTGCAGATAACTTTTGTACTGTTACTCTAAAAGAACTCTCAGTCTCCTCTCTCTGTAGCTTTCTTGGTTGTAATTCAGTGGGAGCAAAGGTTTTACCCGTCACAGTCATGTTTAAGATAATCTGTCTTCTCAATTTATTTTCATCTAGGTACACCTAATACTAAAATTTATGGTCTCATTTTCTCCCCCAGTCTCTTAAATTTATTCTGATGTAATATTGGGCAAAACCCACAATGTATTTTTAAGAGGAAAGACAATGAGTTGGGTTTGCATTTAAGGATTCAGACTATTCCTGATCTCTGAACAATAGTTGAGAGCTTGACACAGGGAGAAACCAGGTTTGCAAGATTCATCTTCTGAAGTCTAATGAGTGGATGAATTTGTATCCTTAAAACTGGTCCTCTCAAATGCTTTGAAGAACATGCTACCTGCTTTACACAGGCGATTCTGCAGGTTAAGCAGCACATTAGTTACTTGCTTTAGCTAATGGAGGTGTCACAGGGCTGTTACAGCTCTGAGGCTTAAAATTTGCTAAGAGAAACTGATGGCTGAATCACGTTGATGAGCACAGGAAACACTGAGTTATTCTATCCTTTATTATATTAAAAAAATAATACTCCACCCACTGTTTGTAATCTTACAACTGATGTTGTAATTGTCCATAAAGACAATGAAATACAAAAATCCTAAAAAATAAAAAAAAATTGTTTATAGAAATAAAATGGGGGTGAAGGAGATCTCCGTCCTTTTATCAGGTGCACTGACAGACTGTGAAGGAAATCCTGAGGCACGTGGTGTCTTCTTCGCCCCAGTCTTTAATAGTAAGATCAGTCATTCTCCAGGAATGAATTCTTCATTCCCATGGCTGGAATGAAGCCCCCATAATCCAAGGGGAAATGGTCAGTGATGTGCTACACCACTTAATCACACACAAGTCCATGGGGCTGTATGGGATCAACTCAAGGGTACTGAGGGAGCTGGTGAAGGTGATCACTGAGCCGCTTTAAATCATTTACTAGCAGCCCATGTCAAATGGAGAGGGCCCAGGTGACTGGAATTGAGCCAATATGACACCCATCTAAAGAAGGAGTTGAAGGAGAATGTGGGGAACTACAGGTCTGTCAGCCTGACCTCAGCTCCCCCTCAGGGAGGCTCATGGGGCAGATCATCCTTAGTGCCATAACATAGCATGTGCAGGACAACCATGTGGTCAGGTCCAGCCAGCATAGGTTTAAGAAGGGCGGGTCCTGCCTGAATAGTTTGACTTATTCATACAATTCTGCTACTCTCTGATAGATAATTCTTTCTTTTTAATTCAGTTGGGTGTTATTTAAACTACAGACTGCCTATGGATTGTTTCTTGCTTTTAAAAAGCAAATAAGGCCTGATTTTTGTATCATTATATATTTTTTATTTAATATGCCTAGATAAATGTCTCCAAAAAATATATTGTGCTCTTAAGGTTCTGATTAAACAGTTTTTGGAAGGAGCTGGGCCTACTGTGTTACACAAACCATCTTAGGTGGAAAGGCTGGGGTATATTTCAGGAGGATGGAATCCAATCTAACGCTCATGTGGTCACCATGCGTGATTCCACACATTCCTCTCCTGCATTCCTCTGGCTGCCGATCTGGAAAATGCTGGTAGCTCAAGAGTTCAAGCAAAGAGCCAGTGGGAGCTATATGAATTTTTAAAATTAGGCCTAGCAGCTGGAAGAAAGCATTTATTCAATAAACTATAAACTGCTTTAGGCAAGCCATCAATTATTTGATTGCCCCTGCTAGTTGTTCAAAGTATTTTTGTGTGTAAGGTAGAATGGTTGTGTTACTCATCTAATATTGTATTTGCAGAGTTAGTCTATAAATTCACAGTGGACTATTAAGTGCATTTGGCAGTCGATTGAGCTTTCCACACATGCAAAGTAGTCAAAGCCATAGAACTTGTGTTCCATTGAAATCAGATATTCAACTTGGATGTGCAGTAAGCTCACTTGCCAGAAGGGCGTGGGACCTTCTGGCTCTTTTTTTTGGTTGACTGAAAGACAGAGTCTGTCATAGACAATACCCTACCTTTTCCACCAAGAGAAACCTCCAGTTTCATAGTTTTTGGGGAAGCTGAACCTATGTTTCCTCCTTTGAACAAAAGTGAAAATTAGATGGGAAAAATAAAATATCGCACTAGTAATACTTTGAAAAAATGTCTAAAGTTAACTGCATGTTGACTTTATTAGTTCCCCAAACCTACTTTGATCAAGGGAGTGGGAGTGTTGCTGTTTTGGGCCTTTTTTACGCTCAGGAGACAGTCTATGGCTTTTCAAGACTAGAGGCATGAAGAACTTTGAAGTGTTTGTTGAGAATTAACAATTGTGTATCTTGATGTCTAGGCTGTCAGTTTGATGGTATTCCAGCTTATACTTAACATCAGGAGCTGTTTTTGAACTTCATGCTTTGATGGTTTGCAGTTACAGCTTAGAGAAATTTAGTTATATTCCACTTTAAAAAAAAAGTATAAATTAGTTTTTCTAATTTTACAAATTAGATAAAAATGACAGTGTATCCAACAGGACAAGCTGAGATTTAGAACTGTTACATATTAGGAAAATTTTGTACCAGTTTTCAGACAAACCATTTTAAGCCACAAATAATTGATTTGGATAGCTTCACAAACTGGGAATGCCACAGTTGATATTTTTGGAGATGTTGTTTTGGAGTTTGTGGGTTGGTGGGGTGGTTTTTGTTTGTTTTTGGTTGTTGGTTTTTTTTTTTTTTGATTCTCTGGTGCAAGTGGATCTGATTGCAGTACAGAATTTTCATGGCAATGGGTAGAGTGCTTAAAATGTTATTAGCAGGAGAAGCTTCTATGACAGCAGATCCCATAAACTGTTGGCCTACTCAGTATAGTAGGCTTGGGGAAGGTCTGCTGAAACACTTGCCTGAACGTCTGTGTGCAGCTGATGGTAGAAATAGAGTATGTGCAAAATGTCTCTGAGCCCCTGTATCTGGAGGTTCCCATTCTACTTTCTATGTCTTCTGTGCTCCTTATCCAATATTTAAATTAAAAAAAAGAAATCTAACCTGAAGCCAGGATGGTCTAATATCAGACATCATACATAGATTTCAGATGCTTTTGTTGTACCATTTCAGATACAACGTTGCACTTTAAAAATTGCTTCATATTTGTTATCCTAAATTGTGTCCCACCTAGATGTAGTTTGAAAGCCTTTGACTTCAGATGCTGCTCTTCTTATGGCAGCTGCACAAACAACTGGCATTGTATAAAGAGCTTGTTTTACATCAGTGGTGTTTATAAATGGTCTCTTGTTTCTTTGAGTGGATAATAAGCCAAGCTGTTCTTTCAGAATGTGTTTTGTGCATTTTGCAATAAATGGGTCTGCTATGCTTAGTAAAGTTAAATGTAAGGAAATATATGAAGAAGTAGTTCCAAAGCCTTGATGAGTAAAAGGAGGACTAGTGGTAACTGCCTTGAATTCTGTGAATAAAAAGGCTTTGGGTTTGGAAAGTGTTCATAATACCTAAGATGCTAAATTGCTATGTTTTCATAATGGTTTATTTTTGAAAGATAATGTGCAGGCTCTAATTCAGTAACTTATGCTTGGACAAGTAAAAGAAAATGAAGGATATCAGTTTTATTGAACTTCACTGTGGATTAAGGGATTTATAGAGCCTCCAACAGATATGAGTAACTCATTCAGTATCTTGGGAAGAAAAGATCAGCTATACTTGACTTTCATGTCAATACTGATCTGCCAGTATTAGATTGACAGTACCTGGAGCATTGTGTGATTTATGAAAATACTTTTCAAGGACTAGTACTGTTAGAAAAGGTACAGCTTGTCTAAAACAAGTCATCTATGAAAAAAAAAATTAAGAGGATGAGGTGGAGGGAATAGGTGGAGGGGTGGAGTTTTGGGTTTGATTTTTTTTCTTTAATTCTAATGAAATTTCAAAAATACTGTCTTCCTCTGTTCTCATAAATATTTATTTCCTGTTCTTTACCTATATGATCCAAAATTACTTATTTTAGCAAACGGGGTCTAGCAGGATAATGGTGGTATACAAAACCTAAGTAATAATGTATTTTTTAGTAAGTAGAAATGCCTCTTTGCTATCTGAATCATGGAATAATATGGAGTCTTGAAAAGTGCAAGTATCAGGTGCATTGGTTTTGTTTCATTTTTGTTTTTAAAAAGGTCATCTTCATTACATTCTGCCTTGCCAAAGTCATTCCGTGATCTTGTAATGGAAGAAGAAAAATGTATGAGTGTGAATAATTCACCTGGTACTGGTATTAAAAGATGTGGATATAAAGGATCTGAGGATTCATCAGTCCAAAACACTGTAAGGTAAGAATACATTTTTTTCTAGTTGGTCATCCATTATAGAAGAAGCACAATGATCTGCTAAATTTTGCTGAAATAAGAAGAATAAAATTGTCATTTAAAAAAAGATTTGTGAAAGCATTCTTCTGATGATTCTGTTAATAAGATTTTATGAATGAAATAATTCCTAAGAGTGGTGTCACTGGCCCAGCGCCAGGTACCCACCAGAGCTGCTCACTCACCCTCCCCTGCCACAGCTGGGCAGAGGAGGGAAAAGGAAAAAAAAATTAGCTAACACTTAATGAGTAAGATAAGGACTGGGAGAAACACTTCAAAGGTGAAAAAGGCTCAACTTAAGTTGTGAATTTATTACTAACAGAATCAGAGGAGGATAATGAGAAGTAAAATCAGCCCTTAGAACACCTTCCTCTCCCTCTCCCTCCTTCCCACCGACAGCGCAGGGAGACAGGGCATGGGGGTTTGGTCAGTCCATCACTGAGATTTCCTTCCACTGCTCCAGGAGAGGAGTCCTTCCCCTGTGAGGCCGTGGGGTCCCTCCCACGGGAGACATTTCTCCTGAACTTCCCTGCTGTTGGTCCCCTCTCAGGAGCAGCAGCCACCCCGCCCCTGCTGCAGCGTGAGCCCCTCCCAGGGCACACAGCCCTCCCAAAACTGCTGTGCCGGGGCTCTCTCTTTCCCCGGGGTGCAGCCTCCAAGGCCAGGCTGCTCCATTCTGGGAGCAGGGTCCCCTCTCTGCACCGGGTCTGCCACTGGATCCCAGCCTCCTCCAGGCACCCACCCGCCCCGGCACGGGCACCTCCCCAGGGGCTGTGGGTGGATCTGTGCACAGGGAGCTGTGTCCTTATCTGACTGTTTTTCTTATAAACTCCTGTTCCATTCTTCTCCAATAACTGGCTCCTCTGTGGGGAAAAGAAGGTTCTACTGGGCCTTGCTTTTGGTTGTTCAGCTTGTATAAAATGGTGTTTCCTTAGGACAGAAGTAATACATGTTTTACTGCTAGATAAAGAACAAAATGAGGGTAGAAATGTGGGAACATTGTGTGTGGGGTAGTGTCTGGGGAGAGAGGCATTTTGAGTGAGTGTGATGGGGAGCCATCCTGCAGGAACAGTGATAAAGCTGAAGTTACTGTAGTGAGTGGAGGTGGAGACATGAAGCACAAATCTGCAGAAGAACAGGTATAGTTCACTTTTTTGCTAGCACAATAATAAAACTTTTCATCATATGGGAGATGCCAAGGGCTGGTGATAAGAGAACTTGCACTGGATGCTATTATTAGCTTTGTCACAACAGTTCTGTAATCTTCATAAAGTCATTTCTTTTCCTTTTGCATTGCACTGTCTCATCTGCGCAGTCTGGCCAGTCTGCACGCTTTTAAAGTGGATTATTTGAGCTGAATCCAGGTCTAATACATTAACTGTCTGAAGATGATACATTAAGCTAGTGGAAGCCTAGTAGTGGCTAAATTGACAACCATCACTTTGAAAGGGTCCCTCCAAAGCTATTTCAGGTTGTTTTTGAATTGTGTCTGAAGATGCTTATTTCTCTCTATCAGGTGTAAAAAGCCTAGGTGAGTCGTTCCTCCATCTGAAACTTGGGAGCTGAGTTTCTAGTTTGCGGTAATTTCCTTTTTCGGCTGTACAATTCTGTCCCAGTGGGCTCTGATTTTTACCTGTGGCATTCAGGGGCTATTTCTGTGAAGATTGATTATCCACACCCTTACCCCTTGCCTTTTAAGGGAAGGAAATTACAAAAGCTTAGCGCATAAGCAGTCCTCACCTGTTGATGTCAGACTTGGTGATGGGACACTGAAGATAGTGGCATGGCTTAATGTTCCTGCATTGTCTTTCTCCTTTGTATAAACTGTGCACTAATTAAACTGACAATTTTCTTAGGTCTCTGGATGAGGGTATTTTGGATGGTGATGTAAGCATTCTTCTATGTACTGTCACCTTCTTTTGCAATACAGAATTTTTTTTTAGGTAAACCATGTCATGAATTATGGTGATTTGAGCTGCATTTAATCCAGAGGTAGATCATCCCAAGAGCTGGGGTATGTGGATGTGACTGTGTTGTTGCCAGGAGCACCTCAGCCTTGGGAGTTACATTGTGCATGTTTAGCTCACAGTCCAAGCTAAAAACAGAGGCCTGACATGACTTAACTTCATTGTGGCGGCCTGAGTTGTCTTCACTGCGTTACTCCAGGGAGCAGTGAGGAGTCTTAGTGGGAACAAGTATTTGCAGCTTTGTGTGGGAATGGCCTAGTTCTGTCGTGGCTAATAATGAGCTAATAAATAGCACATGACTCACATGATATAGCAAAACCCAGGAGATTCTGCAGGAGACCAGGCTTTGTGTTCTTTTTCTGAGAGCAGTTATTAGATCAGGGAGGCACCAAACCTGACCTGGCTTCTTGTGAGCAAATACTCAAGAAACACTAGGGAGCTGAAGGCTGGGACATTTTGGTGGCTGCACAAGAGTCATGGCAAGTTCAGCCAACTGAGTTAAATAGGTTGGTTCAGTACTGATGATACTTGGCTGGTTTATTTCCATGCAGAACCATTTATGTCTCTCCATCAGTCTTAATTTCCAAGACGTCAGGTTTCCAAGTTCTATATTTTTGAGGCTTTTTTCCCATTTTTCTGTATATGCTAGCTTCACATTTCCTGTGTATTCCATTTCTCCTAGTAATTTTGATGCCAGCTGAGGAATTAATTTAGCATGTTGAAATATCTGCAGTTGATTTAATATCTGGAATGAGTGTCCCATTAGAAAGAAACACAGATGTACATATGTACAAACAGCTTCAAAATACCTGGACTGCTTCCTACATTTTAAAGCCCCATTGGCTTTAAATGAGGGAGATGATACAGGTATTTACTTATCTTTTAATTGATCGCTAGAGTATGTGTGATGCTGGAGCTATTAATTCCAGTTTTGGGAAGTTCCTCCTGAGATGATATTTTTGGTTGTTGTTTGGGTTTTTGGCCTGTCTGTATAGAATGCATCAGATTTGTTAAGTGTAACAATCCATTTGGGTTCATTTATAGTAGTGCTGTGAGTTCTTTGGATTGGGAGTGGAAAGAAGAGTGCAGCTGTCAAATTAGTTATTGTCAAATGGGCTGCAAGGTGAGTATCATTAAAGCAGGTAGGGAAAAAAGAGAAAATTGAGAGATAACATCAGTATAAAAGCACAGAAGGCTGCCTTCATCTCCTCTTCTTTCTTTTCTTTAGTTCTTTTCTGCTTTTTAATGTTGTTATTTTTAATTGCAGTAAAAGCTGGAAGCTAATTTATCATAGAATGGTTTGGGTTGGAAGGGACCTTAAAGATCATCTCCTTCCAACCCTCCTGCCGGGGTCAGGGCCAGCTCCCTCAGAGCTCCATCCAGTCTGGCCTTGAACACTTGCAGGGATGGGGCATCCATAGCCAGTGTCTCACCACTTTCACAGTGAAGAAGTTCCTCCTAATCTCTAATCTAAAGCTACTTTCTTTCAGTTTGAAGTCTTGTCCTGTCATGTGCTTGTAAAAAGTCCCTCTCCATCACTTGCAGGCTCCCTTCATGTATTGGAAAGCAGCAATTAAGTCACACTGAAGCCTTCTCTTTTTCAGGTTGAACAAACCCAATTCTCTCAGCTTTTGTCTGGATGGAGTGGTGCTCCATACCTCTAATGATCTTGGTGGCCTGCTCTGGACTTGCTCTAAGGTCCATGTCTTTTTTTTTTGTGCTGAGGACCCGAGAGTGGGATGCAGCTAAAAATTAGTGCTTTGAAATCATAGAATAATTTTGATTCTGTAGTTTAGCCTCCCACTAGAAGTAAGTCTTACTAGATCATGTTACTCAGGACTTGGTCTAGTTGAGTTGTGATTGCTTCCAAGTGTGAAGATACCACAAACATTTTGGGCAACATGTTTCAGTGGATAATCATCTCCATATGGGATTTTTATTTTCCCTTTTATCTATCTGGGATTTACTCTTTTGCCTCTTGTTTATGTTGCCTCTATTCTGTCATTATGTACCTCAAAGAAGATTCTTGCTTCATCTTTTCTCTATCCTGCAGTTAGGTAGTTGAAGACAGTAATAAGATCTCCCTTTAGGATTAATAGCACACATTCTTCCTAATCCCGGACTTGTTCCAGCCTGACAGCATTCTTCTTGTATTGAGGAGCCCAAAATTGAGAAAGATGTTCTGTGTGTAGATGAAGAAATACAACATAAAGGGGAAGGATCACTTCCTCTGCCTGCCTTGCTGCAGTATTGCTAGCACAGCCCAGCATGCAGTAGGCTGTCTGCTGCAGAAGCACTGGCTGGTAACATCTTCCACTTGTTGCCATCCAGGACTCTTCAGGTTCTGCTTTCTCTCTGCAGAGCTGCTTTCTGGCCAGCCTGTACTGCTTCATGGGGCTGTTCCTTTCAAATACAGAAATTTGCACTTGCCTTTGAAATTCATTGGTTCTCAGCTGCCCATTTCTCCAGCTTCTTGAGGGCTTCTAAAAGGCAGCCTGGCATCCAGAATGTGCACTGTCCCCAACCTCTCCACATCCAGCTGTGGCCTGCTGAGGGTCTGTTCCGTTCTGTTCTACCAAAGACGCTTAACAGGATTGGTTCCAGTATCAGTCCCTGAGGACCTCCACTAGGACTTGGTTTCCAGTTGGACTTTGTACAGCTAATCCATTTCTAGACCATTTTCCACCCATCTCAATCCATATTTTTCAGACTGAGTACAAGGATACATGACCTGGCAATGTGTATTGTTTGTTTTGTGGGAAAAAAATTATGTTTTGTGACAAAAAGCTCAACACGATTAATTTAAATCGGTTTTTGATGATGGATGTTGGCTTTCAGGTTTTTTGAGATCTTGCCCTTACCACTTAGTGGTAGGAATCATGTTTTTTGTTGTCCTTGGAATTGTGTTCTGGGGAAAATATTTCAGACAGAGGACTTGGTAGTTACTGGAATTCTCTTAACTTTCTATACACATTTCTCTTTTTTATCCAAGAGCTTATGGTTACTTACAAATGATTACCAAAGCCTTAAAGAAAATTGAGAGTGGTTTATTGAAACAGCAACACCCTTAGAGTTGTTTGCAGTGCCATAGAATAATTCAAAAAATGTTTGCCAGTATGTCACAGTATGCTGTAATGCTTTTTTCGGGTTCTGGAAATTGCAAAACTATCCTGTCAAAGATAGGTATTAAATCATGAGAATAGGGCCCTCTCTTCCTACTGGTGCAGGATTTTTCTGACAAATATACTTGTCTCTTAAGGAATACAGTATAACAAATGTGACTTCTTTTTGTTGAGAGGTTAACATTTTGCAACTGAATAAAATATCTTCCTGTCTGGAACTCTGTAAATATTTCAAGATTTTTTTTCTATTCTGTTAATTCTAGTTTTATGTTGTTCTTGTGAATGTGGGAGGTGGTTACAGGATATGTGCTGAAAGTCCATAATTTCTGGGCTTGCACTCAAAAAATTTACTGTAGTGCTATTGTAGCACTGGCTCTTTTGCATGAAGCACTTAATTTGAATACAGAACAGTTGGATTTGTTGTCTTGAATTTTTTGTTCTTTCATACTAATTGCAAAGTTTTACAGGTAGTGCTGTTATTGCATAACTCAGTTGGCTAATTTACATGTAAAAAAGCAAAAAAGCCTATTTTTTTAAATAAACAACCAAAAGTGAAACTTTTTTTTCAAATCCTCAAATGTTAGGCATGCCAGAATTAATTCCCAAAATAAAATTCCATTAGGGTCTTGTAGTTAGAAATGAGAATCAGTGTCTTTTTCAGTCACAGTATCACATTTAGAAACAAATTCATTGTGACATTCTTATGCCTTTCCTCTGGAAAATCCCTACACATTCGTTGTATTTGCCTACTCTAAGTTTTTATTTTACGATATGATGTAGGAGAATGCTGTACCAGTGACTTTTACTTTCCTTTCCTACCTCTCTCCAGGTGCACCACTAGAAGTAACCCAGGTCTGGAAGACCATGTTCTGGATTCTCCACAGCTGGAGAATCATAAGTAAGTTTGGCAGTGGCTTTAATTCTGGAACTTTTTTACTGTGTGTTATGCTGACCTCGATGTTGCCTCATAATGTCATTTGGCTGTTTTTGGTTTTTTTTTTTTTTTGCAGTCCTTGGTCAGCAGCATCACCAACCAGCTCTCCTGTGATGGCACCTGTCATGTTTTCAGCTATTGTAGAAGAAGAGCTTCAGCAAGAAGCTGCTCTTATTAGGAGCAGGGAAAAACCTTTGGCATTGATCCAGGTAAAGTGCTAAGTTACTGCTGCTCTGAAGTATCACAAGGAGTTTCCAATGGCTCTTTCAGAGATTAGTTTTTAGTATTAATTATGTATTCATTCCTCTTACTACATAATGATATTAAATATCATTTAATTATAACTTCACAGTGTTGTTTTATAAGGTAGGCCTCTATTAAAGTCAAAATGGCTGAGTCCATGATAAATGTATTTTCAGCATCAGAGAATGATTGAGTTTGGAAGGAGCCTCTGGCAATTGTCTAATCTAAACCCCTGCTCAGAGCAGGGTCAGTTTAGAGCAGATTTCTTAAAGCCATGTCCAGGCAGTGTTTGATTATCTGCAAGGATGAAGACTAATGACTTCTCTAGTAAACCTGTTCCAGGGACCCCTCTCACACCAAAAAAGATTTTTAAATGCAATTTTCTGTTTTTCAATCTGTGCCCATTGCCTCTTCTCCTGTTTTTGGGTACTACTGAGAAGACCGTGGGTCAGTTGTCTTTGTTCTGACCTGTCAAGTATTTATACACTTTGATAAGATCTCCCTAAGCCTTTTATTTCTCTACACTAAACAAATGCAGTGTGCTCAGCATCTTCTCAGTGTCAGATGTCCTGGACTCTTAGTAATTTTTATGCTATGTCACTGGACTGTTATTTATATCCATGTTTCTCTTGTACTGGGAGGTCAAGAAGTAGACCCAGCACTTCAAGTGTGTCTCACCAGTGCTGAGTAGAAGGGAAGGGTCATTTATCTCATTTTGCTGGCAGTGCTGTCCCTCACAGAGCACAGGAGGCTGTCACCCTTCTTTGCCATATGAGCACATTGCTGCCTAAAAGGCTAAATTGTCCACCAGGACCCCAGCTCCTTTTATTCTAGGCTGCTTTTCTGCTTGTCAAATCCCAGTATGTTACTGGTGTCTGGGGTTATTCTTCCCAGAAGCTGGACTTTGTGTTTCCCTTTCTTGAACTTCATGACATTCCTTTTTCCAGTGTTGTCTGGGTCTCTGAGTGGCAGCCCAACCATCTGGTATATCAGCCACTTCTTTCAGTTCACTACTGTTTGTAACCTTGCTGAGGGTAAACTTTGTCTCTTGCTGTGGGAAATTGATAGAGATGTTAAACAGTACCAGCCCTAGTCTCAGTCTCAGTATTGGTGCTAGTGACTGGCCTCTAGCTGGACTTTGTGCCACTGGTCACAACCCTTTGACATCACCAGCTCAGCCAGTTTTCAGTCTGTCTCACATTGCATTTGTGAGCTCTGTTCTTAAGCTTGTCCACTTAAACTCTTAGTCAATAAGAGCTGTAGCACTTTCCTGGGGATCACCTAGTAGTTGCTCAGATCCTCTTGCCCTTCTTGGAGGTAGGAATGACATTTGATTCCTTCCAGTCCTAAGGAATCAACCCCTATTGCAACAATTTTTCAAAAGTTTTTTTTAGAGTGGTCTTGCAGTCATTTTGACCAGCTCTGGTCTCTGGGTTCTGGCACTGCTGGAGAGTGATCTTAAATGCTTAAGACCGAGATGAAGGTTTCCAGCCTTTTCCCTGTCTTTTTCATTCAGTAGTGGATCCATGTTGTCTTTTTTTGCTGCTGTAGAAGCCTGTTTTGTTGCCCTTCATGTTCCTTGCCAAATCCCATCACAGATGAGCTTTGACTTTCTTAATTCTGTTCCTGTGTGGTCGCACAGTGTCTCTGTTTTCCTTCATCACTTTTCTCTGCTTCCACATCTTGTATGCATCCTTTTTGTTTGAGTTTTGTCAGGAGTTCCTTTTTTTTGTCTGTGCAGTCCTGCCATTCTTACTTGGCTAAGAAGCTCATTGGCATGGTCTGTTCTTGAGCTTGGCCAAGGTGATTTTTGAAATCATCCAGTTGTCCTGGACCTTTCTTCTTTCTGGGGCCAAATCTCATGAATTTTTCCAAGCAGACTCCTTCACAGTCTTCCCTTCTGAAGTCCCAAGTTGTTTGGTATTTCCCTTATTTGCAGCTTTCAGGATCCTGAATTCCAGCATCCCATTGTCATTGCAGCCAAGGCTGCCCTCAGTCTTCACATCCCTGACCAGTCCTTTCTTTTTTTGAGATCCATCAGAGTGTCTCCTTTGATCAGCTCCTTGATCATCTGTGTTAAGAATTTTTCACCAATGGGGAGACCTCCTAGAGTGCTTGTGTCCTGCTGTCTTGCCTTTCCAGCAGATACGAGGGTGGCTCAAGTTTCCCTTGAGGAGCAGGACCTAAAAACTTGAGATTTCTTCAAGGTGTCTGAAGAATGCATCATCTATACTACTCCTTCCTGATTAGGAGGTCTGATGCATTCAGGACCAGTAAAGCCAGTTCATAACCAAGCCCATGGTGTAAATGTAGACCTGACACTGACATACATTCTCTTTTTTTTTTCCTTCCAGATTGAGGAGTGTGCTATTCAAGACTTATTAGTCCACTATGAAGCTTTTGACAACCCTGATGAATTTGTGACCGTTGAAAGGGCTCCACAGGGACCTATAGCAGCACCTATGTGGAACAAGCACTAATTCGTACTCTTCACAGTCCTCCCTTCCACACTTTTCACAGTTGTATGTGCACTTTTGAAATTGTAATTCTTCTTACAAGTACAATAGGACTGGAATAATAAGAATCATGTAATTTTTAACATCAGCATTAAAACACTGCCCATAATCACTAGGTATTTGCTAGAGAGAATGAAATAATGTGTTCATTGTGTCCTTTACTCCACAGTATCTGTTGTTATGTATGTTTTGAGAGAATTTCTTTAATGACACATATTATTAGTAATGTTACATGAGGCTGTAGATTGGGAATGTATTTGCTAATCTTAAGTTGTAAGGGGTTTTTTGTTAAATTTACAGGATGTAAAACGAGTGTTTATTTTGTGATTTAATGTGGAATTGAATGTGCACAATTAAACACCTTTAAAGTTTGGGGGTTGGGTGTCCTTCAGGGCTTTCTTGCAAATTGAGACCTCTGGGGAAAAGTTTGTGCTTGAACTTTATGTAAAAGTACAGTTTGACAATGCAGTTGTTCTTAAGTTACACGTGCAAGTCCTGGTTCTCTGGTTGCTGTGGCCAGCGCGTTTCCCTCTTGTGCCCCCGTGCCTCCATGCCCGGCTGTCACCTGCTCTCAGCTCATCTGGGCACTGTTTGTCACTGCTGTGAGTGAGCCCAGCCTTGGAGCAGCCAGCTCTGTCTTGAAGTGAAGCACACAGCTCAAGAGAACATGGGGCCACTTACTTAGCCCATCTATAGTCTTACTCTGGTAAATATGGGATGATTTTAGAGCTGCTGTGTTGGAGGGGTGATTCACTCGAAGTGCTGAGGAAATAAAAGATCGGTGCACTCGTTGTTAAAGCTGTGGGGGTGAGTGCTTGACTGGGAAATTTGCAAACACCTAAGCTGCAAAGATTATCATAGGTGGCTTTCAATATTGTGTTCCAAAGTTCTCTGTGCCTGGTTGAAACAAATTTATATTTAAAAAAAAAAAGAAAAAAAAAAACAGGTAGCCTTATCTGCAATATTCTGTCCAGTTTGTCTTGTTTGTATGGGTGTGTTTGAACTTGTTTGTACTTCTTCAGTAGTGTCAGTACTCACGAACTCTGGAAAACTGGAATGGAGAGATCTACATAAAATGAATATAGGGAATTGATCACTGTGTGATAAAAGAATCTTGAAAAAATGATGTAGATATGTCTTAATGATTTCAGGTCAAGCTACACCAAAAAAATCCCCCACAAAAACTGTAAAAAACTGCAATAAACCATAAAATCTTGATTTATACAAAGTTAGTATACTTTTATGTCCTGTCTATATATAATCAGTGATTTAGGTAACTAGAGTAATCTGTAAGTGTTCTTTCTGTGTCTGAAACAAGAACTCTATAGACATTTTGAAGCAACACAGGCAAGGAAAGAGGTAGGTTTTAATTCTGTTTTAAATTCTACTGATAATTCATTCACTGAACCAATGATAATACTTGCATTAAGGGCATTACTTGATGCACTAAAGGGCCCTAGGGCTTGCTGAAAAATATCCTTCTGGTTTAAAATAAAGCTTATGTAATGTGAGAAATAACTATGGAAGCAGTAGGCCCTTCCAGGTGTGAACTTAATTTGTTATCAAATGTAAAATTATTGTAAATCTGCTAATTTGCTTTTTTTTTCCAAAACAGTGCTGTCAAAAATCTCATTCTCCTGAAATTTTAAGGGGATTGATGTTCCACCATGCCAAGGAGCTTGATTGCTTTCAAGTTGTGGTTTTGTTGTCAGTTTGTTTGGCATCATCACTGGTTATATGTAATATTTGTAAACAAAAGTGAGGAATGATCAGTGTACCACTCTTCTCGAGCTGGGAACACTAAACTGCTGTGTTAGAACAGCTTTGTTAAGGCTTAAATGTGTCACAGAAAGCTGGCATTTTTTAGCTCAGATGCCCAGCTTTGTGGCCTTTTTTTGTAATGCCAAACATGAATTCCATCTCTGCTCACTCAGCTCTAATAACATTTTGTCATTTTTGGGCTTGATGACTCCTTTATCTTGCACCAAAACAGGTTTGAATTCCACATTCTAGTGAACGTAATGCAACACATCAGAATTTGCAGTAAAAAACAGTATTTAGCGTGTAGATATATAAGTTCAAGGAGATGTATTGTACCTATTTAGTGTAAGAAATACAACTTTAACAAAAGGATTCTAGTGAAGTATTTGTTACATCTCAAATGAACCATCCTTCAAAACAGTTTCCTTGAACTTTGCATTTTGTCTTTTCTCCTTCGTCATCCATTATCCCCAGCTTCAGTAACTTCTTAAAAAGTAGAGGGATAAGTAAAACTTGCATATGTTTTCACATTCAAATGGAGAAAAAAACATTTAAAATTGTAATAATACTGCACTACCTTCAGGACTTGCTGTTATAGTCATTGTGTCAAGGCATTTGAGGCATGTATAACTTTTTTTTGCATTGTATATTGAAATGAAAATGCAAGTAAAGTGGGAGACTTTAGTCAATTATAGAACTTTTGCTACTTTTGTTCCTCGAGGTTAGGGGTTGTTTTTAGTGACTAATCTGACAGTATTGTTGAATGTAATTTCCTTATAAGGACTGATTGTGCAACCTTTCACAGAACAGCATTGACAAAAAAAAATTCTAAATTTCGTAATTTAACTTGTGTTATAAATCTTGATGATACCTTCCTACCCTATGTTTTTTAACTGAATTCCCCATCCTCCACCCTGTGGTTAGCATCATTTATAGGTGGCCACAGAATATTTTAGCTGCATATTTGAAAATGAACACTTCTGAGCTTCAAATGTGCCCATTTTTGTCCCCATGCCTGCTCCCCCTTCTTTTTTTTTGTTTAGTAATACAGAAAGAGATTCTGAGCTCTTTTGACAGTGTTCAACTTGATTGTTTTCATTGATTTTTCTGCAATTGAAATGATGTTCTGCAGCCCCTTGGCAGCCTGGGCTCTCTTCCTTAGCCAAAGAATTGCTAGCTTTAATGTGAAGACAAGTCAGAAGAGAACACTGAATTGTTAGATCATATTCTAAATACAAAGGTAAAAGATTTACACGGGAATAAAGTAATTTAAGCCCTTAATCCTTGATTTGCATTATGTCATCAGAGATACTTTTACTTTGTAGTAACAGGAACTGGTCAGTTAAGGTATTGAATGATCTCAGAATAGATTCCATCCATTTTATTCCAAGAAAAATTTTACAAACTCCACCAAAGAGCCTGCTACTTAAACTGAAGGGAACGCTTTTTTCTCTCTATTGCCTGCTATGCTGGACGCTGGTCAAGTGAGATGTTGAGGCATCCAAAAGGTGAATCCCTCCTGTCAAGGCTGTAGCTATGGCAGATCTCAGAAATGCCAAGA
Organism: Rhipidura dahli; assembly: GCA_013399225.1. Taxonomy (NCBI): domain Eukaryota; kingdom Metazoa; phylum Chordata; class Aves; order Passeriformes; family Rhipiduridae; genus Rhipidura; species Rhipidura dahli. Next base: position 265,268 of record VXAC01000011.1, read on the forward strand.
GTAGTGTTTTGTAGTGTTTCAGGTGTCTAACCTTGAGAAAAAACTTTTATTAATTGTAGAAGGCTAACAAATTCACACACACACAATATATGTTTGAAATGAAAGGTTTTTAGTAATGATGCAGCAGAGGAGTTCTGAGTTCAGGGTGTCCCTCTAATGGCTTGTGTGAGGTTTTTCTTGTACAAGAGAATGGTATCTGACACAAACTCTACCTAGAAAATTTTTGCTTTCCAAGAAAATTCTTCCTGGACTATGGTGTGTATCATGGCACCAAAAAAATACCATTTTTATAGCAGCTTTCAGATACCTGCATTAACTCTTATTACACTAGTCCTTCATCACTAGGAGCCCTTCATGGCTTTGCCTGGAGGAATAGAGTTGGATTTGAAGAATCAGGTGGAGATGAAGATACTCTTCAGGCAAGCTGTCTTTGTTCTAGCAACAATTCTGCTTTCTGTTCTCTTCTGTTTTCCTACTTTTTCCTCTTTTTCTGTTCAGTTTTTCTCTTTGTTCTTCTGTTTTTCTGGTTTTGTTTTTCTCCATTTCTCTTGTTTCTCTTTCATTCTATTTCTTGCTTTCTATTTTCTCTTTTTTCTCTTTTGTTTTTATTTCTCAGGTAGAATATTATTTCTTTAGCATGACCTGTCTTTTATCCCCTTTTTTCTTGGCACTTGAATAACATGAGGAGTGAGCAGACTTTTGCAATAGCTTCAGATAAGGATTGACAAGAACTAATACTAATATCCTAACAGAAGTTGAAGCTCTGCTCTTTAGATCAACCTTGAAGAATGCACTTGAGTTTATCAAGATGTTGCTTAAAGCATGTTTTATTTCCTGTAATTTGAGTGACTGAACTGCTCACAGTGTTCTGTTTCAATACAATATATAGATTTCAACTTGGGCCTGAAACATTGTATTGGGCCTGGTGGGTGTTTTGTGACTGAGCCGTGGTCACAGACAGAAAAGGGTTGGGCAGTCAAGTGAGGGGAGCAGGATGATGGTGGGGTGGCTTCTGAGCACCATGCAGGGCAGTTCTCTCAAGGCTCTGGTGTCTGCCTGGGCTGGGTCTTCTGCAGCTCCATTCAGGGCACGTGAAGGTGCCTGGATTTGCATGTCTCAATCTTTGCAAAGCAGGAGGAGGATTCCTTGGTTCATGTTTTCATGGGAACACCGTAAGCTTGTCAAAAGTACTGGCTTAGTGCAGCTAGTCTTGGGGGATGCTTTTGACTGGAAATGCTCAGTCAAAATCAGGCCCCTCTACAGGATTATTAATCTTGTGAAGTGAGAGAACTGTTTTCAGTCAACTGCAGTTTTTTGGAGGAAACTGATCCAGGAGGAGAAGAAGGTCTGAGTTGAATGGTGGTTTAGAACAGATCATCACACTCCTCCTTGTTCTTTATTTAAATCAGTTCTTTGTAGATCTGTAGAGTTGCTTTAAAACACATCATTTTAATATTTGGGGTCAATTCTTCCAAATAGTGCATGAGCTTCTCAGATAATGAATGGAATATAATTGTTAAAAGGCTGGGTACGTTTGGGAGGTTTTTTCTTATTTCATTTGCACAAAGGATATTGCATGTATGAAAAACAGATAAGCAAGCAAACAAAGGCAAGCTGACCTTAGAGCAGACTTAAACAGATCCACTGCATTTGCTCTCAAGTAATAATGTACAGCTGGGGGAAAGCTGAGTCAGTTCTCTCCCTTATAATAATAATAAAAAAGTAATAATTTTCATGAATAATTCTCAAATGAGAACGTAAGCAGGGAAAATGGATTCAAAAGTTTTTATATCATTCTCAGTACAGTAAGTTTTTTTTTCTTTTCTCCCTTCCATATTAAAGTTTATTTCAGGAAGACAGAGCGCATCACCTGAGGCTGGATTCTCACCTAATTTCTCACAGTGGTAAACTATCTCCAGATTTGTCTCCTCAGACTGGATGCCAATTAAAATAGGAATCTTTCTTCTTCCCATAGTCATTTCACTGTCCTGTAATTGAACCCTGACTGCAAGGAAATAGCTGCCTTTGCTATAGGTTACGTGGCTGGGAGGGTGCCAGGTGCCCTTTGCTTTAAGCACAGCCGCTGTACCTGCTGCGTGAGCGCAGCTACAACTCCCGGACAGTAGGTGAAGAGGTCGAGAGAGCTGCGCAGGAAGTACAAGCTGCTTGCTCCTGCCTCCTGCTTATGTCTGTCCAGTCTTCATGATTAGTCAGCTGTGACTGCCTTCACTGTCACTGGGATTCTAGGGCAATTTTTTATCTATCGTTACAGGTTTGCTCTGAAGGGGACCCCACCACTTTTGCAGATGTCACAGATGGCAACACAGCACTTGGTGATGAGAACTGTGCTCATGCCATTTGGTGACATAACACTGGGAACAGCTGCTGGTACATTAGCAAAAAAGAAAAATATAGAAAGAATGTATTAAGGATTTTTTCTGTTTTTCCTATACACACATAAAGATATTTTTGTTCACCTGGCCTTCTCTATACTGCCTCTATAGCAATAGAAGGGAAAAATGTGCAGAATCTAAGTCTTTTTCCCCACTATGTGTATTTTAGAATGTTTACAAGACACACTTTCCCTGTTGATGCATGCTGCAAAGATGGGATTGGGCTGTGAGTGCAGCAGAGTTTCCAGGATCACATCTTTGTGTTACGCTAATAGCTGATACACGTGTGCTGGAGGAGAAAGTGTGTGCGTGCACGTGTGCATAGCCCTGTTTGCTTAGGGTTGTAGAATTGAATTACATTGCACCACTTCAACAAATACAGGTAATGTGTTATCTCTTCCCTCCATCTGTGTGTACTCAGTGGTAGTGAACCTTTTCATCTGAACTTTATCTATGTGCTTTGCAAATGTTAATGATTACGTCTCGCTGTATTTGTGAGGTACACTAACTGGGGACTGTTATCCAACTTCTAGGTGGTGGCTGTCAACACACAAGTAGGAAGTTGGTTAGTCTAAGGCTAGACTGTACATTTATGGCCAAGTCCTGAAGGAGAACCTGGAAGTTTCTCCTGTCCCTGTCCCATAGTTTCCAACCTCTTCTTTCCTAGAAACCATAAACCCAGGATTTCCTTAGTCCTTTTCTCCCTGCTCCTTTGCAGCTTCAGAATGAGCAGCAATACCTGAAGGTCTAGTATTGATAAATCTTTGGTGGACAAGGAGATGGAAAGGTTTATGTACTACTGTGTGCTGCAAGCTTACTCTGTGAGTAGCTATTGGATATATTAGAAATGCACCAATTGCAGCAGGAACAATAAGGCTTTCACCATAAGTGGCAATGACCACATGTGCGTGTCATGTTTTGGATTTTTAAAGGAGTAGATTTAGTATAAATATTTTTAATATTACTAATGTTTCTATATCAAAGTCTTACCTGCATAGCAGTCATTAAGCTGTGTTGTTCAGAGCCTGAAATGACCACCTTAATTTTGGTAATGCCCAAGTTCATGTAATTTTGAAGCTGAATTTAATTTCTCCTTGGTTGTGCTTTCAAACCTGATGTAACTTAGAGCACAAACAAGTCTCTCACCTTGATGATAAAAAATTTATCTCATTAAGGGGCTGAGATTTAAAAAATTCTCCCTGAAAGGAGCTATATAGAGTAGGATTTACACTGAGTACTGACAAGGCTTTGTGAAAACACAGCAGAAGAAAACTGGCCATATCAGAGTCATCCTAAGTATGTGCTGGCTCTCAAATGTGCCTTTCTCCTGGTGACTGTAGTGCCCACAGCCTTGGCACTGTGGCTGCAGTGCTGGGTGTTCCAAACTGGCTCTCTCAGCTTGTGAATTACTTACATAATTTTCTTCTGAAAGCTGTGATGCTTTCAGTCTTAAATACAGGAGGTGCCTGCTGATCCTCAAGGAACCAAGGCAAAGAAGCACATCAGGGTATCAAAGGGCAGCTCCTACCTTGGGTGTAGTAGAATCTGTCCTCACCAGAGCTTTATAGTATTTTTTCTTTTTTCTTCTGTCTCGGGTGATATGCAGTCATAGTGGCATATGCCAACAGAGATTTTAAGCCCATTGAAAAATAAAGGTAACTACTGACCCGGTGCAAACTTTTGTTAGAGCATGAAAACCCTTCTTGCAAGATGTTGCAGGATCCCAGAGAAAATCTTTACTAGCACTTTAACACCTTGCAGAATGCTTGGGTGTTTCTGTGCCTGTGCAGTAGGCCTCTGCAGATTTCAGTATTTACCTCCAGGCTGCTGAGATGCACTTGTAGCAACTTGGGCTGAGCACAAAAAGCACTTAGAAGAGCAAATTAGAGGGACTTTTATTGTTTGTTTGCTTTTGAACATGTGATGACAAAATATTTTACCATCTACAGCATAATCTTGATAATGAACTTTTTTTTCTGTAGCTCTTTGTGTAGTACTGTGTTGTTCATGAGGTGCCTGTCAGCCCATTTCTTCAGCCTGTCGAGGTCCCTCTGGATGGCAGCACAGCCTCTGGTCTATCAGTCATTCTCCCCAGTCTGGTGTCATCTGCAGCTGTGCTGACAGTGCACTCCGCCCCCTCATCTGGGAGCCTCAAGGTGAACCTCCCATTTGGCTTTTGTTTCCAAGTGTGTTGGATGCTGCTGTGACCTTCATGGGAATTATTTCATTTTTCTATTTTGTTTTTATTGTAGGCTGGGCAATAAAAAAGGCTTTTGTTTGCATCAAAGCAAGAATTGAGGCCTCCAGCCTCTTTCTCTTGTCCTGTTTTGCAGAGATCAGCATAAGGCTATCTTTTCCTAGTACCTTTCTGTCACACAGTGCTGGAAATCACAACAGCTTCGTCTGTACCCTGGGGTTCCCTTTTGGCAAACTAGTTATCTCACCAAAGGGAAATGGAATATCCATGCCATTGTACTGTCTAGGAATATTTAAGGGGCAAGCTTTCCCTTTTGTGCTTTCAAGGGCCCCATTCAGACAGTAGGGTCTTTGAAGTGGAATGGCCCTAAATTTGGGGACAAACACCATCTGACCTCTGAAATTAGATCAGAGGGTTTGAGCATGGTGCTGTTAACACCAAGGTCGTGGGTTTGCATCAGCCATCGAAGTGTTGGATTTGAGGATCCTTGTCCCTCCCAACTCAGGATATTCTGTGATTCAGGAGGATAGGTGAGTATAGCCAATCCCATTGGTGTTAATACCTCTGTTCCCTTTTCATTTGCTGAGGAGTGTTTCCATTTCTCCCCATTTAGGGTGTGAACTGTCTTGCCTTTTCCTTCCCTGTGGTTTGGATGAGATACCACTGATGGGTGAAAGAGACCTTTACTGGCTGTATCCATCTTAGGCCTCACCACCTGGCTGCCTTCATGTTTCTGTGTTACTGAGATGTTGGTTAGGGGAAAAGCTGTCAGAGTTTGCTTACTGATGGTGTCTTTGTTTACTTGTTTCAGTTGTTTTATAAGTGTGAAAGAAGCTTTCTCTGTTCATCACCTTCCCTCCACATCCGCATTTTATGTGTCTTTCTCAGCTTTACTTAAAGGGAGTGTCAGCATGGTCAGAATTATCCTTAAACAACACTGTAAAGCAGATTACCATGTCAGTAATTGTCTAACACTAATATATATGTATATTTATTATTATTACTGTGACTGCTGTTGCAGCAAGGTCTTGTCCAGACTCACAAAAACTTTACTGCAGGGACAGAAATATGAAAGTCCAACAAGCTGTTAAAGCTTGGATGTTAAATAGGAAAGGAAATCAGTTTATGAACTCTTGCAGGCAATCTACTTTGGGTAGGACTTCTTACCGGTAGTGTGGTAGGATGGGTATGGGTATACTGGAGATAAGGAACTCTGTAAAGAGAATTTTTGCATCAACTCTTTTCAGGCAAGGAAAGCCCTGGAGCTTTATCTCCCAGTGTAGCCAATGCAAGGATTGTTGTGGATGCCTTTGAAGGGAGCAGTGTAGTGCACTGAAAATCAATGCTTTGCCTCATTGCATTTAAACTCATTGCTGCTTTTTTATTTTTGTCTTTGTCTAACTGAGTCCTCCTGAAGGACTGTAATGCTGTTTGCTTTAGCTTTGCATCTCTGGACCCAAAGCTTAAGAATATTTTGAAAAATGAAATGTTTTTGCAAAATAGTTCTCTGTAAACCTATCTGCTTTAGACTACTGCTTCACAGGCTTTTTGCATGGAAGAATCATAACCTGCCCCGACTGTAGGCCTGTGGCTCTGTGGAAATAACAAACTTACACATTCTACTCCTTAATATGGTCCTGTAAACAACTGTGGAGTGCTTATCATGGCTAAATATTAACTAAACTCTGATGTATGGATCAGGACTTCTTTGGTTTGTGGGATTGGGTTTTTTTTGTTAGTTCATGACCTGTTTGCTTGAGCTGTTTTGGGATTTTTTTTTCATGTCCATTGCTCCATCCACCCCCTACCCCTATCCCAGGTGAAAATTCAGATGAGAAATGAGAAGTATAGAGACATTTTCTATGGTTAGGGATTATGGACTGGCATATGAAGTGTCTCCTTCCGCTTCGAAGAAAAAATTAGGCTAACTCAAGTGGGAGTAACATGCTGTGCATTATTACTTTGACACTTATTTTCAGCAAGGATGATGGGATCAGGTAAAAACTGTTGAAAATGTCACTTTCTGTTTCATTTTTGTCAGTTCTGGCATTTGGGAAGAAACAGAAACCGTTCCATGTTTTCATTCTGGAAATATTACTAATAGCTCATAGCAGCTGGAGGAGATGCAGTAGGCAGAGCAGGAAAGAACAAACACATGTCAATTTGAAAGATTTATCATAGAATAAAAGTTGATGATCTTTTATTTATTAAGGACATCAATCACTGTCCTTTCTAAAAGAAGGAAGATTTTAGGAATAGGAATGTAACATTTCTTTGATTAACTTAATATAAGTGGCATCCCTAAGTTCCGAGTTGGATGTTTGTAATGCTGCCGTGGACTCTGAAGAAAATGCTGACATTCAACAGACTCAATAAATGGCCTTTTGACTCTTGCTCTCATTTTTAATAACGAGATTTATTCTTTTGGATTCTACTGCTGACAGCACAATGATGATTAATTTCTCTTACTGCATGTTGAATCCCTTTTAGCCTTGATGAGCAGCTCACGGGGAGAGAAACTAAGTCTTAAGTTTATGTAGTGTCAGGCAGAGATGGAAAATGTCAGAGAATCCTATGTCCTGTTGAGCTGAGTATTTCCCTTGTGGGTTCCCAGGCTCTATTAGATACCAGTTTACCAGCCCTGTTTTCCCAAAAATATCTGTGCCTCGAATGTCTGCAGAAAGTATGGCTGCTTCTTCATGCACTCTTGTGAGGTGGTGCAGCCGTGGTTGCAGAGGCAATGTATTGAGCTTGAGCCTTTGCAACATTCCTGGCCTACTTCTTTCAGTTTAACACATTTTGGATCAGGCTGAAAGGGAGAAAAGAGAAATCAGATTGCATTTATTTTAATGTGTTATTCATTAAACTAACTGAAGCACGGTCTCAGGGTAGTAACATTACCAAGGGCTGATTTAAGGTTCTGTGATGGTATTTTAACAGCAAGTACTAATTATGTAGTACTAGAAAGCTTGCTTGGAAAGGAAAAAAACAAAAGCAATAATTATTTTCTCATTAAACCATCTTATGCTCTTGACACATGCCATAGAGGTTACATTAACTTCTAGACAGTGCTGTGGAGGTATAGGCATGTAAGATGCCTGTAAGAAGAGGGGGATGGAGAGCTCACTGAAATCAGGAGCCAGTTTCCTTCTCATGCACCTTCACATACTCCCTTCCATTGTAGGAAATGCTTCCTAATAAGCAGAGCAAATCTGGGGCAAAATTGTCTCTATTCCCAGTGGCTAGAAGCTTTTCAAGCAGATAAGTTATCACAGAGACTCTTCTGGTTCCCTCCTGTTTTGTGTGAGACAGGAGTGAGACACAAGAGTGCGGTGTCCTGGTCCTGCTTCTTCTTTCACACCTGGAGTTCTCACCAAGTAAAAGGTCCTGAAAGTTGTTTTCAGTTTCTTTATGTGAGATCATACCGTCCTGTTCAGGGAAACTGAATTACTTTTCCCTCTGTCGTATTTGTTTGACACAGTAAATTTAAATCAAAACACCTGTTAGAGTAGATTAGCTGATTTGTTTATTGATTTGTGCCATGGTTTAGTCCTGGCCACCAACTCAGCCCCACACAACTTCTTGCTCATAAAATACTTCTGTTTTTCTTTTTCTATTTTCTTTTCTCTGCTTTCTTTTTTCATTTTCTTTTTACTTTTTTTTTAATTTTTAATCCGCCCCCCCCCCCCTACTGTCTTTTATTTTTTTTTCTTTGTTTTTTTTTTTCTTTTTCTTTTTTTTTTTTTTTTATTTTTTATTCCCCCCCCCCCCCCTTTTTTTTTTTTTTAACCTGTAAAGATTTCTCTGGAACTAGCAACTCTAAAATCTAAAACCTGCTGCTAGTGCTATGAGGTGTCATTTTCTCTTTGCCACTTAACTTGACTTCTGTGAGTACTATGACCACTTAACCCAGGGTCGTAGGCTGAATTTGGCAATCCTGAGTTCTCAGAAATAGCTTTCCTACCGACAATGGCTCTGACTTTTGACAACCCTTTTGTTTTCAATGATCCACTCATCCTGTAAGTGATGCTTTCAATGTGGCTCACCTTTTCTCTGTGTTTCCTGTCTTTATGGGCACAGAGAGGAATTCCTCCCCATCAGGGTCAATCTGGCAGAATAACGAATATGCACACTTGGATACCTCTGCTTTATTTTCTTATTTCTTTCTAGTGCCTGCCTTAAACTTCTCAATTATTATTATTGATTTTTTCTGTTCAATTGTGAAATCAAAGTTCTTGTTCAGTTGATGTGTTTTCACACAGCAAGGCCACTGCCTCAGCAATTAGCTATCTACCTCTCAGTTACTTTAGTGAAGTACCTGTTTTGATTGTGGTATTTTTTATTAACAAGGAAACAGAACAAAAAAAATACACACCAAAAGTCCCACAACCCAGAAATCTACTAAGTGGAAAAAGGGGGAAAAAAAGTGCCTCTCCTCACTGGCTAATATCCTCTAATGTCCTATGCCACTAGTTTTTACCCACTTTAAAAATTCTGGCTGGCTTTTGTCAAGCAGACATTTATTTCAAGATGCTCTTTACAAGTATTTCTTGACCATCTCTTGATAATGGAGCTGATGTGCAGTCCAGCAACTCATTGCTTTTTCCTGGAGTGGTACTTGTGCTCTGCCTGGCCGATCTCATGCTATATGCTGATTGCCTCTTCATTCACTGGTTTATTTTTCAGGATGTGGTAGCTGGCTTCCAGCTCCTATCAACACTCAAGCTACAGTGTGCTGAGACAGTATCCTGTAGAAGCTTACTCCAGTTGTTGTCTCAGGTGGCAAATGTACTTGGAGGCTTTTGAGAAAATATCAGGTAGTTTTATACCCTAGGTTATTGCTCTGATAGTGCTGAGAATATCTGCAGTAGCATTTTTACTTCTTTGGAGCCAGTGATAAACAATGTGTCACTTATATACTGTAACTGACTCATAAACTGGTTTTATTCAATTTATATTTGTTTTCTATGTCTTAGTTGTAGTGTATGTTTCATATTTAGTTACTATATGCAGTTTTTCTTATTCAGAAGCTGTGGCTTTTCCTCCCTATGTGAAATTTCAATCTTTACCCCTTTTCATGTGTCTAAGTGTTGTCTGTAATAAAGCCCCCAGACTCATCTTACTGTGGGTTTAATTTGCACTACTTGGTACAGATTTTAGCATGGGAAAAAAAAAGTGCTGAATTTCTCTCTTTGGTTTCTCTTTTCCTGTTCATTCACTGCTGTTATTTTTTGTTTGTTGGGTTTTTTTTTGAGGGATATGACTAACATTTACTTTTTACTTATTGTGTTTCATTAATGTAATCTGTGAGAAATCTCAAAGTTTTCAGCAGTTGAATTTGTTCCTGAAACCCCTGACATGATTATTCTATGCATAAGGTTTTTCCATTAAGTTCTCTACATGATGTCACTGCTTTTCTAATTTTGTTTTTTTTCTGTATCTTGTGCATTTGCTATTGACGGAGTGCTGGTTTATTTTCTGTGTCACTTGCATGCCCCTTTCTCCTCAGTGTTCTTGTTTGTGTACAAGCTTGTTTCTCAGGTCTGTGCAAGTATCTACTGTTTGCTAGAGTTTGCATCTTTCTGTGCTTTCATAACAGAGTTTGCCTTTTCCTTTTCTGCTACTAGTGCCATCTGTTCATCTCTGAAAACTGGGTAGTTACACAAGCCTGTCTTTTTTTTGTAGCTTGATGAAATATAATTACGGGGTTCCTTCAACTTATTGATAGCACTGTTCAAAAGGTCTTTCACACACGCCATTTTTGTATGGCTTTAAACTGCTTTTGGAAGGTTCCCAGGATTCCTCTCTCTCAACCCCCACAATATTCTGTTTCATTTAAATGCCATGGCATTGTGTTGCACCAGTTTTTAATTGCTGCTCCTTGCTCCACTGTGCTTAGCTTCCCTCTCCCAACCTTCTTCTCTCTTCTTACTGCAATTGCATAGTACATCTCATTATCTAGGGAAACACTACTTGTTATATGTCTTCCCTATAAAGTTAATCTGCTTGCAAACAAGAATCTGATCTACTAACATATTCTAATTGGTTATATTTTATTTATGCATTTCTTTGCAATATTCATAATGTCTGATTTCATTTCTGTTTCTGCAATCTAGATCTGTTTCCAGCTTTGCTTCACCAGGGAGCCACAATCACACTCCATTTTTTTCTAGCCTTCATATTAGTTCCAGATGCACACAGTTGTCTTTTTTAGCCCACATTAAGGCTTTTTTAAAAAATACAATTTAGAAACGGGACTGAAGTTTACAATCTTTTCTGTGTTTCTGCAGGGACCTGTAAAACTGTGGTCAGGCACATCTCTGGTAACAACTTTCTGTTCCCACAGTGTTTTGCTGATTGTTAGCCAGCACATTTGGACAGTAAGAGCCATTTCATAGCCACCTGGGATTTCCCCTTATCTGATACCCTTTAATGTACTATCTCATATGGAAGTTTTCAACAGTTAGTGCTAGTGTTTTAAGTAGCTTAATTAAATATCTGTGAAATCAGATTCAGAGAAGTCAGCAAGACCAGTAAGATAAGGTAAATCAATAGAGGGACTCTGCCAGCCCAGGAAAATGAAAGTCTTTCAGCTACTTCCAGCAGAAAATCTGTGGAACCAAGCATGTCTCCTTTATTCTGTCTTGTGTGAACTGACATGACTTTGGAGAATGGGAATGCAGGTTTTTGTGAGAAGTGTGTGTAGAGCTTGCTGTGGGAAGCTCAGCAGCACATTTCTGTCTCAGGAACAGAGAGGACAGATCTGTCTGGCTGTGCCATGTGCAGAGATGGGCAGTGCAGGGGGAAGTCTCTGCTGAGTCCCTCCTTGTGGGCTTTACTACAAGACCAGTGGCTCTTCCAATTCATATTTGGACCTTCCTTTTCTGTTCTGAACGAAGGAAACTGCTTTATATTAAAATTAAACACTGACAATAACCCTGTGAATTAAGAATTTAGAAACTCAGCAAGTTTTGAGATTACAATGTTAACTAATCAAATCCTGATGTAAGTGCAACTCCTTGACATTTACTGTACACAGTCTACTATTCAAAATGCTACTGACAGATCCATAGGTGCAGTAAAATAAGGTCTGAACAGTTTTGTTTCCTACACTAGTGGGTTGACTTTGAAGTTTGGTTGTCTTTGAATCTTAGCTTCAGCTTCCAATCATTTGCTTTGTGTGCAGGGCCTTAATGTATTTATAATCCCAGAGGATGTAACTAAGTAACTTTGTGAATTAAATGTGCTGGATTCCTATGATGATTCTCATCTTTTAGTTATTTAACAGCCCTTGCTTAAACATTTCTGGATTTTTTTTCTTTTCTTCTTGCAGTCTTCTTTGAAATGTGAATATTTGGGTGCTGTGATCTGCTACAGCACTCCACAGAAGTCAGAGTATAACCAAATGCTGAGGTGTACAGTTTCCCTGCTTTTCTCATCTGACTTGTTGACGTGCACAGAAATCCCAGTAACCCTTCAACCTCATTCTCAGTGTTTATGTTCATGTCATCATCTCAACTTTCTCATCATCACTGTTTCTTTGGTTAATCTCTCATGCTCACATGTGGCTTTCATTTTTGACTCTGTATGAATGATTTTACATCAATGTGCAGAGTTATGTATTAGCTGCACACACAGAGGCTGCCTGTTGCAGTCAGAGCTCACTGTGGGCTTTTGGAGCACCTCCTGCTCTGTCTCTGCAGTAAAGACATGCTTGTAAAAGTGGGCTGGACTTGCTTTCCTGTGCAGGTTTCTGGCTGAGATGAACATATTTCCTCCCAAAAGTCGATTCACATGTAGAAAATAACACCACTGAAAGTCTGGAAAAAATAAAGTTGCTTAACCTCGAGAAAAGAATAGTAATGGATCTTGCAAAGAAATAGAAATCTGCTACACAGCTGGACCATTGAGGACTTGGATTAAACACTTGAAAAATCCTTGTGATAGCAAGTATGATGAAGCCTTGCCATGACTTCCTTAGGCAGGCTTAATCTGAAGTCTTTAAGAAGGAAGCCTTTAAGAATAGGCTGTATAAAGGCAGATGTAACAAATCCCAGCTCAGGATAAGGTGACCAGGGTCCCCTCCAAGCAATTTCTTCCATTTCTCCTGCATAGTAGTCCACCTAAAACCATGATCAGTACCCTCCTAAAAAGGGAGCACTTTTTGCCACTGCTGCCACCTGTATGAAACTGAGACCTTTATATCAGGACAGTGATATGAAAGGTTCTGCATTAAAGGCTGTAATTACTGCAATGAACTTCCAGTATTTTTAGTGAGGAGCTGTTATTAGTGGTTGATGTTCATGAATCATGCAGGTAAGCATTCAGACTTGCCACTTATTAAGAACACTAGCAATTTTTTCAGGACAAATTATTTTAGAGTAATTAATAACAACCCCAGAGAGTTACCAAGTCTCCATGAATGAATGCTTGGAGGGAAAACAATTACAGAACTAATAGACATCAAAACATAATTCTCATGTGTCGTGGCTGAATAACAAGATTTGACTGACTTTCAATTTTTAATGCTTGGAAATGAGTTTTCTTTAAGCATAGTCAAAAATTATTTTAATTATTTCAGTTTATTTCTGGAAGTGGCTTTTAATATGCATCTGTGTACTTGAAGTGCCATTCAAAGTAGTTAGAGCTTGGCATTGTCTCAATGAAAATAATGTGCTAACTCTACTATGCCTGTGTGAATTTGTGTAAAAAATCCTTTTTTAAAACTCCATTATGTACTTTAAAAAGGATGACTGTGATTTGGAAAGTCCAATAACTGAAGCAAGAGCCAGGTGCTTTTGCCTTGGCAATCAGAAGGAGAAGTATAGCACATAAGTGCCTAATTTTTAGTGGAGAAGTACAATAGTGCTATGGATGTGCAAGTGTGCCTGAAAAAGTAAATCAGGATGACACGAGTATTTGATTTAATCTGCTCCACTTTATGTAATTTATAGTAACTCTTTAACACTGATCTTCCTCATATGGTGTCCCCAGTCCCCTCAGTTGCTCAACATTAATTTTGGGTCACCTTCTTAGCACTTTCTTTTGTGTCAAGTTATCTACAGAAGCAGAAATCAAGCCATTCTGCAAAAAGTGCTCTGCAATGCTGAACCTCATAATTAGGTATACTAACTGTGAGTTTCAGTTAAAATTCTTCTCACCTGAGTAAAACAGAGGGCATGACACAGTTTTGGTAAGAAATCACAAGATCACTTAGAGTTTATTCATTATAGTTGACTTTCTAGTAACCTTTTCATGAAAACAAACAGTAGAAGAGAAAATGTTGTTTGAAACACAGTTATCATGACTCAATCAAACTGTACTACTAGAGTTTAAGTGCGTTTCTTGTGGTGATATTTTCCCAGTTTTTTGTACTCAGTAGTTATAGTTAACTTAGTCAAAGTAACTGTGGCCTGGCTGATTTTATTTTTCCCCCTCTTTCGAGTATCACTAAGAAGGTTCAAAAATGAAATCTAAGCGGAGGAAATAAATTGACATTTCTTGAGAAAAGCAGGAGCAAGGCTGAGTAGGGCACTGGAGAAATGCAGTGTTTCAGTTTGACATTGCTTGGGCTAGACTCCACTGTGAGACAGAGAGACAGTATGTAGCACATGAATTTAGTGCACAGGCTCAGCTTTTACAATATGTACCGATGGTATCACCAATCCACTTGTGCTTGATTTCAAGGAGAATGAGGGGACACTCACTTTGCAGTGAGAGAGGACGTTTAGAAGTCTGACAGGGCAGTGGAATGTTGCATTGGTCTAAGCATAAAGCAAGCACAAAACAAATCAGTTTTGAATAAAAAAACAAAATCTACTCTAAAAACATCCTCTTTAGATTGAGGACACTTCCTTTCTGCCTCTTGTCCTGTCACCCCATCTACCTCTAGTACAGCTGAACTTGCAACTTTCCTCTAAGAGCACTTCCCATGTCTGCACTTTGTAGATCTATTGTTTCCCCCCTTATTGTGAGACTTATACCCATTGACAACTCTGGAAAGATTTATTTATTTTTTAAGTTAAGTGATGAAGATTTCTGTGAAGAGTGGCTACAAGATGTGGTTTCCCCTGGCGTCCAGTCATAACTTCTGTACCTCCTGTTCTTGTGAGATTTAGTGGACCTCTGAATCAGGAGCCCGTACCAGTGAGGCTAAAAGTGGAGATAAAGAGGATTGTGAGGCTGGGGCCAGAGCAGGGGTCTGTGAAGGGTTTGAATCTCTCAGTGCCAGCACCACTGACACATACCAGGAGGGTTGAGAAAACAGGATTTTCTTTCAATTCCCCTTTCTCTTGGACTTTTTCAAACCAGCAAATGGATCACTCTTGCTTCTTGGCCTCACAGTTCACATCTCCATAGGACCTTTTCTCTGCTAATCATGACTATACAGATTGTTTCCTGAAGCCACACCACTTACTGACACAGGGCAGGAATGTGAAAAACAAGAAGGCTGGACATCTCAGAAATGCCAAAGGTGAAAATCCCTGCATAACATGACTGCTTTTTATGGCAATTTAGCTAGTGGAAATGAGGAGGAGAGCCAAAAAGCCTTTCACAAGTTAGGTTTCCACAGACCACGAACAAACAGTGTGTTCTTGGTCTGGAAACTGTAATAGAAACTGGCTCAGACAAGGCAGCCCAGAGCAAGATCCTGTGGCTGTACTTTCCCTCATTATCCCTCCCCATTTCACACACACACACAGGCACCTCAAAAGTCACCGTCTCAGTTAACACCTGACCACTGGTAAAAAGTGCAGCCTTAATTCATGGCCATATCCTCTAAACCATCAAAGGAAAGGTCTCAGACAGTCTAGTGGTTGAGATGTGGGTAGCTGTAGAAGCCTTGCAAGGCTCTATGCACTGGCATTAGAAACTGTTGGAAAGAAAGTTAGCATGGTTTTGGTCATTGTGGGGGAATGTGTCCTTAATACATTTTGAACCTATTTCTGCCCTAGCTTGGCCATGAATGTTTCCTCTGGAATCAAAATCTCTGACTGTTGCTTCCAGTCTGAGTTCTTGCTGCATTTCCTCATTATCCTTCCTGCTATATGTTTTTTTCCTGTCACCTTACTATGTGATGCCTTTTCTCTTACAATTTCTTCTCATCTCATCATTACATGAAGTATTTTTTCTTTGTTTTGTTTTCAGAAATGTGTTTTAGAGACAAAATACTATGTAATTTTCAAAGGTCCCTCCTTTCTGCTTTCCTGCTTGCTGTATCTCATATCTCACACCTCCGGTCTCCCAGCAGGTATGTTTAAGATCTTCATGTTTAATATAACCAAAGTGTTTTTACTAAGTCTGAGGCAGTCATTTAAAACAGTGAGGATTACAGCAATTCTCTGGTGTGTACAGGGGCTGATGGTGGTTGCTCTGGAAAACAACCTCCTTCTCCACTGAGTGCCTAAGGGTATTATTTCACAAAGTGTACACCTACTTAAGAAATGTCAGGCTGTAGGGGAGCAGCTGGAAGCCAAAGTATGTAATGACTCTTTCCCTGCTCAGCTACTCTCTGGCTGGTGTATAGCTGGGGGTTTGCAGCCACTCAGCTTACCATAAAGAGCATATGGAGCAGTTTAAATGGCTGGGGGAGGAATGCTCCTTCTTAGCTTTTACTGCCAAATGGAGTCACAATAACTCCTGATTATGTTTGTGCCAAAGAGTCTCCAGCTGTGAACTCGAGGTGGGCAGCAATCTCTCTGCATCTGCTGATGACTGTGCTCTCAGAAGTGTGGAGTGGGTGGGGAAGTCTCCAGGAAAGAATGGATTTGTCTTTGGTACATGTCAGATATGATGTACCCAGTGCCCTCATCACTAGCTGTGAGCAGGAGTAACCAAGTTTGGGTCTGAAAGACACAGTCAAATTTCTGGAATATTTCATGTCATGTTGAGTTAAAACTGTAATTCTGAAAAGTACAGAATAAGAAAATATCTCACAGATAAGGGGCAGGTCTAAAGGCATGATTGGTTCCTCTGGGCTGCTGAGATGAGATTTGTAGTTTCTAGTCTAGCTATCCTACTAACATCAAAAAGGCAATGTCCTTTCAGTCAATTTTGTCGGCCTTTATTAAAATGTGCATTTGGGAAAAAATCCAAATACTGGGTCATGCCCACCTATGGCAGTTGTGTTCACAAACTGGTTTTTCTTTTAATTTCTTAACCAAGGTTTATTTTCAATGTTTTGTCAAATGACTGATGGAAGACTAAAATTCAAGCAGGATAACTTTATTTTCCTCACTACAAATCTCAATGCAAATGAGTACCAAGAGAGCATTGTCTTCTTTGGAGTCAAATTAATCTTGCTGAAGCTTATGCAGCAGCAAACCATCAGGCAAAATCAGTGTAGGAAACCTTCTGCTTGAAGAGTTAAGCCAGAAGAAGAACCTCACATGGTATGGGGAAGACTGGGTCAATATGGTAAACATGCTTTGAGGACATTTCTTCCTTGTGGATATTATTACTTAGGCATGAAAGGTAAGAACATTTCAGACCATGTATTTGCAACCATTATCTCAGTTAATTACCCATTCAAATTGAAATGTTTAAGGATAATCTTCATTTTGTAATTAGAGTTATTAATCTGTTCTTCTACTTTTCCTGCACAACACATGGCTCTTAGGTTACTTTGAACTTTCTTCCTAAGTCTCTGACAATTTAAGGATCTCTTTTAATTCCTTATCAAGATTTGGTGTTGTGTGGGGAAGTCTCTGTGTGTACACAGAGTGGGTGCTTTGCAGCTGGGTGAGTGCATGCAATGATTACACATCAACACTACTCTTAATAACACTGATGGAATGAGCACTGAAGAAAAAATTATGTTTCCATATAAACAAAAACTGGCAGAGCCTGGGGAAAGGTGTGCAACTGGAAAACATATAGATAACATTTTCTAATCTCCTTTCCACATTCATTACAGTGCTCAATACTTGTTAGTGTCATGTGGAACTGGGGATATCTTTACATTCTTCATCCTCCATCAAAGGTATTTTTTCATTTTGCTTCCTCCATTAAAGGTTTCTTTTTCATAAGTCTGCATTCCTCTAATGTCTCATATTCAGCTGCCACCAGGAAACAGTACCTTTACTGCATTTAAAATAACTATTCACTGTCAGTGTTACTGAGTAAAACACACTGTGAAATGAGTATCACTCAGTAATGACCTTACTGTCGTTTTGATGTTTTGCCATTATCTGCAGAAGTTCTCACTTCATCCTGCTTTATTCACCAGCTCATATCAGTGGTGACTGATGCAGCATGACAAGATGACAGTCAGAGCTTTGCTCCTTACCAGCCAGCTCCACCACTCATGAATGCTAATAACAGCACTGGGAAGTAACTTGTGGAAGAAGGGCTGCTGTTCTGCCTGCAATGCTGCAGGCATCTCTGAAGCTACCATTTTTATGAGATTGCTGAGGAAGTGATGAATTTCAGATGCAAAGGGTATCTTACAGGGCACTGCTACTGAAATGCGCTATGAGATATTTGTGACTCTTTTGATTGCCTTAGGGCTATGTCTAATATAATGAGTCACTAATTCAAGTGCAGAATGTTCTAATGTCATATTAACATTAATGAGAAAATACTAGGAAATCTGAAGACAGCCTGTGCACAGTAATTTTTCTACTTGCAATTTTGATGAAGTAATGGCTAACTGGGCATTGAAAGGTTAGCACCAATGAGACAGTAAAATTCTCTTTCAAGGAGTAAAGGGTTTGATTTACTGGACATTTTCTGCAATTTGCATATCTTTTCTTTTAGTAAGTAATCCTATTTATTCCCTCTTATTGTATTAAATTTGTCCTCATTTTTATCCGACTACGTCTGTATTCTTCTAAAATGTTTAGCAAGTCTTTGCAGTAAAATAGAGAGCATTTAAAACCCCCAAGCTCATTTTAGAAAATTACTTAAACACAATTACTGGAGTTGTTACAAGCTATTTGTCATAGAAGATATTCAAACTCTCACCTAGGACCTCAAACCTGGAAGATTCATGCTGGTTTTTTTCTTACATTTGTTCATGTTGCCATTCAATGCAACTGTGATATGCAGCTTCTCAGCATTTACAGCTCAGTTGTGTTTGCTAATTAGTATATTTCCTCTCATTTATGTGAACTTTCTTCTGATCATGATGTTGTCAAGATTATTTCAATATTCTACACATCATATCTTTTAAATTTTTTCCTAGGTCCATATTTTAAATAATCTCTTTAATAAAAGAGAAGTTATTTAAATTTTTTTTTTTCAAATAAAGGGATAAGCTACCTTCAAGTACCCGGTCTTCCTGTTGGCACCCAAGACCTAAAACCTGTGTACCTGAAGACATAGCAGCAGTGAGAGGGCATGGCACAGGAAGACCTCAAATTAAAGATGAAGAGGAGCTCCATTTTGGAGGTTGGATGTCTCTGAAATGGATGTTTTTTGTATTTTCAGAACGTAGTGGCAAATCAAACTCATCAGACAAAACATTTAAAATGTTGTATCCTTTGTAGAGTGTCAGTTGATTGGTTTGAAAAACAACTGAATTTATGAAATTTCTAAAGCACCTGTGTGGGTCTTGGTCCATATTTTGAATGCTTCTCATGTGGCCTGGCCTTCTGGGCTGGGTACCCATTTCAGATGACCTTGTTTAAGGACCCCTGCAAGTGCTTTGAATTAGATGTTGCAATAACTGGTAGGTGGGGTCCGTGTGGGTAACTGCTGAGGGAATTCAGAAGGGCTACTCAGCCTACAGCAAGCAGGCTTTTCCAGCAGCTTTGTTTGCATGGATTAGTAACTCTTTTCCCTTGTATTAAATCCTTGTACTTCTGGGCTCCTTGACTCTGGAAGGAATAAGAGTAGGTAAGAAATTCTTATAGGGCAGGACACTCCTTTGGGCAGTGCAAAAGCAGCCCAGAGTTTCTTACCTGAACTGAAAAAGCCCTCAAAGGTATAGTGTAAGTTAGCAGCTCATTTTAGAGTTCCAGAGTTACTCTAAGGTAAACTAGTTTTCTTTTTATTTATTTGTTATTTTGTTTTAGTTTCTAAACTGCAAAAGGTTCCATGGCAAAGGAAGAGCAGCTGAGCTGCTTATCAAAGCAGTCAAGGCCATGACAGACTTTGAGCTTATCAAGTGTAGCTGGGATGCTCTCTGGGCCACGGTGCTGCTCTACAGTACACGTGCGTGGCTAGAGGACTCTGCATCAGCATTTCAGCCCACATTCAGCACAAAACCCTCTGAAAACCTGCACACACAGTGCTCCTTGTTGATGCTTGAAAAACTTTATCCATTGTGCCAAAATGCTTTGTGGTAACACAAAACCCCATCAGGACTCACTGCAAGTTGTCTGCAGAGAAGAAGAATTTGTTTGCCACCATGATCGCTGGCTGAACAGATTTAGTGAAACTGTGAGTCTAGTAGAGACCATAACTTTTGGAGAATTAGATTTTTTGTGGAATTTTCGAAAGTTAATAATTTCAGGAATGCTTGTGGGTATTTATTTAAGTAGAATCACCCATCCATGCTGTTGCATCCATCTGCATCTAGGTGCATATTTTTAAAACACAAGTCAAACAATTTAGGGGGTAGAAATCCAGATCAGACTTGCCATCTGCATAAAACACTTCATTTGGCCTGTGCCAAATCATGCACCGTTTTGGTTTAGTCATCAGCTTTTATAGTGGTGCAGAAGCTCTGTCTGCTCTGCCTTCCTGGGACTGCTGGTGGCAGTGGGATTCGGTGCCCGTAAGTCTGGGATGTCAGGCAACAACCTTGGTGAGAAACACTTCTTGTTGAGATGTGTTTGTTTATTGTGTTGTTGGGGTTCTTTTCTGAAGATTAATAATAACTGTCTATTAAATAGCCAGCAAGCATATCTTGCTATTGACTTTTTGACTTTTAAACAAGAGAAGTAATATTTGTGCAGGGGGAAGAAACAGTTGTCCTCCATGTTGGTTCTCATTACTGCTGGGGGCTGCTTATAATTTTAGTTGTTTCTTAAGATTTTATACTTTAAAAAATGAGTAACATAAAACTTTGTCTTTTTTTTTTTGAACATAACTAAATATGCTTAGTTTTTTATTGGTTGCTGGAATCAATTATCTACAATCATAATATTGGAAAATGCTCTATAAAGAACCTATTTAAACAGAAATAAATTTCTTTTTAAAAACAGTGCAGCTATTCATTTATAAGAAAAGTTTTAGTGGCCTCATTGTCTCATTAGAAAAAATGTGTGTTTAACCAGAATGCTGAACTCATCTAAGGCAGACATAGTTTATGATGACAACAGAAAAATTATGCTGGCAAGAATTTATGGCATTGCAAGTATACACGAAGGAATACATTGCTGAAGTACTTTCCTCCTCATGGAGGAACTGAAGAGCCATTACAGTTTTGTCACTTGAAAAAGAAATAGATCATCCCACTCAGACCCTGCAGTACAAAAAACTGGTAAACATTTCTAGTGTAAAAATTTCTAGTGTAGGTAAAAATTTCTATATCTGAAATGATACAGTTAAAGGAAAACATCTCCACAGTATAGAGGCGGACAGATTAGAAATAAAAATTCCCTTTTGCCTGTATGAGCCACAAAAGACCCACTTTGTACAGCTTTAAAAACATACAGGGAAGACAAATGGCTTCCTAATTTTTTTTTTAAGGTATAGCTAAGCTACTTTGGTCTCTAGCTAATACTTTGAAAGCACTGACAAAGATGTGGGTGTCTTTGTTGAAAGGTATTTGTAATGCCACTACTTGATGGGGATTAGTGAATCAGAAAAAGCTTTTCAGCACAGTCTGTTCAGTATCAACCTGAGATCATTAAGGAATCTTCCTGTGCGTGCACCACCCAATAAACCAGAGCATAATGAGGTGAAATGTTTGTCTCTATATATTTATTTACCGCTCTTGGATGGTTCAGAAAAAGGCCCAAATAATGTTTTTCCTGGTCTGAGAAGTAGCTTTATTGTCCTGTATTTGAAAGTTCATGTTGGTCCAGGAAGCAGGATTTGGACTTCATTTTGTTAGAAAAACACGTTTTACTGCATTCTGAGTAATTTCCGTTGGCGACAATTATGCTTTTGAAAGAAGGGTAAATAATGCTGTGTGGAGCAAACTTCAGCACCTCTCATGGGAAACCTATCTCTTTTCATTAACTTATGAAAACATAAAACTAGGAAATGTGGCTATTGTTTATGTGTGAATTGTTGAATTATTGAGAGTACAGATGTCAGCTGTAGCTCTTAACAACTCTCAGCTTATCTCCACTGATTTGTGTTGATACACCACCATGCTTTGGCAACTGAAGCACTGAGAAGAGGTTTGAAGTGAAATACTACTCTGTGTCAAAACAGGTATCAGCAGATTAAAGAGGGAGTAAATCCAGGGGGGAGAAATGGGTTGAACAATGCAGACTGTGAGAGGCTCTGTTGTGTTCTCCCCGAGACCCCTGGCTCCCACAGAAAAGAAATTGTGAGGGCACAGCTCAGCCTGTGCTGGGATGGTGCTTCCACACATGTTATGGATGCATTGCTTTAACATGCCCTGTTATCACTGTGCTACTCACCTTGCATTTACTGTTGCACACATCTCAAGCTGCTGTGCAAGGCTGGTTGTGCTGCTCTGAGGATTCCTGTTCCTCTGTGGAAGGAAACAAATTACAGATGAAATGATTGTTGAAATGTTTAACAACACCACGTGGCAGGAATGAGTGTGAGATGCTCCATCCCTGAAAGTGTTCAGGGCCAGGTTGGATGGGACTTTTAACAACCTGGTGTCCCTGCCCATAGCTGAGATTTGGAAGTAGATGATCTAAATTTAAGGTCCCTTCCAACCCAATCTGTTCTCCGATTCTATGCTTGTATCTGGGCCTTGACACTGTATATCCCCTGCACACCATGGAAAATATTTTTTGTATTTAAAAGCAGGAATTGTCAGAAAATCACAAGCACCCAAAGCCAGGGTTTTAAGTTTTAGACAGGTTGGCTGCTGTGAATCTTTAGTAGCTGCTGCTGATTTTTCATTCTTGGTCTGTTATATTCTTTTGAAGTCAATGATTGAGACTGACAATAGAATCATTTTTTCTTCCTTATTAGAAAATGTTTAAGTTTAGAAGATTATGTGGTGTTTGGCTGCTTGGAAAGTTGCATGTGTGTGATGCTTTTGGCATCATCATTTTTCACTTGTGGTGGATGATGACGGTTGCTCCGGTGGAAAAATGTCATGTGATACTTGTCTATGCCTTCTGCACAGTAGGGATCTTGTCTTTTTCTGCTTGACCACAGATGAACAGATATATGTTTGGAGCTATCTGCTGAGTTTTGTATGCATGTATGCATAGTTTGAAATAAATCAAGTGAACAAGGAACAATAGCTCTCTGAAGCTGTGTTTTCCTTGGCTACGCAGTCAGTGCCTGGAGTGCAGTTTAAGCCAAGTATCTGTAGGATGTCCCTGAATGCAAAATATGGGCTACCCAGACACAGAGCCTTGTTGCTGTGTCTGTTCACAAGGCTGTGGACAAGCCATATGAATGCTTTTGGCACACTGATGTCTAGCAGGCTCGCATAATTGTCTTTTATTAACAAGTGAGCCATTGCATAGATTTTGAGACTGTTGAGTCTTAAGATGCAAGAGTGCCTTGCCCAGCAGATGTTGGAGCCTCTCTGAGTTCTGTTATAGAGGAAATAAATAAGAAAGAACCCTATATGCTGAAGGATCTCTCTTGGACTTGATGGACCTGATATGTTCTCTAGCAGTTCCTGCCATGCTAGGTGAGACTTTTTAGGAAAGTTTTTCTCTCCCCATCTGTTGAAATGGATGCACTTGAGGTGTTTGTCAGTTATCAGCAGGCAGAGAGGGAAGGGAGACAGATGTCATTATTGCACACATTCTGGGAGAGATCTCCCCTCTTCCAGCACACTGGCATAGCAAGGTAACAGTGAGCACCGGAGCCACAGAAGCTATTCACATGCATTCTAGAATATCATGGCAAGCATAAGGTAATACTGGGTACCTAATGAAAGAGTTTTTTAATATAACTTGCATGACTTCCTTCAGAAATCCAGGAAATCCCTGGTTGGACAATAATACAAATTGTGTGTTTTGGATGTGTTCTTTTATTGGGGGAGAAAAAATAGAAAAAGAAGGTAAGTAATGAAACAAAAAGCATATGCTCAGTACTGCTGGCACAGACCAGAATAGCAGCACTAAGGAGAGCATCCCAAGTGTGCAGGAACTGACAGGTGTGATTTTTGCTGCCACAGATGGCATCTTTACAGCACTGACTTCAGAGGGACCTTTGGTGATTGCAACACATCAAGATTTCACTGGGTGTTCTTGTTCTGGCCCGCACCCACTTGAAAGTTTAATATATAAACACTTAAATAAAGCCACTAATTTCAATAGTTCTATCCATGTGGGAAACCTTAGGTGTGTGCTGAGCTGGGATTGCCTCTCCCATGGCACCCACTGTGCTGCACTGTTTGCTACTGAACTGCATAAAATAATCTTGTTCACAGGCTTCTGGAATGTCAGTGCAGTTGTTCAGATGAGTTTAGATGAAATAATTTCATCTAAAATCAAAAAGAAATACTGCTGACAATAATATAAATGATGCCAGAATCCACTGTCTGGGGCTGAATTTTATTGGGATGGACTCTGAAGATCAACTTATCTTCATGAAAGAGATGTTAGAGTTTAAATCAATTGAGAAAGTTTATTTAGTCAAATGTATCCCATCCACTGTATGGATACTGCAGATAGAATGAAGGGCTTCCCAGGCAGATTTTGTAGTATAATTAAACCAGTTTTTGAACTCAAGGAAACAAGATGGGCTGGCCAGATGGAGCCACCCTGACACCTGAATGGAATTTATTCAGTCGATACTAAACTTAATTCCTTGCTCTACTCTCTGCCTTCCTATTTGGGAATTTGAGGTATGCTTCAAACCTGACTATTTCACTTTTACCCAAGATGGGATTTGCAGTGCAAAAACAAACTCCATTTACCCTCAGCATTGTTGGTGCCTATGCCTATTTTTTCAGAATGGGGATAACAGCACTTTCTCCTCTCAGGGGTCATTTTAGGGGACGTAGATTACCAGTAACAAGTAGCCCAGATATGGCAAAACCAATTGCCATACAATTTTTGCAGACAGTTAAGTTTGTGCATTTTGTGCATTTAGCTCAGATGGGTGAAACCACTGAAAGCCACAAGAAGAGCTCTGAGTTAATGAGAAGGCCTGATGGACAGCCCTTACCTTCCAGCTCACTCCTTCAGGGGGAAAACTGTCCAGTGTTTGTCTGTCAGCAGTTTTGCTTTTCTCCCTTACTCTTGTGAGCTTTCCCATTCTTCTGTCCATGCATGATTCAGGCCATGATGGATTAATTGTTTGAGCATGACAGTGGAATTGAGAAAAGCCAAGACTCAGACTGAAGTCCAGGGGAGTTTTTGTTTGCAAACCTTTTGGGCATATTTCTGTATACTTGTTTTTGTTAATGGACTATATAAAATCGAAATTACACTAGGAAATATGAAGAAGGGGAAAAAATAAGGAGAGAAATTATTAACCGTGGGCAAATTAAAGGAGCTGGAATATTGTTCATTTTCATAAGAGGAAAGTTTCTTTTTGTTCCCAGCTTGCTTATGAGACTTTTTGTGATGTTGTTATCACGTGAATTCAGTACTTCTAAAGAAAAATGGTCTGGGGGTCCAACAGAACTTCCCCATGGTCATTGCCACTAGCTCTAATTTGTTTGGCTCCAGAAAAGGAGTCAGGCATTGTTTACTTAAAGGACAGAAATCCAAATTTATCTTTAATCCTTCATATTGTTCATATTGTTTCACTCTGTGCATGCTGCCAACAGGAAGGGAGGCTGTGTTAACTGCAGAATAAAGAGATGTTGTATTTGTTGGCAAAGCAAATTTCTAATTATTTTCTTTGTTCTTCTTTGGGATTCTGTTTCTGAGGTAAGCTCCAGAGAGATTTCTTGGAATTTTGTGGACTCCTGGCCTAGAGTAAACTGATGTCTTGAGATTTCCAGCCCACCATTTGGATGAGAACATATAGATCTGCATGTCAAAAGAAAGACCTGTCTCTTATCAGCAGTCCTGGAGAGGATTTATTGCCTTGGAAAAATGAGCTGCCTTCTATCCAGTTCTCTTGGAATAGTGGCATTCCTAAGCTTGCTTGTTGGCACCAGCCAAGCAAATGCCAGGAAACTCATAATATTCTTAGAGGCACAAATCTTTTGCTGTGAATTTCCTGTAGAAATTCTTTAAAGTAGCACCCTCTCTGTGATTTACTACTCTGAAAATCGAACTTTGTCTAGCAGGCTGAATATCTTCAAATGGTTAAAGAAAATCTTTTGCTGTTTCTAAGGTGAAGTTTATTGGTTTGGGGTTTTTTATAGAAGTATTTATATCAAACTAGGACTTCACTGTAACTATGAATGTTATAAAAAGTGTATAATTTACAAACAGCCCTTTAAAGCTCTTTTTTTAACTCTGAATTATGGTTCTCCTACATCATTAAGACCTGTGTCCAGCTTGTGAAAATATGTGAATTTTGATAAACCATATCTGTAGTTTTTCCATACACTGTACTTTAAAAACCTTGGAATTGGATAAAGCCAAGGATGTGGTCCCAAGATATACAATAAACTGCAATTTTTTTTTTTGTATAACCATATAAATGCCTTTTTCTCCCAGTCTCACAGCCATGTGATTATTTGAGCTTTTCAGAACATTATATTGAATGCCAATGATCAAGAAATGTGCATTGTGAAATGCTGGAGCAATGGGGATTTTTATTTATGTACATTTTTCTTTAAGGACTAAACATCCTTCCTGAAGAGGCTTTTAGCACTTCATCTTTCCTGTACTTATTCTTTGCTTTTGCTCCTGGAATGCTGTCAGACAAAAACCCCTGAACTACAAAATGCATTTTCACTTCCTGATTTTCAGTGTTTAGTGGACTTAGAGTGGAAAACTTGCTATGTGTTCCAGTTTTGGAAGCTTTTTATGTCTGCATCTAATTCTAAGCATATATCTGCCCTCATGCAATGCTTTTAGCTGTCTCACTGAATTACAGACAGAATGCTCAGAAATAAACCCTTAAATATATGGAATTCACCCCTACCCATTCTTCCCCCCCAAAACTGGCTCCCTGCTCTCACTGAATATTTTGAGTAATCTTGAGCAAATTGCAAAAACAATATGAGAAAAGCAAAATGCAAGTAAATTCAAATCTACAAGTATTCCATGTTTTGGTGTCACTAAAGCAGCACAAGTTCATTAGCTACCTAATATTTAGGGGAGTGCTTCAACAAGAACAGAACACGGATGACTGGATCAACAGAAGTTAAATATATCTACATTGCTGCCTGGATTCACTTGCTTCCCTGCAAACCAAAAAAACTTTTATCAAATTAAGCAATTTTCTTCTCCTAGTGTAGTATCTGACTGTGCTTGGAAAGAAGGAGCCAAAAAAAGGTACAAACTGTGATGCTTGCATTTAAGTTTTCTGCAGAAGCATCTTGAGCACAAGCACAGGACAGCATCTGTCTCCCCAGCTATGAGTGTAAATGAAAGGCTGTATCACTCACTAACATGAGTTCAAAGCTCAGCATCCTCTCTTTTTGCTGCTTGGTGAGCTGGACTAGACAGTGTGTTAGCTTTTCAAAATGTACAAAGAATATCTAGCATGTTAAACTATGAAAAATGCCAACTGAGAACATTCAGGATTCTTGCCCAAAAGCTGTGAAGCTTTGAGTGGGCACCATTAAAGGGCTGGGCAGCGATGAGAGATGAGGATGTGTCAGCAGCTTCCCCCTGTCCCACTGCAGCTGCCTTTCTGCTGGGACTCATCCTCACCTGAGCTGCCCCACGGGTCTGTCTGTGTCACCCATGTCCCCGTCTGGGCTTCCTGGGCTGACCATGGATGCCCCATAGGCAGAGCTGAGCCTGTCTGTGGCAGCAGTGTCTTGGCTGAGCCCACTGCTCTTGGCCTTCCTGGTAGAGATGTGACTGGGACTTGCAGCTTCTTTCTTAAGGCATCTGTATTGTGCCACCTGGATAAGGAACTCTTCAACACGTGGTTAATTCTGCTGTAAGAGTTTGCAGCTGCTCATAGCAGTTTTTCCTTTGGAAAGTGAGGGATTATTTAGCATTTGGCATTTGTTCACTGTTGAACTGAGATTCTTTTACAAAATGCCAATGTGTGCATGTGAGTGTGTTCTCTGGTGCTCAAGAAAAAAATGGGAAATATTGTGGTACCCTCAGAACACTGATCTGATTTTTGGTTTTAATTATTGTTAAGGCTGAATTTGCAAAGTAGGTTACTACTCCCTCTCCCCAGGGGAGATATTATGACATTTCCATTGGTTGTAAGATGTGATTTAGGGAGATTCCAGCCATAATTAGGACCAGAGATGATCTGATTTTTAATAGTAAAAAACCCCTCTTTTCTGAAGGCGTCAGCTGTGAGCTGCCCTGCAGTCACCAGGGAGAGAAGAGCTTTCTTAGGACACAGAAATGGAAGAGACAGCCAGCAAGAGGAGAAGGAAAAAAGAGACACCTTCCCAGTAGTATTGCAGTCCAAGTTTCTCTCCCCTCCATGATACCAGGCTGTTGTTAATTAATTATTTTTTGGGGAATACTGCATTCCCATAGGCCCTGTGTCAGTGTCATCCTTGTCCTTTGTTTTCCGGTAGCTGCTTTCTAGATTTCTCCAGACAGTTGTTGCTTACCCCTCAATTTTACAGATGAGAGAGCTGCAACCTGAGGCAGTGGATATTTTCCTCTCCACTGCTGTTGCTCTGCTGTATGGAACTCAGCTCCTCCTGATGTACATCACACTGGGAAGGAGCCTCCATGAAGGTACTGAAGGCCTTGCCAGTGACTTTTGTCATCCCCAAGGAAGTGCTGCCCAGCCCTGTGCATCCTAACAGGTTCTGGGGAGAAAGCACACTTCAAGCAAAAGGTCAAGAAGGAGCAGCTGCAGCAGGCTGATAGCCAGCTGTGATAAGAGATCAAGCACAGCTGAACAAATGCAAACAATCCAAACAATGTGGAAGCAGCAGTTCATGGTAAGCCGTGTAAAGTAGCAGGGAGCTCCTTCTGTCCTGAAAGCTCACTTGATCTTGACACTAGCCTTTAATTCTTTTCCCAAAATTGTTAAGTTTCAGGTCTGTCATTTTCTACAACAAACATATGCTCTTCAGAGCTGGTTCCAAGGAACAGAAAGGTAAAATTACTGTGTCAGGAGGGAACTTGAGAATCACATGAAAGAAAAAATCAAACCAGCAACTGAGGAACCTCCAAGCTGATCATTCTAGTGAAAAAGCAGCTCTAAATTGTGCCAAAGTTTAGTGTAGAGTTGTAAATTTCAAATATACCTTGAAATCTGCTTGCTTCCTCTGCTTGGAACATGGCCACTACATTTGCTTTGAAAGCTTTCCTTTCCTTTCAAACTGTTTGCAAAAACTCACCATATGGAATGACAGCTTTTATAAAGTGCTATGGAAATGGAAACTCCAGTGCTGCTTTGTCTTCACAATGCTTGTCTTTCCTTTTTATTCCCACAGAAATACTCAAAGCTAAAAATTCAAAACAGACCTTATTGTTATAAGATAATGTATATAATTTCTAGCAGTCTGCTATCTGTGTTTTTCCTCAAATACCTCAAACAGCTGGTTGAAGACTCTGGCTAGCAAGCTTAGAGTTGTGGATGTAACCACACTGTTCCTTAGAAGCAGGAGCCCAGCCTTAATCTGTGTCCCCAAGGGGTCTTTTGGCCAAGTGCATGTTTTTGACGTGGTTCTTCTTTACTGGGCATGTGATAATGGATTAGTGGTTTGTCCATTGAAATTTTAAAGTTATGATCACACTGCTTGGTTTTAAAAGTCTCCTTCCACATTAAAACAGCTTCAGAATGGAAGAACTGGTGCCTCTATCCAAAGCTGAGGTGAAACTGGAAGCCTCCTGAAGAGCAGATGGCAGCACAGGTTAACACCTAATGATGACAAGTAAGGAGTACTTGGTTTCACAAGGCTTTTTTCCCCATTTTTTCCTATTTATGTCTATATGAGCAGGTAAGGGCAGGGCTGAAATAGAGATTAGGGTGTTGTCCTTTGATTATTCAACTGCCAGCAGGCTCTCATGCATGTTTTTGGTCACTCTAACCACCACGTGCCTTGGTAGTGCTCTGACACAATCCAGGCATGGTCTGGCCCAGAATTATTCCTGATAAGCAGTTTGGACAGAGGGACACTCTTGTGTGAGAAAAGAGAGGCAGATGGGAGAGGGATGCAAACTGTGGTATAAAATCTGAGTCAGAAAATGTAATTTTGTTGTAACCTTTCATTACCAGGTTTATGTAAAACATCTTGTTGGCTTAGCAAGGGACAAGTCTGACTCTTTGTTGCATCTTTGCCTAAAGTGCCTTCATCAAACAACTCTCTATTATTTGCAGCCCCTTCTCTTTTCTTTCATCTTTTTCAGAGCTGTAGTTCCTTTTCATGGCCTCCTTTCCTTGGATTGCTGTGCAGTGTTTGCTTCCATGTCCTTGATTATAACTGCATCATTAAACAGCAATAAAAGCTGGTTTACAAAATTTGTAGGGACCTGCAGTGAGGGCTGGTCCCCTTCTCAGCAGCCATGGCAAACTGTTAGCATCAGCAGCTGTTTATTAGTCAAGACCTACCAAAAAGGAAACTGGACTGTTTCTTAAAACTAATGAAGCCACAGAGACCAAGAAGTTTCACCATCTCTCTCTTAGGGTGTGATGGTCAACTTCTGTTGACATCAATGGAAAGATTCTTTTGGAGAGAACCACTGAATTGGACCATTACTCAGAAGCAAAAGTCACAGTTATTAAGTCACCCACGCCTTTTCTTATGTTTTGCTTGGAAATCTGAACTGTCAGACCTTCTGAGAGCAGACTGATGGATGG
Organism: Rhipidura dahli; assembly: GCA_013399225.1. Taxonomy (NCBI): domain Eukaryota; kingdom Metazoa; phylum Chordata; class Aves; order Passeriformes; family Rhipiduridae; genus Rhipidura; species Rhipidura dahli. Next base: position 295,787 of record VXAC01000011.1, read on the forward strand.
ACACAGTGTCTGGTTGTTTGGTACACCCCTGGTCTGCTGCTCTTATTGCTTAATTCTAGACCATGTTGATGCATTCATGACAGAGTGCTAGCAATGAAGTTGCACAGTTTTATATGGCAGGTCCAGAACGCAGTGTGGTTTGTACTTGGGACAGATGCAGATGTAATTTGGAGATAGTTATAAAATTACTAATTCTTTTCCAAAGATGAAGTTTCTTCTGAGATGGCAACTGTGCTCTGTTACCCACCTACATCTCTAGTGACTGGTTTTCAAGTGCTAATCTGTTTTGCTGGATGTCATCCAAGCATGACAGTTGTGGTGAGAACTGAGTCAGAATCTCTGGTGGCTCTGAATTGTCATCACATGTGTCAGAGCTTATACCACAGTGTCCCTCACTTCTCAGAATAAGCTTCTGATGGTCTCTATCAGGGTCACGTCCCTGTTTGAATCCCAGCAGTCAGGCCTCCTCTCCACATTTATGTAACTTTAGATCTCATGCTAGATTTCCAATATTTTCCCACAAGTACAGCAGGAGGAAAGAATGAGATACTAAGATATTGTTGAAATGTTTTGTGTCTTGGTTGTGTGAATTTCCACCAGCTTTACTGAGACATAGCAGAGGTGACTGGTGAAAGCTGTTAAAATGCAAAGATAAGATGAGCTGTAACCCACTCTGAGTCACTGAGCAGCAGGGTCAGCAGCAGAGCTCTGTTTTTCCAGCCAGTTTAATTAAAAAATGTAAACTATCTTGGCTCAGTTATTTCATCCCAAAGCCTTTGCCATAAAATCAGACAGCCTAGTCTTCCCAGATGCAGAGTTTTCCTCTTTACTAGCGCTCTGTTAGGTAAAAGACCATAACAGAACATATTTTTACAGAAGGAAGAAAGCAGAAATGCTACAGTGCAATTTGAAAAGCCTGACTAACTGGTGCATTACCCTTTTCTACTGAGCTAGAATGTGCTGGCCTCCTCTAAGGGATGTGGGGTCCTGCTGGAGGACTCTCCATGTCCAAATGAGCCCCACTTGGAGTCTGTGGGCTCCAGAGGACTTTAACATGGAAGAAGGGATGATAACTTCTGGAGCCTCTACAGCTCCCTTTGCAACAGAGTCACTGTTCTCCACTGGGGGAAAAAGGACCCTCTGAGTTATTGTTGAACTGCACTTGCATAGGAAGAGATTTGCTTGCACATCTCCTTTCACTGGGCTGTGCTGGCCCTCAGCTTGCAGTGCATTTAGTGGGTTTCAACTCCTTGGATGAAGTGGAATAAAAAATGGGATTTGCAATCAGTCACAGAAAGGATGCTTCCTAAGCAGCTTTTTTTCCCCTTAGGAAAAAAAGTCTCTTTTTCACAATTTTGATTGAATTGGCACTTGCCCTTTGGGCATTCAGTGTATTTGGGTTTTCAGTGGTTGCATTTATATTTTTATTAATTTCACAGCTCCCTCCTTTCCTTTAAGTTTTAAGCAACCAGGTTCTCCTCTAAAGGCAGTGACTGCAGGGGTTTTTGAACTTGAAAAGGCAAGGATCTATGATGAATCACTACAGTCTTTAGAAAATGACACATCAGTGGGAGCTTTTGATTTTGGCAAGTTTTTAAAATTAGACACTTTTATCATCCATAACCCAGCTGCTACCCCTAATCTAACTGCTCTGGGATGTTCTGTGCAGCAGTCTTTACTGTTTGAGACCCAGGAGTGAGGATTTTTTTTATAGCAAAATCTCTCCCAAGGGCCTATGTCATGGGACAATTTTGCAATTGCAATTGAATTCAATGTAAGAGCAGAATTTCTACTGAGCATGTTTTTACATTGGGTAGAGGGTACCCTCATTGTCTTGCCTTGGTTAAGTTTCCCAGTGACAATCAAAGTTAGGCATGTCTCTTTATTTTTAAATATGCACCTGAATTTGTTTAGGGAGTGTTCAGCTACTTTGATAGTACCTTCAACAGCTTTTAAAACTAGCTAAGTATTTCTCTACAGTGACAAATTATGGCAGTATAATAGTAATTTAAGGACCTACAAGGTGGTGAAAAATCCTAGGAGATTGCTACTAGCATTTATGTGGAATGAGATTGAATCCATTCTATTGCCAGACTTGTGTTTAGCAGTAACAGGTAAAATCAAAAGAATACAGATGTGGCTGTTGAAGACGTCCCAGTGGGAGCTGAGTGGTTGGATGGGTGCTTGATGTGATGGGCATGGGAAAATCCATGGCAACTAATCTGCTACTCATGATCTGAGTAACCTTTTCCCCAATAGCATGGCAGGCCTGATGACAACATCAATAAGTCAAAGAGATCCTTGTTCTTTTTTTTTTTTTATTAGTGATAGTAATAATAAGAAACAATTTTTTGCAGGACACGTATAGAATACGTGTGTGTACCCCAACACAAGTTGAGGTGACAGATTAGTTAGCAACTCTAGGGCAAGTGTAGGTCAGTGTGCAGAAGCCTTGGTCTGTGAGTCCTCCTGAGAGAATATTCTGTTCTGAATCACCAGCCAGGCCTTTTGCTTCAGCAGGGCTTGTCAGCTCTCTCAGCTGGTGCTCCATGTCAGCTCTTGCTCATCTGTTTGCGGTAACAGGGGCGGAAACACCAGAAGGCACAGATGAAGAACTCCTCAGAAGCAAGCTTGCTATTTCTGTATAAATATCCCTTGCAATAAAGGGAAAGGAAGAGAAAATACAGCAAATCTCTTACACAGTATCAGCAGAACTGTTGCTAAATAGAATGTTTCTGTGAGCAGTCGGCAGATGCTGAGGCTCAGATATTAGCTTGGTGACTGTGTAACAAATGACAGTCATAAGTCAGTTCACTTTCACCATCTTGTGCTTGTTTTAATGGCAAATAAAGATCTAGTTTTCAGCGGGGGGGCTGTTTTAGAGGTTTTTTGTTTGTTTTGAGGTCAGTTTTTTCAGTGAAAATTCATATTCCCCTCTGGCCTTCGGCAGACTGCAACTTAAGTCAGCAACAGAGAGCTGTGCAAAGACCTCATTATCTTTTTCTGATTTACTGGTGTGACTTTGCCCTCTCTCTGTACAGATAAGTTCCTTAAATCTCTTTGGAAGCTTTTGTCTTTAGACTCTTCCAAGGGTAACAACTTAGTGAATGTAATATGTAGGTAGTCTAAATTTGACAATAAATGTGTTCTTAGGATTCTTTTCTTATTACTCAGTGTAATTTTGGGGCTCTGTGGATGTGTGTAATAGTCTTAACTAATCAATTCAAAAAGTGATGGTTGTGCCTGAGGTCCAATGAATTCCTGTTGTCCAATTCATGTCAAAGCAATTTAGTAGAAAAAACTTCCATTGTGCCCAGCAGAATTGGATCAGGCCCTGCACCTTTGACAAAACTCACACGTCTTGAAGAGCAGCGAATAAAATTAAAATTTGCATTTGCTTGCAAAACTGGGAAAGGAAAGCATGCTCTCTGCAGCTACTAAATGGAGCTTATGCTGGAATTGTTTCTGGTTTGAACTGTCAAGGGAGAACACAGTACACTGGTTACACGTGGGTCTAGTCACTGTCTGCAATAATCCAGATAGAAAAGACTTTACTCTTTCAGACAATTGCACTTCTCTACAGACATCTAAAAGAGATAAAATAAGATCAGGAAGAGAGATATTTTTTATTATTATCCCACTACCTTTTATCCTTTGTAGCTCTGATTTTAGGACAACAGCTCTTTCTGATGAAGGGTCTATGTACCACTGCCATCAGGTGAGAGATGCTCATATTGGGCAGAGCTTTTACTGTGCTATGGCTTATCTTCTACTTCAAAATGCTCTGGACTAATGGCATTTGTAGCAAACTAAAGCAACCTGCAGAAACCAGCCTACAAAGAATAAATAGAGGTTGTCTCAGAACATGGGGGTCTGAAGTATACCATATTTATATATATTGTATGCCTTGCCCATGCATATAATCTAATGTTAATAGAAATATTTATTAACATGGTAAAATGAGTTGAATTGAATAAATTTGAAGGTTTGACTTGCTCTTTTCACTTACAAGACACAATCAAATGTGAAACATTCTGCTAATTTTGTGGCTGACACCAATTTGGCTGGTGCAGCGTGCTGGAGGGAAGGGATGGCATCCAGAGAGACCTGAAAGCCTTGAGAGGTGAGCTCGTGTGAACCTTCTTAAGTTAAACAGGGCAAAGTGCAAGATCCTACACCTGGCTTGGGTAATCCCCAGTATCAACACAGACTGGGGGTGATCAAACTGAGAGCAGCCCTGACGAGAAACACTCAGAAAGCCAATCCCTTCCTGGGCTGCGTAAGGAGAGGAGTGATCAGCTGGCTGAGAGAGGGGATTTTCCCACCCCTACTCCACTCTTGTCAGATGCTACAAGATAGAGCAAATCCTTAGGAGATGATCACAAAAGATGATCAGAGGGCTGGAGCCTAGAAGGTTCCAGGAAGAACATGTATCATATTTCCAGGTCCTGAAGGGAGCTTGTGGGCAAGACAGAGGCTTTTTATTAGGGCCTGTAGTGATAGCACATGGGGCAGTGGTATTAAACTGAAAGGGAATAGGCTTAGATTGGACATGAGGAAGATTTTTTTTTATGATGTGCACAGGTTTGCCCAGAGAAGCTGTGTATGCCTTTCACTGGAAGTATTCAAGGTCATGTTGGATATGACTTTGAGAAACCTGACCTAGTGAATGATGTCTCTGCCATGGCACAGAGGTTGCACTAGATAATCTCTAAAGGTCTCTTACTACCCAAACCATTCTGTGAGCCCAAGTTTTTGAACTTCTTGTTGTAGAAGTGCATGAAAGTGCTGTAAATGGTTGGGAGGTTTTTGTGCTCTCCATACTCTGGTCACACCTCAAAAAGCACAGAACACTTGGAGAACATTAATCTTCTTTTGTAAGGCTGCATTTCATTTGTAGCATCTGTTGTAAATAAGTAAATTCCTTTTAGATGCTGAATTCTTATTCTTTTTAAATACTTTGCAAATTTTCCAATAGTGTATTATTTTCCTTGCTTGTGGCTTATGTTTTTCTGTAGTAAATGACTATCGTGTGTTTGGGATAGAAACACCCTCCTGTTTTACCTGAATGGAAATTACTCCTCTGTGTGTGCCTTTTCAGCATCAGGTAGCTTGTGATTAAACAGTCCATTTCCATAAAACCTCTATTAACAGTTTTCCTATTTTAGTTTTAATTAAAAAACCCTTGGAGAACACCTCCAAATGTACTTAAAGAACTTTCAAATGTCTGGATGAATGGATGAGAGCTGCCCAGTTCCCTCCTGAGCCCGGGAAGTTGCCACCCTGCAAGCATGTGGGGCAGTTCTCCAACTGCAGTGTCTGTTCCTGGTGCCTGTATGGCCACAGGCTTTACTGCCTTGTGAGTTCAGTGGAACAGAAAGTCCCACGAAGCATACAGAAATATTTGGACTCTGTTAGCACTTTGCTAGACTATGGAAATTTAGGGAGGGGGCTTTGGAATGCATTCTCAGCAGGTGAAAAGTGGCAGGGCTTAGGTGAAAGGACTGGTGTTTTGCTCTGACACAGCTGTGGGTTTGCCACTCTCCACTAGGATATTGAACATTAAATAAAATGTCAGAGAAAATGTGAGGACAAGTTTTTAGGGAAAGCTATCAGATTACCTTTGTTTGTTACTAGTGAAAGATTGTGGAAAACAGATGAACTTTCAGGGTGCTTTCAGAGAAGTGTTCTTTTGCTTGAAAGCTTATCTATTGTCCAGTGGCTACAGTGAGTCCAATGAAAGATATTGCTTCTCCTTAAAAGGATTTACTTGCTCTTATATGCTACAGCAAGTAAAGTAATGCTTGCTTTAAAAAAAAAATATGTTGGGAACCAAAGATTAATTATCACTTATGCCTGTCTCTCTTCTACTTTGTATGTGGGAACAAACTTGCAGGCAATATTATCCCTAAATTAAAAGAAATATAAACTGACAGGTGCACATCAAGGCTATACAATTTAGTCCTCTTTGGAGATGATGCTTTTCACATGAATTTGTATAAAAACAAGTTTGGGATCCTCAGTTCAGATTTTTAATCAAAAATAAATTGCAAGTGATACTTGTTCAATTGGACAGAAATCATATTCTTGGTCATCTGGCAAAGGCCTTGGTTAATTGAAGCGTGTAAATTACTGACAGTACAGTGCACAAAAATATTTAGCATTTGGACCCATAACCAACGTTTCCACTTCTGTTTTAGTTTGATCTGGTCCTATGAGATACTGAGCAAAATGAGGATTGGGTGCCCAGCAGACAGAAGTTCACCATGTCCCTCAGCTTAGGGTTGTATGTTGGTTTTGTCTTGGTGACATTTGAGCACAGCTTTCAGCCCTTGACACAGCTCCTTACATCTCTGATGCACTGCACCATGTCATGCTGAAAGGTAGTGGTGAGTCAGGATTCTTTGCCTCCAACAACAATATTTGAGCAAACCTGGGTAAAATTAAAAGGTACCAGCTGCTGGAGTCAGCTGTGCCCTGCAGTGGGTCTGCTGGAGCTGGCTGGAACCCTCTGCAGCCTCCACTGCCAGCTCCTCCCTGCTTATACCTAATGCCCTCCTGTCTTCCCTTTGCCCTGCCTTCCTGGTTTGCAGATCATCAATATTGTCTTCCAAGGTCTGTTTTGCAGAAATATTTGTCTGTACAAACTTGTCACTCCAGGAGGGGACATTAACTTAGTAATAGCTCATATCATCTCTCTTTGGATTCTGTCTAGGACTTTGAGACCTATCCTCCCATTAAGAAATCAAAAGGAGTTGTGATCTTTCTTGACACTCCTGGAGTATAAATTGTGTTGAAAGTGGCAGCAAATGGAGGTGAACAGGGCTGGAGTACAAATGTAACTTTGCCTTTCTCACTAGAGGGACATCTCCCAGGCCTTCTCCATCCCCTCCTAAGATTCATCTGCAGTTTGCCAGGCAGTTCTGGAACATGCAGTTCCAGAGCAGAGCAGATCTGCTGTCCTTCAGCATAGTTAGTAAGTGCCAGAGTTCAGTTTACAATGTGTGTTTCCAGCAGATGAAAGAACAGATTTAAAAGGGATATGGATGCAAACAAAAATGAAGACCAGCACTTTAAAAGACAGCCATTGCATGCCCATGGACTTACAGTAGATTGTTGGAAGCATTCCACATTTCATAATCTCCAAAGGGAGCAATGTTTATTGAATGAAACCACTCTTTTTAGCAGTTTTGTTCTGTAGCAGAAGGTGTGGCTTTTGTGCCTATATTTGTAAAGGCTAGAGAATTGGTTTAGCTGCACTAAATTCAGTAAAGTCTTCTCACACAGGAGTTAGAACCAAAGAAGGGTCCCAACCAAGGGACCCTCCTTGATTAATGTCTTCACACTTTGGAATCCAGAAAACAATAGGATTAGTAGCTGCAAAAAAAATCTAAAAACTTGTAGTAGCCTTTGATTCTTTCAAACCCAAATTTTATGTAGGACTGAACCACAAGATAAGAAGACATGTCACTAGAACTTTTATAAAGGTGAGATATGAAGGAAAAGTGTACTTGAACTACTGGCTTTTCTGGAGAATTGCTGTGACAAGCTCAAGCTGTTGCTAAGAATTTAAAGCCAACTCCAGGATCATATGAAAATCTGAAATTCAAATTAATTAATGCAATAATAAACATTAGTTTTAAAAAATAATTTATCAAATGAAAAGATCTGCAAAATATCCTCAGGTTACTGCAGTGTAAGTTCGTTTCCCAGATAAGTTTGATCTGGTTCACAGTAAATATGAATGTTAACCAGAATACTAAAACATATCTGCTTAAAAGATTTGTTTTTACTTTGTAATAGATCCATTTCATGAATTAAGAAAAAAGGGAGCAGGAAGAGAGATCTCTTACCAATGAATTTGAAGGTCATTCTAACACGAAATCTGCATGGTTTTACATAATCTGCAGTGTTTGAATATCTTCCACATAGTTCCTTTTTATTTTAATTGATTTTCCACATTCTATGCTATAAATGCCTTTCTGTGTTTTCAGGTTGGTTTGTGGTTTTTTTTGTGGGTTTTTTTTTTTTTTATATTCTTCTACTTTCATGTGAATGTGCAGTAAATTTAAGTCCAATAGGTGTTACTGTTAGATGTGAGACACCAGTTTAGAGGCTGCCCAGGGTGGAAGTTCAGTCTGTGGCCCTGGCTACAGTTTTCTGCTGAGCTGAGAATGCAACAGCATGGCAAAGGGGGTTTTGGGTGCATAGGTAATTCCTTTATCAGGTAATTAAAGCCAATCTCTTGATGTGCTTTGCATAATAGGACCTGAATTTAAACTGAACTTTGATTCCTGTTAAGAAGCTGTCGTGGTGAGAAGGCCTCTGGGGAATTGCATTCATACTGACCTAAGTTTTCCCAGTGACCTGGTTAATTTCTGCTCTAAATCTTGCAAAATCTGTTTCTCCAGTAAACTGATGTAATCTGGTTCTGGAGGTATGCTGGACATGCACTGTGAGAATATAATCCAGACTCATATTTGCACGTTAATGGGGAACACTCTTTATCTGAAGCTCTCCCTACTGCTTTCTCATGGCTTCAGTTTGACATCTGAGAACAAAACATACTGGGAGACTTTTGTCCCCCTATTGCTATGTAGCTAATGGCAGGTAAGCTTTCAGTGTAGCATATATTACCTGGAGGGAAAGCTTATATTTAAAGATTGTGGCTCCTGAAAATTGAAACAAAAGATCGAAGTACCTGAGGAAATAACATGCCTAGCCCTGAAAAGGGAAATAAGAGACTATCCAAATGCAGATGTTTTTCAGGCAAGCACTGCATTACTATTCATCATTTGAAAGAAATAATCCAGTACTTTTTCTTTCAACGTGTACTTTTCTGGGCCTGCTCTGTGTATTGGTTTCGAGGGTTTTCATAGAGAAAAAAAGGTGTGTGCAAAACCTGATCTGTTGAAAGTTGTTTCTTCTGGACCAGACCATTAATCTTCCTAATGGACATGAGCAAACTGATTATGGGGGAAGTTCTAACACAGCAGAATTTCTTGTTGATGAAGATGTCATTCCTTTATACGTGTGGGTGCTGTAGTCAACCCTTTATAAAGGGGGATAAATAGATTGATTCATAACTTGCAGCTCTAAGACAAAAAATATTCCTTTTTAAAAAATCTCTGATGCTTTTTGCCTGCTGAACATGATAGAAATAATAATCAATGTTTATAAAATTTCTATGAAGTAATAAATCTGAATGTTTAGCTTTAAGCAAGAGAACAAAAACAATGAAAACTTGAGTGATATGCTCAAAATCACAAACACAGTGGCAAAATCTGAAATCAAGACCTAATCTGTATTAACTGACTGTGCTGAGACACCACTGATCCTCTCTCAGAGAGGAGACATAGGAGTCGATATTCAAAATGAGTTTTGAACCCAAGCTGCCAAGTTTGACATCTCAAAAAATGTCCAGGTTTGAGCCTTCTGCCTTGCAGTGTGGAGTTTGCACTTGTCACTGACAAGTGAAAGCATGCACAAGTAGTGAAGTTTATTTGCAAGCACGAGTGAGCGACTGCAGAGAGATTATTCATTGCACCCTGCCACAGCTCAAACACAAAATTAATTCAGTGCAGATGCTGAACAAATGGTTTGAATTTTCTTGCAGAAGATCATACTAGTGGCTGCTGACATGGGGAATAACCGCTGTCTCTTTGGGACTGAACATTGCTTGGAAAAAAGTTCAGACTGATGTGTTTTGCCATTTTGGTTCCTCTTCATTAGCAAGGTAGCAAGGCAAGGGGATCCCCTATGCCTGGGGCTGTGCCACAGGCACTTTGCTTGTATCCTCTAGCTATCAAAACTTGAAAGAGAAAAAAGAAAATGGCTTTTTTTTTCAGCATTATGTGCAGTGCTATTTGTCCTAAAGACCTTTGCTGGTATTGACAGACTGGCTTGAGATCTTCATCAAGACATATTGTGGGTTATTACCGTAATGTCCACAGGCTTTGAAATGCTCAAAGGATTTGTAAAGATAATATATTGATGTCAAAGATTCTTTCAAGCCTAATTTCCAAAGGAATCAGGTATAGCTTGCTATATGTTATAAAAACAGTAGAAGAACTTTATATATTTGCCAAACGTAGCAAAAAGTTTTTTGAAAAGAAATCTTTTCCTTACATCCACACTAGATCAAGTTAGCATGAAAAATTAATTTAAAAATAATATTACAGTGATAATTCCTGTTGGACAAACCTTATTGGAGGGAGAGAAATAGAAACTGGGAAAACAACTGGGAGGGAATCAGACTAGAAAACTTTGTCAGCATCTTCTGGATTAGACAAGTTTATTCTATAACATTAAAGGAAGAGCTGTGGTGAGGGAGAGAAAATTGGAGAAATTGTAGCTATGACAAATGTTCTCCTGACAGAGTCAGGGTTTTACTTGACACAACCAAACCTGCTTCATCCCAAAGATGGGGGCTGTGCCATCTCTCATGCTGGCAAAAGAAACTGCCTACATGGTATGTCTCACCTTAGTGTAGTGGCCTATGAGATATCCTATGCCTCAGCCTACATCAGGTGGAGGAATTACAATTAACAAAGCCTCTACTGAATTAGTGTAAATATGTGCAACATGGAAACCAGGAAAGGAGTGTAATGGGAGCAACAAAATAGTTACAGATGTTAACGGATATGAAAGCTAAAAGCAGTTAATTGAAAACTGACAGAGGCTAATACAATCATGAGAAAAGAAAGAATAGGTGAATTAAATAGAAACATCAGGATAAAAAGAGAAAATATTTCAGAACAAACCTACACATACAGATAATTATATCAAAAGGACACGTATTGCTTCTCATTAGAAATGTGTTCTGGAGCACAACTATGAGCTAGTGATGCTTTTAATTCTTTCTAGGGCATTAAAAATTCTGTGGGATGGGGAGACATGGTGATTTCAGAAATACTACTTAATGTTTATCCTGAACTGATTCAAAAAAAACCATCCAAGCTTAAAGGAAAAGACTGCTCATCACTGGATGTTTTAAGTGGCTGCATGTGATAGGAGGAGGTAAGTGTGCCCCGTGCTTCTGGGGGATGCATGGCCAAGAGTAATCCTGAGAGTCATAGTAAGCAAACTTCTATGATTGCTATGGTGCTCTGGCATTTAAATAGCAACTGAAGGAGTAACTGGCTCAGGACCCATTCCTAGGAACAAGAATAAGTAAATATCCGTCATGACTGGTTATTTTTTTCCCCCATTTACCTCTGGAGACTAAACTGCTGAAAGTTCTGTTGGTCAAGCTGGCAGACAAGGGGGCTAATGGCTTTCAGCCATGGTAGCTGGTGGGATCCAAGTGAGCAGATGATGATGGTATGATGATGGTTTCCAGCTCTATGAAGGAAAACTCCTGCTGATTTGGAAGTTCTCGATGAACACCACATGTCTATACTGAACTTTCTCTTCTATTTATTTTAAATTTCCTATGAAAGTAATTTCTATGTGAAGGGATAAGGAAACTACGTGCTTAAAAAGAAAACTTAACTGCTGTGCTTAGAAGTATGTTTATTCAACGGTGAAGTTCACTGCTGAAATAGGGATTGACAGACGTTGGCCATATCTCAGGAATGCCAGGACTAAAAATGGTCAGGAGAAGCTGATGCCACAGCTGAACATGTATTGAGAAGATTTATTCTTGCTTTTTTTTCATTGTGCTTATGCCAGACTTCTAGCAGCAGGTCTTAATGACAAATATTCCAAATTTCAGTGACAGTTTCAGGTGACTGACAGATGGAACAAAGTGCACCAAGAACTTGGTTAAGGAAGAGGACACCTGAGCTAGGATTTAGGAGAGAGGCAGGCGATTATCTCTGATACTGAGGCCCTCAAAACCTTCTGTCAGCTTGCAGCCAAAGCTGGACGTGTTTACACTGCATTGGCAACCTAGTCTTTGACTTTCTAAGCAGACAAAGTTCGACTTCTTCCCTGTCCAGAACAACTTTCTTTGTGCTAGTGGTAATAATTGAGCAAGCACTCCATGCCTAAAACCTAAGAGGATGCCAAACTCGAGCAGCTTTCTTCTGTCTGCCTCGCTTGTAGGTGTGACAGCAGTACATGATGGGAAAAGGGCACACCTGCCCCAGAATGGTCTCGTGCACAGCGTGCAGCAGCAGTGGCCTTTGTCCTCAGGCTGCCACCATGTCCCTTCAATGCAGCAGTCCAGACCATCCACTGCTGTCTGCTTGTGAGATATTTTGTCTGATGAGGGTGAGAATTGCAAGACAAACCCATTTCAGGACAGGAGAAAGCTTCCCCTCTGTTACAATGTCCCTTTGCCTGTAAATAATTTGACATTCATTGTAGCATGTTAGCTGTAAAATGCTCCTTAATTTCACCAGAAAGGGATTAGCTGAACAACCTACTACAGGTTTTCCTTACTACAGCTCAGCTTGTAGTAAGGAAAGGATCCAGGGATGGTTCTTAATAGAAGGGATTTTCCAGTTTTATATCTCTTCATGACCTATACCTGCCATCTTCACTTGTACACACATCTGATCAATACTCTTGATTAATACTTTGATTAAAATCTTGAGAAAAGTAGGAAGACTTAAAGATTCACTCCAGATCAATGCTGTGTTCATCTGCATAGTCTGTTCATATTCTTGTCACATAATATTCTCCCTCTGATAAAGGAACAGACACAACCCATCTGGCTGATTAATGGGATGCAGTTGGACATAATGTTGTTATAAATGTTTACACTGAACCAGTCGCAAACAGCATAGTATACAAACAAGTTTTTGTTAAAGGAATTTACAAATAACTTTTCCTACAGTATGTGAAAAAGTTATTTCATAACTTTGCTAAGATTTATAGGCAGCAAACACAGGTAAAATTCATTGGAATAGTGATTTACTGCAATTACTTTATTTGCTTTTTGATATATTTAGATTCGTATGCAGAGAGAGTGTAGGATTTTATGAAAGAGGGAGAAATAATTCAGTGGGGTTTTTTTGTTTCCACACAAACAAAATCCGTGGGCAAGCTTTGGAGGCAGGGAAAAAAGAGGAAAAATAGCAGAACTTTTATGTTTTCCAGAAGGGCCTTGTCGTATCAGTTCTGATTTACTGCACCTCATAAGAACTTAAAGGGAAGGTAGGAGATATTATTTTCCTACTGGGGAGCACTGAATGGAATTGCTGTGGAGTACTGCTTCAGCAGTATGCAAGAGAGTGATGTTCACCACAGCTGGTTGAGAGATGCTGCTTCTGCTCCAGAGGTAAGGCTACATGCTTCTCCACCTCTTTGGGAATCTTCCTACTCTGGAACATTAGCTTTGATCCAGAATTTATGAAAATCTGTTTAATAGCAGTGCAGAGAATGAGTTCCAGAGCCATTTATAACAGCCAAAATAATTCAGTCATGACCTCTTCGTGTTCCCATAAAACTGTTTTTCCCTCAGCATCAGGAGATGAGTCAGCAGTAGTGATAACAAGAGTTAGAGAAATACTGGAAAAAACAAGTGTCCCAAGTACTTTGGCAGTGAAAAATTAAGCTTCAAAGTGATTTCTTCATGGAACATTTTTTCTCTCTCCAGGACACCAAATTGACTGACTATGTTAAAGGAAGAAGAAAAAGAAGGAGAGAGAGAGAGAAAACAAGACTTGGATGATATTTCTCAGTGTCTGCCAATATCTAACATGCTTTTGGAAAAGTTGTGTAACACAACCTACCAAGAGAGCCCTCTTTGAATAGAGGTTAGTAATCCTTTCTACTTGGTGCTGTGTTTGTGGTTTTTGCAGAACTGACCCACAGGGCCTCATTTTCTGACTGGTGTAACAGGCTGTATTGTTTCTTAAGCCTATAGGGATCAGGAAGTGATCCTCTGGATGCATGCCTGACTAGAATTTGCCATCAGTTTACCAGCAGCTGGATTATTCTTCCTATAGGACTTGGAGTGATGGCAAACCTTAAACATTCTCTTTTGTGAGGGACTATCTTTGCCCCCAGTGTTCAAACATGTAGGTAGAATGTCAGGGAACTTGCAGTATGAAGTGTTATGTTTGAAATCATTTAAACAAGGACTGTTGCAAAGGTTACTTTCTTGTAACTGGGTCTGCAGTGTCTTTAACACAATTTCTTTATATATTTTATTCTACCCTGCATGACAAATTAAAAGCAGTGTTGCACAAAGTTTTTCATTGCAGATAAGAGTTAGCAATTTAAATCTTCCAATGAAGGAATATAATTTCTCATATTTAGCTATTTTTGTTTTCATGGCCTTTAGGTAATGGCTATGAAGAAAAAGACAAGGAAAATGGTTGTAAAATAACTTTTTGGGCCTTCTTCTTGACCATGAGAGATAAAGCTGAGGAGGCATATTCCTATGTGTTCGGAAGTTTGTGTCCAGGAACTTCTGCAAGGCTGTTAACCACACTGAAAGCTGCTGCCTGAGTCTGAAGCAGGAAATTTGCCTTCTGAATAACAGTTCAGAATGGGATAGAACATCACCTCTTTCCTGAGGTTTGGGGCCCACCTACCACTCAAAGCTTCTGTTTTTACAGTTTCACTCGTGACAGACCCACCAGAGTCCCCTTGCACAGACACAGGTTTTGGTGCATGGTCATGCCACAGCTCTGACAAAAATCTTGTCAGGTCAGGTCTTTTGTTGGCTGGGCTATGCATGCTTGAACCTGAAGAAGAAGGCTGTGCATCCAGTTGCTTCTGGAGCAGGTCCAGCAAAGGGTAACAAAGACAATTAGGGGACTGGAGCATCTCTCTTACAAGGAAAGGCTGGGCCTGTTCAGCCTCAAGAAGAAATGACTGAGAGGGGACCCCTCAATGTCTCTGAGTATCTGAAAGGAGGCTGTCAGAGGATATTTCCAGGCCCTTCTCAGGGGTGCCAAGCAACAGGACAAGAGGCAACAAGCAGACACTGAAGCACAGGAAGTTCCACCTAAATATGAGGAAGAACTTCTCTACTGTGCAGGTGACTGAACACCAGAACAGATTGCCCAGAGAGGCTGTGGAGTCCCCCTCACTGGAGCTGACCCACTGTGGTCCTTTCCAACCTGACCCCTTCAGTGATTCTGCAGTTTATCCTCTTAGATTCCTCTGTGCAGAATTTTCCTATGCTGGTTCTCTGTGTAGCTGGGATAAACGAAGCTGTGTGGCACCTATTTACTGAAATGCAACCATCCAGGGGACTTGGGATAGATAGAGGAAAGAAGGGGATTTGGGCATTCTTGAAGGGAGGTGGCAGATGAACTAGGGAGTTGAGACTGCCTCTGAGGGTGAAAAACTGACCATTTTTAACAGACTGTAGAAAATATTTGATGCTGTGACTCTAAAATGTTTTTTATTGTAGCAATGACTCTAAAAGAAGATAAGTGTTTCATGAGGCATTCCCTTAGAACTTTGCCCTCAATATTTGCTACGTAAAACTAGTAAGTGAAAAAAAAAAGGGAAAATTGCTGTCTTGTTTTATTGTTCTGGCTGGCACTGACCTGTGCATAATGCTTGAGAATCTGACTGTACACCAAGAAAATCTTTGCCTTGACCCACTCTCCTCATAGTCATGAGGGTGTCTGTAAAACTGGCTGGGATTTGGATGAAACCTGCTGAGCGGCGTATAACATTCCAGCTTTATTCAACCTAGAGCTGTGAGAAATATTCACCACAAAACCTAAAACTTTTGAAGGGAGCTTAGGCTGAATATCAAATGCAGGAAGGGATTTATTGTTGGGTGGGATTCATGTAAAACTCTACTTTTGACATACTTTTGACCTGAAACCTGACAATGCTCAGATATTTTGATTGAAGTTACTTTAAGGCTACAAAGCCAAAAGTTAAAGAAAACTCAGAAACTGCAAAGGTGGCATGAAGGGTTCAAACTTAACCCCAGTTCTGCCTCAGATTTCGTGCTGGATTGAGCTAGGTGCTGCTTAGCCTTTCTGCTTCCAAGTATACAACAGGCATATTCTTAAGGCATTGCAATCTATGGCAAACATGATCAGACAGGAATATTGTGAAGCCTGAAAATAATCAAATCAGTTTTGTATTCTCAGAAAAAAAGTCATGAGCTATGATGATAGGAGTGTTACTGGTGATTTCCCCAAAGGTTTACTCAAGGGCATGTTTTAGAATCCCAGCTGAGATGGAGCTTTGCTGGATATTTAATAAAAGTTGTTAATTGCTTGGTGCTGCCTTAGCACTATCCAGCCATCTCAGCCTTTGATGATGAGCAGCAACTTGGAGATAATCTTGTATTTTTGTCCCCTATTTGAAAAGTATATTCTTTCTTCTCTTCTTGTATTGCATTAGGAATGACTATAAAGCATCAACACACAGAAACAAGTAGGAATAACAGCAGGATTTGCTTAGTTATTTTGCCCAGACTGAATTTAGTGGAAAACCTCTATCAGATGGAGAAGAGGCTGTGTCATATTTGCAGATGAGAATATTCCTGGGAGAAGAAAGCTTTTCTCCATAAAATATTACTGCAGATGATCCGACAAACCTTCCCTCCTCTCTAAATAGCCCAAGTTCTGAGAGCTGTAGTTCCAACAGACTCTAGGAAAGTCATGAACATGTATGTGAATTCTCTCACATGAGTAAAAGCAAAGGAACGTTGACATGCCAAATCCCAACCTTCTTTTCAGCAAGGAATTTTCTGTCTGGAGAAAAAGAACATCTTATTCTCTCCCCTGCTGACTCTTGCTGCTTGTATTGCCTCCCTAGTTGGAAGTTGCAGTATAGATGTGCAAAAAAGGATATGCTTTGAGCATACCTCAAGGGTGAGCTGTCTAACCAAGGAAACAGTTTCATTCTGTCTGTTGTGAAAAGAGCCTGGCGCTACAGAGCACCTATTTCACTGCTCAGCAGGGCAAAATACAGCACAGAGAAAAGGCTCTGACAGCTGAAACTGCAATGCATTAATATTCATATTTTCTGTGTACAGCATTCTGTAGTCTGGTACGGAATTATTTGCCTTTAAATTGGATAGCTGAAGTTCCAGCATTCTGCTTTTGTCACTGCTTCAGATGGAACCATAATTGAAACAAAGAGAAAAGAAAACATAAAATTCCAGACTGCTTGCTGCAGTGTGGATAATGTTTTCAAATGGTTTCCATCATACACATTGCACTTGGGACTCACAGGTGCACAAAGAGAATTAGCAGCTTTCAGAGACAAGGCTGGCGCTCTTAGCAGTGCTCTCTGCAGGGGAACAGTGTGGTTTGTCCAAAAACCTTCCCACCCGGGTGTAGGTAGCACCTTCAACATAAGTGGTTGTGTTAAATCCTGAATGTCCTGGTGCTCCCCCAAGAGTAGGTCTGAACTAAGAAATTTCTCTCTCACTGCCAGGAATGCCACATTACTATCACAAAAGGGAAACGGCTTCAATAAGTGTGATGGTCTTCATTCAGCAAGTTTTAATGTTAGAAACATCCCAGCTGAAGCCACTGAAGATATTGAAGTGTTTAAAATTACCCATATGCATATTTATTATGAAGCATTTTGGAAAGGTAGAAGTATAACTGAACAAGCTCCAGATGCTCTGTTTTCCTGCTGACATTGTTTGTAAGATGAGAGTAATATTTGTCATCAAAGACAAACAAACTGAGGATGACTCAGTATCACCCTTGCTCAGAGGGGAAGAATCCAAAGGGAATTGGATTTCCCTGTTTAGAGAATCCACACAAAGTGAGGGAAATTCACATTTTTCTCAAACTGTGAAATGCAATCCTATTAAAACCTGTTTTTTCTGCAGATATTATTATTTAAGTCTGAGGTTTCTAGGTCAAACACTGCTGAATTTTCTCTCACAGAGAAAATCTGAAGGAGAGTCTTGATATGATGGTAAACTTCTGCTTCTTGAGGAAACACACAATGATTCTAGTCTCATATATGTTCTTTCTCAGAACACTGAAAAGTACTTTTCATAGAGTGGCAGCACCTCAACCACAACTTTCTGTTACTTAAGCCAAGAGCAAGAGACAGGTCCCTTGTAAAGTCAGTGAATTCAGTGCAGATGAAACAACTTTTGTACTAGTCCCACCTCCTCCTATCAAAACCACTTATGTAATAATGACAGCTTATTTTTCTTATGTTCTTGGCGTCTTAGTTTTTTTTTACAGATAGTGAAATATGTGGAAAAGCAATATACTGAGGAAAATGAATAAAGAAAAATGGAAGATCACATAAAATAGTCATCTGTGTGAGTAAATGCAAGTTGAAGGTTTCAAATACTGAGTTCCTCAGAGTGTCTAAGAAATATCCTTCCTTATTTTTTATTAACTCACCTTCACTGGTTAAACCCTGCTCATTTTCTTCAATAAATGTATGAATGAAGCCTGATGGATGCTGCCAAATTAGCCATAAAGAGCCTCATAAGTAGCAAAGGGCCATTAATCTTCAGTTTGAACTTCACTTTCAGCATGGTGAGTAGGAGAAATTAGCTGCAATTAATATCACGGATCTTTAGATCACTGTCAAATAACTATAAGGAAGGGAATATCTCATGATACTGAAACACCACCTTTGCTAAAATGTGTCAGCACTGAGCCTCTCTTGTATTAATAATTGAGTTTCCCTGAGCAGAGAAAGAAGTGTCACTTGTAGTTCTCAGTAAAAGATTTGCCATGGGGTTTCACCAGGAGGGAAAAGTAGCTGGACTGAGGAACTAAATACTGGAGGGATTGAAACACATGTGGGAATGATCCTTGTGAAATTCTGGCCAGCAGTGGAGAGTGAAGGAGGGCAATGCTTTAAAAGAAAACTTTTGAGTCACATTTGCTGGACTGAACAGCTGCACACAGTTTGTGGAAGGATGAGATTTGCTCCAGAAAACTTCAGTGTGAAACAAGTCCAGATCAGGGGGCTGGCAAGATAAGTACAGTCCCCACTTCAGTCATGTAAACCCTCATGGGGGGGTTCCTATTTTCAGTGAAAAGCTGGGTCAGATACTTTCATCATAAGCAGCACGTAGGGGTATTCAAAGAAAAGTTAAGCATTGCAATATTCTGACTCCAAGAAAACATGCTTCAGTTAAGTAACATATTTGAAATATATTGGACTCTTTGTGATTTTCCTCAGGGCAGTATTAGTGCAATACCAAAACAGATGAGACTGAATGCTTCATTTAAAAAAAAATTGGGCCTCCAAGGGCTGATTTACTGTCCAGTGAGGCTCTGCAGGCTGGTCTTCCCAGGCACAGCAGCTCCCAGGTTTGGAATGCTGAGGAAAGAGCCTTGGAGTGCAAAGCAGTCCAACTGTGGCCGAACATAAGGTCACAACCAGCAACATATGAGATGAATAAATCTTTATTGGGCAGGACTGCAAAACATTAGGTAATGGGGCCAGTGACAAAAAAAGAACTTTTTCTGAATTGTACTCTAAAATGTGCACAAGAACAGTTCAGGCCTCTAGCAAGGGGCAAAACTCATGTTTCTGGTGCTGATAGGAAAAAAAAAAAGAAAAACCTAGCAAGGGGTTTTTCTTCTGCTTGTGGAAGTGCATGCATTGTACGCAACTTCAGTGTTTCAGGCCACAAGAGCTTGTGATATTTTCCATCGTTCAGACTGGATGCAAGTGCTAACAAAGTCCTTTGTACTTCTTTTCCAGCTTCCATCACCATATCTGTCTTATGCATTTTTCTCACCTTTTTTCTCACCTACAGATGGAAAAATCAAGCTGAGAAAAAACCAGAAAAATAAAAAAACCCAACCTAACACTTCTGGGGAAGTGTTTCAGGGCTTATTTTGCCCTGAACTGTGGTTGATAGTTAAAATATCCCTTCTCCCTCTCCCTATGGGAAATAAAGTTCTGAGAACTCTTTGCTCACAACCAATGAAACACTTAGTTGTGAATCATGTTGGAATTAATTTTTCTGTTGAGTTGGTTTGTGCCCAAGGGAGATGATTTCACAGTTTGAGGGGCTTGCTGCTCCATCTCTCCAGGTCAGATACCCAAGAGCTTGTGGGCCAGAAGTTTGTGTTCCTTCTGGAATTCATTTATTGAAACATACACCATGAGCTATTTCTTCAGAAAAAGGACCTACCTCCTGTAAAGGAAGAGAGCTGGTAAGAGTCTTTGAAGAGAAAAAGTGTGGTGAGACTTTGAAGAGAAGGCAAGGATGTCAGAAGGAATCAATCCTGCAAAGCAGGCTCTAGATCCTAGGACCTGAGTGGATCCATTATAATGATCTGTGCTGTGACTGCTGCTCTGTCCAGGATACAGGCACATCCAGGAAAACTGTAACTCTAGCTAGAGTATTGCAAGCACTGAACAGGCTTCACATGTTACAAACCAAGAAAATTAATTTAGTGCTTACAAAATTCATGGGATTCAAGACTGGCTGATGGGATGGATACCCCCAGATGAGGATTGCTGTCTTCCACTCACTTGCAAACATGAATGACATTTCACACAAAGAGCTCTGACTGTGAAAATGTTTATGTGCCAAGAAGTAAGTTTAATACTGTTTGACTTCTATACAGCAGCAATTCAGGATGTCTGAATGACATTAATGTTTGGAAATTTGGGTGTTGAGGAAAGGATTTTGTACTGTAATGATATTAATCCTAGATGATAAGATATGAGCTCATGTATAGAACCTGAAAACTGAGATTTTGTTGCGATCTGTTCTACCTGTTTTACTCTGCACTACTGCCATATAAACTTCTGTGCTTGGATCAAACTGAACAGAAGCTCCCACTTAGTCTAATATGTTTTGTACACTTTTATTCAGGCAGCCTCACTTTTATTTTTCTGTAGCAAATTATAGCAATATGACTGACAAGAATGGTCACATACACATCTGAACTTAAAGCAGACTTAAAGTAAGCCAAGGACTCTTTAGATGAGCTGAGGAATATCCTTCAGGGCAAAAAAAGGAGACCCATATGCAGCAGGATGGTTCTATATATGCCTGCTTTTGAAATGATGGAATGCAATGAAATGCTTGTCTCTAAATGGATGCCTAAGCTCTTCTCCACCAATTACATTTTGCCCACTATTCCTTGTACTGTTAATTAACCATTTGGACAGCTTCTGTATCTCCCCTGCACAATACTGTTAATCTCTGGAATATTTTACTTTAGCTTGGCCAAGATTAACTCAGCTTTCTGTGAAGTTAGCTGTAGTTCAAGGAACAATCATGCATATGAGTGTGATATATCTCTTTTCTGTGCAAGATGACCTTGAATACCTTCACTGGCAATATTCCTGGGAAGCAACAACAAGCCCATGTCATGTAGAACACATCAGTTAGTGGATTCATCCTGCTTTCTGTGCACATTGGATGGGCGTGTAGTATTCTCCTCTGGCATGTAGTTTGCACATTAGAATCTCTTGGGAGTAAGATAGTGCACTTCTTCTCAGGAGGAGGGAACATGCAAGAGAGATGCTGGGTTTCATAACCTGGTCAATGCATTGCTCCAGCTGGAATCTGGAAGACTAACCCTTTATTCCCAATCATGAGAAATGAGTTTATAGAAGGCACTGAAGGCTCCCAGGGCAGGCTGGAGGAATGAGTGAGAGAGCTGTCTGCCTCTTGGCATGATGCAATGCATGCAGATGAGAGCAGGGGAAAGACAAACTTATGGCAAAGAGCCTGCTTTCCTATTAGGTACTTCCACTGAACTTCTGCTCTGCGGATCACTACGGATTCAAGAAATACTGGAGTTCTCTCCATGGCCCAGACTCACTCATCACAGGCAAAACACTCCAAATTTTAATATTTAGGAGACTTCAAACAGTCCGGTCCTGCAATATTTTAAGTGAAAACTATAACTGAAGGTTGAAAGCTAAGCCCATCATCAATTAACACACCATCCCCTTTTGACAGCTAATATCAAAATGAGCAGGACAGCACATCATCTATACAGGGACTGGGATGCCAAGAAAATTTACCAGGAATCCCCTACAGGAGCTTTGTGACAACAGAATTCCCAAAGAAAGAGCTTTTAAGGTGGTTGCAGGAAGAGATCAGAACAAAACTGAAGTAGCCCAATTTAAATACTTCTATTCATGTTGTTCTCCAGTGTGTCTCATCAGTAAAATGTGAATGCAAGCTAGGGATTTAGGAGTGCAGAGGTAGAGTTTTTTGAATCTGGTTTGGAAAGTTTAAAAGCAATGTTGTTTTCTATTTGAATTAGCCTGTTTTATTTCTTTATATAAAAGTATGTTTCCCCTGCATTTACAGCAAAGCAAAGAATTACTCATCTGCATAAATACTAACAAAAACCAGCCAGTGTCTTACAATTTCCCTCCTTATTTTAGGAGAAAGCACAGCCCTGCATTCCTACCTCCAGGCAGTGGGCATGAATCACAGAATTGTGAGGGTTGGAAGCAACCTCTGGAGATCATCCAGTCTCACTCCCCTGCCAAGGCAGGGTCACCTAGAGCAGGTTGCACAGAAACCTGTCCAGGTGGATTTGGAATTTACCAGAGAGGGAGATACACGACCTCCCTGGGCAGCCTGTTCCAGACCTCTGCCACCCTCAACATAAATAAATTCTTCCTGATGTTGAGGTGGAACTGCTTGTGGTTTAGTTTATGGCCATTGCTCCTCACCCTCCCACAGGGCATCACTGAAAAGAGCCTGACACCATCCTCTTGGCACCCACTTTTGATATATTTATGTTTTGATGAGATCCCCTCTCAAACTTTGCTTCTCTAGACTAAACAGGCTCAGCTCCTGCAGTCTCTCCTCATAAGAAAAAGATACTCTTCTTGATGAAGATACATGATCCATTTCTCCTGCCACCTTCCCTAAGACCTGATTTGCTTTGTGAAAAAACTCTGACTCATATTCAGTTCTACAGAAAACTTAAAGATGAAAGTTGATACATGCAGCTGAATCTTCTGCATTGCAAGGTAGTTGAGAGGGAAAAGTAGGGAGCAAATGTGCTGTGCTCTGGGTGCTCACATCCTTGCTGATTTTCTAGGGAATGACAAAACTTTTAATGCCCTCTTGGGCTCTGCTTTTTGAAGTTTACCCATATTCCTGAGCTTGCTCATTTTGTTCTACTTGACAGAAGTACCTGTGGTATTATTTCAGTTGTCAGGCTAAAATCTCTGAAACAGGTGGGTACAATACTGACTAGGATTTGCACCCTTGCATCTTGCTGATGTAGTAAAGGCAAAATCCCTGTTTAGTCCTGTTGCAGGTATATGTCTGCTGTAAAATATTCAAATTGTTTCTGTATCTTGGGATAGCTGCTCTTTGAAACAATCTGATCTTCATAAAGCATGTTTAAGAGGGGCTGCCCTTCCCCAGGCATTTGTTCCTACCTCTACAGTGCTGCTCACAACTGCCTCAGTTTTGCTGGTGCTGCTCTATCTAGGGTCAGGACAGAAAGAGGTTTGGGGATGGAAGGAATGGCCAATGAAATGGAAGGCAGTGAGGGCAGGAATGAGTGGCTGTAGGGAGTCTCCTGTAAGTGGAACTCCCAGTAAAAATGCTTGTGGCATTTGTTTTGTTGAGCATGACACTTATTAATTTGAATCCTTCAACTCACGTTAGGAAAATGAGAGGTCTGTGGAGTATGGATGCTCAGGCGGTGGGAAGGAAATTATTTTGGCAACTTGGGTCTGCAATGGTTCTGTTACACAACATTCAATACATCTGTGAATGAAAGGTTTCCAAGAAAGTTGTACAGCATCCCTGTGAAAAGGAAGTTAAAACATCTGCTGGTAGAGGTCAGCATTGGCCCTGGTATGTTGGCCTCTATCAGTTGCATGATGGTTTTAGTCCTGTTGCAAATGCTACCTGTGGAAACACAGTCTGAATGTTGCAGTGTAAACTGGTCCTTGCAAGCCTTAATCTGGATGGTCCTGCATGTTTTCAGTGAGTTTACTAGACTGTCAGACACAAAATTATTACGTTTAACAATAATGTTCACTTGAACTGCAAGGCTCTATAATATTCTCATCTGCCAATGTTTTAATTACAGGGTAGCATTCGCTAAGGGAAACTAAAATTAGAAGTGGATGAATGGATTTTGATACGAAGGGGAAGATTTGCTTTCTTTTTTTTTAATTTTGCTTTTCCCTTTTCCCAAGGAAATTACATTCTTGGGAGAACTGCAAAACCAGAAAGACCAAAATGGCCTCTCCTGAGCCATAGGGCGGAGAAGGCTTTGCAAACCAAAGGTCAGATGCAAAGAGACATCTATTTATATGTGACAAAACATAACAATAAAATAGAGAGAAGGATGATGTACAAGCAGAGAAGGGATTTAGGAGACAGAGGCAAGCAGAGAAAGAAATCTGTAATTTGTAGTTCTGCCAGTGATGAGTGAATGAATATTTGTGCAAAGTGGGTCATGAACAGAAGACCACTGCAGCGGCAGAAGGGTCGGGTGATGCAGTACAGGGAAGGGTCGCAGTCTGTAACTGATGGGATTGAGGGATGACAGTGTTTCCACAGAGCTGGGCTTGTCAGGGAGGTCCCATCGTGCCAGAGTCTTCAACTGCTCCTTCTGAGAACTCTTCCTAAGTGAGCACTGGGTCTCACGTTAGGTTATGGGCTGAGGGCTCCCAAATCACAGGCACACAAAGAGCTGTGAGGAAAGGGAGGCCTGAGTAATCGTGAGTGCGTCAAGATGGGGACTCAACATTGTTACAGAGTACACCTCCAAAATGGGAAGAAGAATGTTTCTTGTGCACAGCTCATAAATAATCTCTGGTGTCTGTCTTTTTGGCTGATTAATCTTGCAGTAATGCTTCATAATTTTTTTTTTCTTTTTTTTCTATATACTTATGAGTGCCCTGAGGAAGGTTATCCGATACAAGGCAGTATGGTACCATTGACATCAAGTGCTTCTGTGTGGCTAACTACTGAATTACTGTAGATATTTATCAGAAACTGTATGATTCTGCTGATGACAAAATCCACTCCCAAGACAGTTTTCCAAGAGCAGTTTTTCTCTGCAGGCCCTAATCGAGTCTGTGTAGCAGCATCAGGAGCCAGTGGGAGTTTTGTGTGTATGTGTGGGTAATGTAAACTTGGACACCATGTTCACAACAAATTTTGTCACTTGAAGATGACAAAGGTCCAAAATACTGCTTTTGTTTGGCATCCCTCAAGCAGGTTAGCATAACAATTTATGCATACAATGTGCTACATTCATCCAGACATTTAATACCTTACCATGTTTAAATTAAGACAGAGGCATGAATCCAGTCCCTGGAGCTATCCTGTTCCCCAGACTGAGGGAAATTTACCTTATGCAGCATATCCAGCCTGAAAATCAATCTGACATGTGACTTTGGGGTTTGAGGAGTTAACGGCATTGGCTCTTACACTTAGTATTTCAAACTTAGGCATGCACAGCACTCTACAAAAACAAATAAAGACAAATGTGAGAGAAGCAAACAGTTCGTACCTTGGAAAGTTTACCTTTTCAGTTTCACAGAACTATTGAAATAATTTCTGCATGAATCCGAGAGCTCAGTGAAGTGGTAGGCAACAGAGAACCAAATGGAACTAACTATGACCAGAAAAGCATGAAAGAAAAGGTAGATAAATGTAAAATTAGGTAATGTAATTACACTGGCAATCAATGCAAATCCCTAGGTGTATGTGCAGCTTGGTGTTCATGTTTGTCTACTTTTATAAATTCTAAGAGACAGTGATATTAAAAAAGGACACCAGAAGAAAGAGAGGAGTGAGAATTGCCTGGTAATCTCAGAAAGCAGATGGCGGCAGAAAGGTAAAAGGCACAGAGAATTATATTATGGAAATTCTAAGGGAAATCAGAAGAATACATGAACTAAGAGAAAAAAATCATTGCAGTTATATAGGCGTCAAAAGTAAGAAATGGCCTATGTTTGATGGAAGTGGTAGAAGCTGCTTATGACAAAAAAAGTCTATTTGGATACCAGACAGCCACAGCTTGTGATTTATGCAAACTTGGATGGAGTACAGAAATGTAGCCCAAATACAGTAGCTGTCGTTAGAGATGCACAGCTCTGGGAAGACAGCAAAACTTAAATATAAACGAAGCGAAATGAGGTTAAACGCTGGCATAACTGTGACAGCAATTCTGCCTGCGGTTTTACTCGAAAGCAGCGCCCACAGCCAGCAGCTCAGATTGCCGACCCGTGATACGTCTCACGTGATTCATACACGTGATGCGTGATGTAGTAGTCAGCATACACAGATCAAGGGTACCTACAGCTCTACCCTGAAAATTTCTCAGCAAATCTGAGTGGATGAATGTCTTCTAGTTATGGTTAACATCTATCTTCCAGTCCAATTTTTTCTTAAATTACTTATAGCGTTCACAAATAAATTGTTTTCAGCTGAAACGCTCTCCACTGAATGTTCATTTTGCCAGATCCTTTAAATTAAGTCCATGAGTCTACTTAAGAATTCTTCAGTAATGGGGAGGAAAAGCACCTTTTCTTTTATGATCTGCTAAGACCACTTTGGCTTCAGAGGCAGAAGGACACTCACTCACTGAAACTTGCAAGTGAATTGAAACTCGGGCAGTCAACTCATTAAAGTTGTTGACTAATACCTGCACTGCAGGAATACTCTGAGACTCCTGTGGATTTTCATTCAGTGGGATTTGCTGATTCTCAAAGAAACCCCTGGATTTTGTATGTTTTCCTTTACAAAAATGTCAGTGTCAAAATCTGATCATATAACTGAGAGATCTTTATTCTATAATTTAAACTAATGCAGAGCTTAAGGTTAAAAAAAATTTTTCAGTGTTTTTCTGCACTATTGTACTAGCTTCTTTTTCTGACTCTTTATACAAACTAAAATTAAAAACCCCCAATCAACCAAAAAAAAAAAAAAAATCCTCTCAAATAAACCTGAAAGTAAGAAACAAGGAAATATAAAGGATGAAGAACTGCTATGATTTTTATTAACACTGCTTATGTGAGCTCATGAGATTGTCCTTGTATTCACCCTTTCTGTAACACCTGTGTCTATGAAAGGGAAAGCAAAAACTTCATATTCATTAGTCTCATTTGAGTAGTTTGAGGTTATTGGAAAAAAGAGTGAAAACTATTACTGTGAAAGATAAAAAGTGCAACCTATCTTTCAAAGGAAGACCGTGCCAAGCTAATCTGATATCTGGATGGGATAACTTCCTGTCAAAAATATGTGCTAGTTATTGAAAGTTTGCCATTAAGAGTGCAGAGGGCTTTATCATTAACAGCATCAACATATTGTAAAGGATTTGGTTGGCCCCAAGTCTGAGAGTGAGAAGGCAGAGAGATTTCAGAAATGACAGTGATGTCATAAGGAGCAATGGCGTACACTTCCTGCAAGGAACTTCACATTTCTGACTGTCAGAGGGCTAAAATATAGGAACATCTCTGTCTTGGAGGCAAATAACCTGGTTGGGAAGATAGAGCTTGATAAATATTTGGAACCATATGGCATAGTCAGCTGCAGTCACAGACAGCTGAGTCCAGGGGAATCCTTTCCACTCTTGTGTTTCTGTACCCTGGCTATTGCCATGTGAAATGTTACTGTCCTGTGGGTGTACACATGTGTGCTGATGAGTGAAAATGTTAAAGCCAACTATGCTTCTGATTATTTCAGAAAATGCCTTTGATTATTACAGGAGCCATATACTGTCCCATTTCCTAGGACTGACTACAAAAAAAGAAGAAATGGGGTTTTGAAAGCATCTTGTGTTGCAGTATCTCCGCGTTGGAATGTTGGAATGTTGGAATCTGAAAAACAATTCATGTTTATAGAAACTTTTATTTCAGTTTATTACCTTTTAATCTAGGATAAATGGGAAAATATGATTTTTTTTTGCCCATCTTTCTTTGTTTAAAATGACTACAGGGTGCATAGTTTGCATGAGAAACCTTTAAAGTGTTCCTGTTTTTTTTCTTTCCCTTTATTTGTAAGTGGTGTCCTCACAAATCCGAGAAAATCAAAGGAGTGAAAACCATTCTCACCACTATGGATGTGATGCTCCAACATCCTGAAAGCTGTTTGGCCTTAGATTCATCAGCTGAATCCTTTCTATGTCTTGGCTCATGTAAGCCTGTTCCTATGCACACCCCTTGGTAACCTGGCTTGCCTGTGCTGCTCTAGAGCTCTGCCCACTTGTACTGAACATACAGTGACAAATATTACAAATGGATATTTCCTATATGAGTTCATTATTAAACTTTCAAGTGCTCAGTCTGCAGTGTTTCCAGGATACAGTAAAATGTGTGCAGTTTGACTTCCAGAAATCTTTTGATCTCTGAAGATACTCTTAACATGCATTAGATGTGAAGTGCTTTATGCCACTCAGAGAGAAGTGTACTCCATGAAGGAATCAGCCTTTTTCATTGCAGTTGCAGGCTCTGCTTACACTGGAAATTCCACAGTGCCAGAAGACAGTCCCAGGCAGTAACTCCATTGTCTACACTGTTAAATTGTTTGAGCAGTGCTTGGAATGGTTTGCCCCTGGGCAGTCAGCCCAGGCCTCTTCCAAACAGTTCCTGGGCATATTTTGAGAATTAGCACGGGCCAGGCACCATGCCCAACATGTAGTTTGGATGCGGGCACCCTTTTTTGGATGATAATAGACTTCACTAGTGCCAGATGGCCTCGGAGCCAGAGGGAATAAACACAGCCTGATTGCATATGCCATGTGCTCGTGCAGAGGATCTCTTGTGCTGTAAAATGATAGCTCGACTTGTGTGTACGTGCACGTCTCCATGCGAAGAAGCTGTAACCTGAAAGACTGGATTTTACAAAGGGCAGCCTCAGACTGGGACTCTGTGGCATCCAGGCAGACAGAGAGGGCATTATGCAATGCCTGTGTTGCTGAAAACATCACAGGCTCAGACCAAACCCTGGGACCGTGTGTCCAACGCACCACCTCGTATGGACGCTAAGGATAAATTGGCTTTAATATCTCCTGGGTACCCTCTGGCCTTAGGTCATGTTTATGTCTCTTTGCTGTTCTGACTGCCTGAAATAATACAGGGTCTGCCTTACAACCCACCAGACGAGTGTTTTTAGCATACAAATTAGAAGGTGTATGTTTTATGTTTTAGGATGTGGTGTGTTCAAAGATGCAGCATCTACCAGGATGCTGTTACAAGGCTGTGCTGTTGGGAGAGAGCCAAAACAAATGTACCCTTGACTGTAGTGAACTGAGGAGTTTGGGCACTGCCCAGCAGAGTGCTTGTTGAAGTGGTCCAAACCAGAGGTGAGAAGTGGCTTCACAGGGAGACTGACCAAGGGTCCAGTGTGTGATTCCCACACTGGCCCTCTCTTACAGAGAAGTACAACCATACCCCTTGGTGCTGGGTTTGTGGACACAGGACCTCTTGAAAAAGCCTTGCAGGTTTCAGGTTGTCTGTAAAATCTCTGAGATAAATTACTCTCTTTCATGCAAAGCAAACTCTGATAGCAGAATGAGAGATCTCTGCACTATTATGCATGATTAGCAGGGGCTCAAGTAAAAAAAATTATTAAGTGCTGAACGGACTAAATCTGCTGAAAAACACATGGGTATCTGGACCTGCAAGTGTGTCTGCTGAGTTATAACTGTCCCAGTTCCACTGGAGAGTACCAATTAACTCTGCTGATATTTGCTTTATCCTCATAGTCTTTAAGTTACACAGTAGATCATATAAACAGGCTTTTATGTTCAAACTCTTCTACCAGTTTGAAACCTTGGGATTAAATATAAAGTTACTTCTCCTTTTCTTTTTGGTTTCAAAATCACAAACCTGGTTGGAAGAACAAAGCTTGCTACAGTATGTTCACATAAAATAAAGAACACTTCAGGAAAACCTTCTCATTAAGGAAAATTAAGAGGATAAAACCTGTTCTGGATGTGAAAAAATTATGTTAATGATCATTATAATTAGCATTAATTCATCTTATTAGACTTTTTTTAAATCAGTAGTTTCAGAGAATATGGAATATTCAGGGATAGGCATGAAAACAGTGACTGAGCACAGAGAGTAGGTATTTGAGAGAAACTTTTTGTGATTAGAAGCTGCTGAAGTGCATTGCAGTATTGTGCATTGAGCAGCTTGTTTCAGCATTGCAGATGTCACTGGAAATGGGCAAATCCTTTGCTGTTACAATTTTTTGTCTGTTTTTTTTTTTATTTTTTTTTTTTTTTTTTTTTGTTGTTGTTGTTGTTTTTTTTTTTTTTGGATCATCTCATTATGATATCTGAGAGCTGATTTATGAGGCAGACATCTCGACTTAGTGGGGGAAGGGCAGGTGCCTGGAGACAGTACCTTCTTCATCTGTATGACTTTTATCCAATGCTGCAAAGGTGTTGAAACTGAGAGATGACAAGGCCAACCAGTCCAGTCTGCAGGACAGATTTGGACAAAGAGAAAAACACAGTTAATCATTATGTCAGGAGATGTATTAATAATAGGAGATAAATTTTCAGTACTTTTGGGGGAGTGAAAGGTGACAGGCTGTGGGTATATGTTATCTGTCAGCAAGAAAATAAAATCGATATCTTTCCTGATAACAGAATTGGTCTTTTGTTTTTTTTCCCCCAACTTTTCTGTGTGGCTCATCAGTATTCAACTTTTTCTTACTTCATGGAGTGGGATTGTGGAGAGCAAAGTCTGAAGTTCAAAGAAAAGAAGATCTTTTTCACTGAAGCAGAGTAGGCCTGGCTGCCTTGAGAAGAAATTGGATTTCCAGTTCAGAAACAGTTTCACAGTCCTGGAGCCACCAGAATGAAATATTCCTGTCTTCACCTGTATTTATTTGGCTGAAGGAGGTTTACATGGTTTCAAGACAACTATATAACAGAGGGAGACATGCATACCTCTTCCATGTCATATACAGCAGTTGCCAAATTTCCACCACTTCTGCTGCAGCAGTGCCCTGGAAATGCACATATAACACAACATATATTAACTTTGGCAGTTTTTCATAGTCACGGTCACCTGCAGATGCCAAAATGCAGTCATTTCTAGAGATATTGGACAAAAGAAATGGTTTCTTAACCTAAATATATCTAACCTGTCAAGACTCCTTCATATACACCTTTTTGCTATAAAAAGCTGTCAGGAAAATGGCCTTTGTCATCTCCCTAAACAGTGTTTATTTCTGTTTCCATGGAAAAATCTGTTGAGACTGGTATAATGGGCATTTTAGGGTATGTCTGTGCAGGAGTCATATGTTGTAGACATACAGAAGTAAGCATTTGCTGGTGTGCTCTGAGACAAACTCTTGGTTGAGAATTTGTAGTCAGCACTGCTATAGGAAAAGAAGGAACCAGACATCCCACTGAGGATGGTACAGGTATCATTTCAGATGCATATTTTACCCTCCAAATTCCTGCAATCCGTGGTCACCAAAAATAACTGCCCCACTGGGCAGTTGAGATGCAATCGTGTTGTTTCCCAAGAGCAATTTCAATTGCACAGCCTGCACAGTCCTCTGGCCACGTGAAAGCTGCAGCCCTAAGTATTATCGTTTTATAGGGTTTCATGTGCAATGAAGTCACCACTTTCTCATGATTCACAGACAAATAAGCAACCATCTTGTACTGACACTATCTGGTTTATCTCATTTTCTGTTTTACTACTCTGTATTTTTACACTGACCATGCACCAGCTCCGTCTGTGGTGATGGATCATAGATTTCAATCGCTCTTTGGCTTACCACTTCCTTCTTGTACAACAAATTGAAGTCTTTAAAATAGAAGGCAGTTACTTATGAAATCAAGTGGTTAGGCTTTGTGGATAGTCTCAGTTTTATGTTGTGCATACTGCAGTTCTCTTGTGAAAGATTAGCCTAACTGTCACTTGACACATCTTTTATTAGTGATGTTTTGAACAAAGGATAACACACACATTTAAACATTATAATTGTATTTATATTTCTGGGTTTGGTTTCAACTTCTGAGGCTTCTTTATGTTTACAGAACTTTTTTTCTCTAAAATGATCCTCCTTTAATAAAAATAAAGAACCCTTCCCTTCCCTCTTGTGAAAGAATAAATTTTGATAATAAGATTATAGAGTGGCAGCTGATAGACAAAAAGAAATACATGCATTTACAATCCAACTTCAATCATTAGAGTTACAAAGAACAAGGAAAAAAATTGTAAACACAAGCTCTTCTTTCCTTAATGGTTCTCCAGATATGTTTAGAAATTGCCGCTTCCCAAAAACTTGTTATGCTTGAAACTGAGATATCTAAGAGGAAAATTATACAAATAGAGAATGATAAAAAAAGCATGTTTCATAGCTTTAGCTAAGGTTCATGCACACCATTGCTTTTAGCTCTGGTGTTCCACACTCCTGTAGTCACATCCACAGTCACTACACCCCACATCCTGTGCTTTGTGTACAGCCAGTCCTGATAACCAGTGTGAAACCCATAAGTGGGGGGAGGACTCACAGCCCTTCACAGCCCGCTTCACTGAGAAGAAAAATAATGGGAGGTATTAAAAAAAATTAATAATAAGGT
The DNA here is from genome assembly GCA_013399225.1 of Rhipidura dahli. Classification (NCBI taxonomy): domain Eukaryota; kingdom Metazoa; phylum Chordata; class Aves; order Passeriformes; family Rhipiduridae; genus Rhipidura; species Rhipidura dahli. The sequence continues at coordinate 328,171 of VXAC01000011.1, forward strand.
ACTGGTAGGAAACTCCTGATAATTGACAGGTCCACTGTAAAATGCTGGCTACTGCTATGACAGCAGCAAACAGACCTACACTGACATGTGTGGGAGGTGTTTGATAATGTGCAATCAAGTGTTAATAACTGTAAACATAAGACAAATTTCAGTCACTAAACAGACCCTTTTATACTCTGACTCTGCTTTCTCTTTTCTCCAGATGAGATAATGATTAGAACTACTTTTTCAACAAGAAAACCAGGGACAGGGCTTGACTTGTCCAGAAATACTGGGGGAAAAGCTGTTGTTGGGAGGATGAGCGTAACAGAAGTGGTGCCCAGGGTGCATGGATGTTGGGTGCCATGAGGTGATCAGTAGGGAGATAATCATTAGGTTTTTGTGATCTTGATACAAAGTGTGAATGATCCTTAAGGAGATGATGAAAATAACAAATGTAGGAATGGAGAAATTGAAGGGACAAAAATACTATTTCAGACCAGTATATTTTTATAAACTGTCAGTGCCAGGTAGTTGTGAATTTGGCCTAGTTCTTCCCCAGACTGGTTTGTTATACTGTATACCCTTTGTGCCAGATCTGTCTCTTCTTCATGCCTCTGTTTTCAGTGTTTTTTTGGCACCCAAAGGGTGCTTGCACAAAGTTGATAAATCTTGTTTCTTCCAAAGCTACTTCTCGTTCCAGTCATTACATTCACTGGTAGCTACCAAAAGTAAATCTATCTAATAAATAAATTTACAGCTCGCATCATAGACGTGTGGGCCAGGTGGGCAGAAAGGAGCAGTGTTGCCATTTTGGCAGTACCTCCCCTTTGAGCATGGAGGTGGATTCCCTGATCTGAAGGTGCACACATGTTTCCAAATAGGCTTAAAAGAGGGCAGCAAAATCTGTCACCCCTGAATGCTTGCCAGCACCTCTGCTACAGTGCAGAAAGGTGACAAGTGGTGAGTTAGACCCATGTGATCTAGTTTAGGTTACATCTGGGCAAAGAGCTGTGTGCAGACAGCCTCTGCCTGCAGACATGCACCTCCTGTGAAGCAAGCCCAAGTGCGACCGTTCCCTGTAATGACACTTGCTGCAGCTCTGTGGCTAACCTCTGAGCTTCAAGAGTTATGGGTTTTCATCACTCGTTGTTGTGAGGCAAGATGAGTCCCTTTGCCTCTCAGAGACACTACAGCCCATTCTACAATGTGGGCTGATTTGCTGCAGTTGAATTCTGGGAATACTCGGCTCTTTCTGGACCTTGATCTTTTCTTCATCTAAATTACTAGAAAGCCCCTTGGCATATATCTGTTGAATTTCAATTATCATTTCTCAACAATTTGTTAACACAGCCAAGGTTAACAAGTTTAATTTACCAATATAGATGTAACTAACATCTATAGCTCAATACCATTTAGAAGTGCTAAGTACAGAGAAGGTGTTTGTATATCTGGATAGTGATGGTGGTGTTGTTTGCCTGGAGAGATATGCAGCTGGCTTCATTGATAGAAGAATTATTTCTCTCCACATTTTTCATAATTAGACAGATTAATTTGTTTGTAAATTTCCTATGTTATTTATGCCAAGTTATGCATATCCTGAGGTTTTAATAGAATTGAACTGAGGGGTGTTTTTCTGTTGTCATGTTTGTTTGTTTGTATTTTTTGTGTGTGTGGTATGGTTGTTTGGGTTTTTTTACCTTTCCAACTGTTAAGGAATGAGGCAGAACAGTCAAATTATACAGGAATAATATGCTGCCCTGAGTAGCATGAGTGCTATAGGGCACAGAACTTCAGGAGTGGAAGGAGAACAGTTGTTTGGGATGTTTTCCATCTCAGCAGTGGGTATAAAACAAGGCACTCTTGCTGAGCTAAGAGCTATTAATTTCACACTCTGTATCTTCCTGGAATTGAGCCTATTAACTGTATTATGCCTTTTCAAAGTGAGATTCTTATTTGCTGGCAGATATTTAGGCTTAAGTAATTTGTGTTCTCTTTCTGTATGTTTCTACACAGGTAACAGAGTGTCTACAACCAATCCCACAGTCCATAAGTAATTGTCACTTATTTGGCTGCTAGTCTAGTGATTAGAATTAAAAAGAACTTAATGAAAATAAATTTTTTGTTAATGAAGCTGAGCCAGTTGGTTGGAAACTGTCTTCTGTTTTTCAACTGTGCATGAAGACATTGGTGGGAAACTTGCCTTTGGAGCAGGAAAACAAAGATATTGTGAATAGTTGCCTGGCAGTAAGTGGGACTTGTCACTGGGATGAGAAAAGCACAGCAGAAACCCATGGATTTGCTATGGCAGAAAGCAGAGGTACAGAATAAACACTCACTAGAACAAATGTCAAGGGGTTTTGTTTGCACAGCTCAGTGTGAAGAATCCTGGCTCAGTACCCTCATGCTTCCTGTGGCAGCTCTATTTGGCAGTCCAGCACTACCACCTTGTTCTCATGTTTTCCAAAATCAGTCCCATTTATCAGCCCATCAGAGAGGAAGCAGATAATGACATTTTTTTGAAAGCAGGGTTATCTGTGGTTACTGCAATCCAGAGAGTCACTGGTTAGGCAGCAGCATCACCCCTCTGCTACCTCAAGGCAGGAATGAGCTGCCTGTGCTCCTGATGCAAATGCAGCACAGGGCCAGTGATCTACCTGACTTCTCTGGTAGCACATCAGTGTATGATTTTCTGGGTGACACTGTCAGCAATGTTACAGCATCCAGGAAGGCTATAAACCTTGCTTTGCCCTTCAGGGGTGCACAGCGGGACCAACCCATTCCAAGCTGACACACACTCTCTTGCTCCCCTCCTCTCTCTCTTTCCCCCTCCCTCTCTCTCTCTCTCTCTCTCTGGTATTTCTTTAAAGAAATGTCCTGCCAATTTTGACTTTTATAAAGGTGCACCTGAATTGCAAAAAGATAAAATGGCAGCATTTGGCTGAAAAACTGACCAAAGAGAAATACAATCCAAGAAATGTATATTTCTGATTGGGAGGTGAAAGTCACTTTAGGAAGGCACTTTTTTCTCTAACAAGGTTTCCAACATGTGATGCCTTGGCAGAAATTTTCCAGAAAGTTCCCTTTAAGGTATTGATGGGAGCTGGCCTTGTGTGATAGTTTTGACCTCAGCAGGAGTTAAGGACTCTCAATAAATCATTAAATCATGTAATAGGAAAATATTCTATCTTCCTAAGCATCCAGAAAGCAAAACCAATGACAGTTTTAAAGGTGAATCAGAGCTGGGATATAAATTAAGTAAACATCCCATTTTTAATATAATCCACTCCTTATCATAAATCAGGAAATGTATTTCAAGATAATTACAGATTATTGAAAAGGTTAGTTTTAGGAAAATATAGCACAACATTCAACTAACAAGGACACTTAGGAAAAACAAAATGGATAATCTTCATTTTTTAAATAGAGAATTTAATTTTATTGGCCTGTGTATGTCACTGTAACAATACACATTTTAAACACACACTTACAAAACTAGACTGGTAATTTTATCTCTGCTTTCCAAGAAGGCTCCAAGTCAGGAAGTATCTGAGCCTGGACTTTTGGGTAGGCTCACTAGAGTCTTAATGAGCATATGCAAAATGTCTTTATTTAGGTTTGATTGTAATTGCATGTACATTTTAGGCTTCCAGAGCAGGTTAGGGCAATCCTGCCTTTGGACTGTCTGGCCACAAGGCTGGATATGTGACTCCCTGCTGAGAGCTGAGGGTCCTGAGGTGGTGGGAATGATACATCATGGGAAAAATGAGACACAGATGAGTGAACAGTGAGATTGTTGGGGAAAACCTTCATTCAGTGAACTAATTCATCTGAAGAAGAAATTGTTGAAGGTCAAACTCATCAAAACATGGTTCACCATTTGATTGCAGAGTGTGAGGTATCTTCATGCCTTAAAAAATATTTGCTGCTCTAACTGACATGAGCAAAAGTGCAGCTGTAGTGTGAGGACTGGGAAGAAGACTCTTTCCATCACTATGCCAACCACTGAATGGAAAGTGACTTTCGGCTAAGTGTTGGCAAGGGACCTTAATCTGCTCATCACAGCTAATTAACAAATAAAAATGAGGATATACTTTGGGAAAATAATACCTACATTTTTCTTACAAGACTCCCAGTGTTTAGATTGTTTCCTTTCATTAGTCTTAGATTTCTTACCCAGGTAAAGGATAATCAAGCTGAATTTCTGTGGGGAATATTTTGGTTGGTACATTTCTGGTTGATTTGGTTTCTTTGTTTGTTCTTCTTTGTAAGTTTTTATGCATGTGTGAAAGTCCATTTCCAAAACTGGCTTAGAATAACTATTCTCCATGTTAGCCACCATTGTAGACTTCACAGGAATGGAAGTTTAATCTTTGCCATGTTCACAAGCTTCCCCTCCTATGTTAACCCATCAGATATTTAAAATGCATCCCCTGTATGTTAGAAATTGTAAATGTGGCATCTCTGTTGCATCTCCAGGGCTGAAGGTGTAATCTGATTCCTAAACCTGTGTTATCTGTTTGATGAATTGTATTACCTGTGTGGGCTGGCTTTCCAGTATGAGTTGGATTAAGCAGCTTGGGCATTGAATGAGCTCTGAACCTCGCACATTCTCAGTTCTTGAACACAGGCTCTCTTTAGCCCCCTGCCTTTCTTCAATTTTGTAGAATTCTTTGGAGCTTCAGATTTGAAATGACATAAAGCATTTGTTTAAATCTTTCCAGTTATTAGACATTGTACTGAGATTTACTGAAGTAAAAGGGTAAGTGCTAGTAATTAATCAAGGCAACGTAGCTGTGCTGGTGCCATGGAAGTGAATGAGTTCCCAATAGGGGATTTAAATGAAAAACATTAAGTTTCAAAATGAACTGGATGAAGTCAGGGGATTAGAACATAATTCTTTCAATTCTCGTAATTTAAAGAAAGAGAGATCTCTTCCAGAGGAAAGAGCTGCATAATGCATTGATGGGCCATCAAACACTAATTGCAGGGTATTAGTAGAAAGTGACACCTGGAGATTTAATATAGGTATTTGCATGCAGGCCACAGGATGGAGATGTATTCTGAAATGTGAGTGGAGGTGAATTTAAGTCAGCAACCCTTATTTGGTGTGAATGGCAGCCCAGCTGTATTTCACTGGAAATGAAAGATGGGCCTGCAAGGGCATTCAGGGCACTTTGTCTATTCAAAAGGCCCAATCACAGTTGTTTCTTCACAGAGTGAGGAAATGTCGCAACCACCCATACCACTGAATGTTTCCCTCCTCTCTGCTTATCACCTGGGTGTCATTGCTCTCACTGGTGGTTTTACAGACTGTACAAAGTATGCAAAGATTAAAGAACTTTACAGTCACACACATTTTTAACCACTTGAGTTTTCCCTCTGCACATCTTTTTGCTTCATGACACCTCTGCAAGGGCAGCAAGAGTAAACATTGGCAAGAGGACCCCCTCCTTGTGATCCTGCAAAATATAATGGACTGAAGACACTGTTATCAGTGTAGAACACTTCCCTTTGTTTATTCTGTATAGCACTTATACAAACGTTTTCAGACAGAGCTGTGGAGTTGCACTTTTACTGTATTTCTTTCGTATTCTTTTTAATATTTGGTTTCATGACGTGAATTCCAGTATCCAGTGAGGCTGATGTGAAAACATTTGTCTTGCTACCCAAAACCAAGACCTATTTTCTACCATATAGCTGTTGTTACGCAGCAATGCACATCATAGGCAGAAACCCAGCTGCTGGGAAAGACCACTGATAAGAACAGGCACTTCTGAGACATGAAAGTAAACATTAAGCCTTGACCCTTTGTTTTGCTTATCATGCAAACAGAAATGTCATTGTCCTAAGTATTTATAGAACACTGGCTTAAGTTTTGGATCTCTTTTACATTTTCAGTGAGAAATGGTGAACATCTGTCACCTGCTGCCACGGATGAAACTGCAAAGCCAAAAGGAAAGAAAGAAGTGTCTTTACACACACAAAAATTCTTGCTTCTTATTTTGTGTGTCTGGCTATCATGTGAGATTTTTCAGTATCCTCAGTAGGAATGATGTATCAGAGCTTTGTTGTGACAATATAACCTGATTTTGTTTTAACCAAGTGCTACTTCAGAAGGTGTTTTTGGGGCTGCTTTGGAGTAAAGGCACTGGGAAGGCTCAGTATCCACAAATCCTGGCCTTGTGACAAAGCTTAGCAGTTGCTAGTAATTTGAAGACTGAAAAATGAATGTATTAAATTTCTCTAATTTAAAAAATATTTTTTGATTCTTTGTCACACAGGGGCAAACTGTTAAAGGAGAAACATGTTCTGTAACTGCCTTTAATGCTCAATATAGCAATTTCAAAAATAAATGACAGTAAGTTATGCATAAAAGCTGGTTGTGCAGAGGTTATACTGAAGAAAGATAGTTTAGGTCTTTTCATCATTCCCTCCTTGAAAGTTTGCTATGCACTTTAGCTCATCTGTCTGTAATTTTTTATCTTTGTGTCAGTCTTTTTGGGACAGCAGTGCAGTTGTTAGGACAACCAGACCAAAGCCATTTTTATTCCGGATTTCTGTCTTAATCATCATGGATGGATGCTTAGAAAGAGTACAAAAAGCTGTGCCATATCATGTAACTCTTTTGTAAATACAACTTGAATTTTTACTATCCTGATTATTTTATAACATCTTTAAATTTATGCCTTATCTCATTCAGTAGTTCATATATTAATCTATTGAACAGTTATTGTTTGTAAACCATTCCTGAGGTAATTTCTTTATTGTGTTCCCACTCTCAGTTTTTTAATTAGTTACAAATATACAATAAACCTTTCTTTCTTCCTTACGTCATGATTGGCTAGTTTCTTACAACTTGATGGAGACATGCCTTGTCAACAGTTTTCCAAAAATTCATGCAGTTCTGTGAATCAGACTGTCAACATACCTACTGACCCTACAGGGAATCCTATGGGAACCTTGACTTTCTACTGCAAAAGCTGCTCCAGTACAACCAGGACATCACATGTTGAGCAGATCCATAATTTCTCACTGCTCCACATGCACACAAGTTAGACTTTTGTGTATGTTACTTGCACCCTCTCTCAATCCCCCTTTAAAAGGGGCTTTTTGCAGTTGATACTGTCCATTGCTGCAGGAGTGTTAGTAGGTTACCACTGCATCAGAAATCCAGTAGTCTCATGGTTTGATTATTACACTACTTGGTGTTAAATGCAATGGAACACAAGTGATTCTTTAGCATTTATTTTATCAGTCTGTTCGTAAATGTTCCCTACTGACCTTTTGATGGTTCACCAGACTTGACCCTTATAAGGAAAGTGTCTGTGAATCTCTCTAAGCTTTTCTTAAATGAATGTGGGTAAAGAAAATTCATCTAACTTTTTCATTATGACTTTACTTTTTTTTTAGTTCTATTAGATTTGTGGACTGTACAAATTTTCTGCCAGGAAAGAAATAAGTTCTTATTTACTCAAATTAATCTTCAAAATCTGTTTTCATCTGCCTTTTACGGTTTTATATTAGTTTTATCTGAATTTATCCTCTTTTTTGTTTCTCTTCTTCAGATAAGACCTGATTTTTGGAGGAAATCTTTCTAACTTTAAATGCCTTTATTGTTGTTCAGTGGAAGACTTCTATGCCTTCCTTTTAATTTGTTTTCAACAAGCTTCTTCTTTTTTGTTGTTGTTCCTTTTTTTTTTTAATTAAATCTACTTCATTCTTGTAAATGCTAAATTTGAATATATAGTAGTCATAATTACAGAGCAACTCTTCAAAAGTAACATTGCAAACCACATATTGTCTGCTCATGACTAAGCCAAACTGCTTCTTCCCTTGTGGGTTTTCTGAGTAGTAAGTTTAACAAGTGGTCATTTAAGATATTTAAAACTTGTACCTCTGTATAATTTCTCACAATGACATTCCTTCAAGTTTATATGGGTATAATTGAATTCTCCCATGGTTTTTGTTTGTTCTGCTCTGGCAGCTTTTCTGATTTCTGTTAAAGCAGGTTAGTCACACCACTGCCCTCCTGGCTGGCCATACCAAGACTCCTCTTAGGGCAAGACTATCACAACTGTAAAAATGCTGTGTTCCCTCCAGATGCAGTCAATTTGTTTCCCTATTTTCCTTATTTAACTGTGTCTGCTCCCTGTCAGAGAGAGCCAGCATGCTTGGCTCAATGACCCAGAGCTGGGACAGCTTCCATCCATTGCCTGGTCCGTGTCAGGCAGGGCCTCTCCAACCATCCTGGCAGAAAGTGGGCAACCAGGAGGGGCACGGTGGCTACCCCAGCTTTGGGCATCTCCGTGGGGAAGGGGCCAGGGGGGCTGTGGACCTGTCGTGGTGGGCAGCCAGGGACTGGCCCTGCTGGGCTGCCAAAGGGGCAGAGACTCACAGCCCCGGGGGCCTGGGCAGGGAGTGGAGCTCTGGGGATGGGCAGGGACAGGCAGGGCTGGCAGGGACTGGGGGGACCTGACTTTTGGGCACAGCTAGTTTTGCTTTGTTCTTCCTTCACTGACCTCCTGAGGGAAGTGGCAGCACTCTCTCTGTTGCTGGCAGGACTCTAGCCCAGCAAAGAGCTTTACAGTTAAGGAAGCATTATACCTTGTTACACCTACAGTGAGATCAGAATATCTCCTGCCCTTTTGTGTGGGCTGACTGGCATTTATTTGCTTTGCTGATAACCATGAAGCCATCAACTTTGGCCTCCTTCACTCTCTATTGATTCCCTTCTGAAATCAACAGTGGCCTTGGTCAATATAGGATACACACTAAAATGCTGAACAACTTTCTGCTCGTACATATATACAGATTATTTTGAAATAGGAAGCTGGTGTAAGTCAGAGGTTCAACAAGTGCACATAGTACTGAATTTGCTTTGATATTTTTTCTAGAATAAAACCCCAACATTTTTTCCTTGCTCTATGCCAGAGAAGAAAGATCTGATTCAATTATTTTTAAGAGGTCCTTAATGATAAAAACCATAATGTTTAGTAAGAAATTGCAGTTTTCACATGAGGTAGGAAAATCAGGTTTTATATGTAAATTGACAATAAATTCAACAAGAATATGCTTGTTTAGACATTGGAGAAATCTTAACTGCTTTCTACTAGCATCATGTATCAGAAAAGGATGCCCAGCATAGCCAGAGGGGTTCAGATCGTGTAAAAGATAATAATGTTTTTCTCTATGTTTCAGGAAACACTGTGTGTAAATTCCCTCACTGATATGTTTGGAAAGGTAATAGTCTTAATTATCCACAAGTTTCTTTTCTCAAATAGTGCATTTGAGTGGTAAATCAGCAGATGCATTTTTGATTATGATCATACTTGTCCTCAGATGTGCCTCAGCTCTTTTCTTTTATTTCTTCCTGAGTGTTCATTCTTGAATCAGACCCTCTTTAATACTCTGAAGTATTGCCTTGGGGATTGAGCCAGACAAGTGAGTGTACCACAAAAATGGCCCTTTCTTTCACACAAAATTATACCTCATCTTTCATGCCTAATATCCCATTGACCTCGAGAGTGTTACTTTGGGTTCACAAGCTACTTATTTTAACATTCTTTTAAAGCACACCATTTAAAATACACTCTGATGAAGTTCTCATAGCATTTCTTTCTGCTAGCAGCTGTTGGTGAATTTTGCTGTTTCCTCCTTTTTGCAAACAGCTTTGAGTTTCCCTAGCTCCCTAATGAAATTATTCTTCTGCTACCATGACAGAATTAGCAAAGTTCTCACAACATTTCATTAGGGTCTATTAAATTCTTCCCTCTAATTCTATGATGAATAGTGAGTTTCACAAAAAGAGTGCCTGGGTTTCCAAGGGAGAAGTTAGAAGCTGGCAGTGCTTATATGGCAAAGAGCTAAAGGCACCCCTGTAACTGAAGAACAAGACAATGCTTTTTTGGCATGTTCAGTCCTAGCAGCTGCTCTGACAGACTGTCTTATTTCTGAAAACATCAATCAGCCTGGTCTGTAACACAGTTAATGTTTAAATGTATTTAATTGGAGATCTCTTGCCTCTCTTGAGGCAAGAGATGGTTTGAGGATCTCTCAGGATCGATGTCAGTAACACTCGTAGACTGTTCATTACTGTCCTTTGGTAACACCTCATGTTTAGCATATGAAAAACCCCATCACTCATCACAACAGCCTTGTAGCTGTGATATCCCATGTAGCACTTCCTTTGGCACATGGAAAACTGCATGGTTATGGAGAATGAGGGGCTCAAAAGCTAACTTGGTATCTTTCAGGGAATTATTTTAGAGGAATTAGCTATTTACATCTGTGCTACCTAAGAATGGGATAGTCACTTCAGCATCCCCCAAAAGTCTCAGAGACAGGACCGTCTGTAAGCTGGCATTCTTACCTACTATATACAAAACCTCTTGTTGACCTTTTCAAAGAAATCACAATTTTCTAATATCCTGATTCAGCTTTGAAAAGGCAAATATCCATCAAAAGCCTGCATAACTTTCAAAGTGCTTGGGAAAAAAAACCCTCCATAACTTTAAATTCAGATAATATATTATCAGTAACAGTTAACTGAAAGGAAAAAATAGAAATAGATTTTAATAGGACTAAGTTATTGTTACAATTGTACAAATTCAACAGGTAATTTTTTATTATTGCTTCTACTAATGAAAACCATGGAATACTTCAAAAGGTGAAACTCTTGTATAAGAAGGGCTAGAAGAAAAAGGAAAATCTGTCCTCATAGCTCATACTGCCTCTTCTTTAACTCTTAGAAGTGCCAAAAGCAACCTTGAAGTTTTTCTTGATGTGGGGAGAATATAGGAAGGTGAGGTGAAGGAAGGAAATGGGGTTTCTTTCTTCTTGCTGTTGCCATATCTTCAGCATGCCTTGATAGTAACAGTGCTGCCATTTTTTCTCCCAAGAAATTTTGTTTGTAAAAAACTACAGCCCTGGAAGACCACTGTGTGTTTAGCCAAAGTGGAGGTGATCTCCAGAGGTCCTTTCCACAACATCAACTACTCTGGGATACACTCCTGGAAAGCCCATTTAGAAACCTGCTCATTCCAATCTCCACAGCCTCACTTCAGCCTCTATTTTTTTGCAGCAAGTTGATAATTCAGGGATTTCCCTGCAAAATATGTATTTTCCAAGTGTATTTTCAATGATGTGTCTATTTTCTGTCTCGATAGAGAAAATCTCACTGTATTTGGCATGAATTTTGTTATTTGAATGGGAAAGTTCTAAATTCAGTACTCTGGAACACAGCCCTCAGTTTCCCTTCAGACCCGAAACTCAACATCTATAGCAGAAACTTGACTGGGTGTGGGATTCCTTAACATACAGCACATTGTAACCTTTTCTACGAATTCTGTTTCATGATTCAGCATGCTGAGGTCAATATTTTACAGTAATAAGCACTGAGATGACACCAGTTTGTGTGGTCTGCATTGAAATTGGTCTAAAAAAAAAGGAACAGTGAACCATATAACTACATAGAAATGGGATTTGCTGTATGGTGAGGAAGGTTTCATTATGAATGCTTTCTCTTTCCTACAAAGCCATTTATCTTTGCAAACAAAGTTTTTCATTGACACATTTTCAAGGCTGAAGCTGGGTATGCTCCTTGGTAAGGAGGCACTAAATTCCTCCATATATACAGCAGTAACCAGGTCATCTTTTATTTGGTTTTGGTCTATGGCATAGAGGGTTCTGAAGTACAGGAGAGCTGACTGTTAAAGTCTGGGCAGCAGCTGAGACTCCTTAGTGGCACAACAACTTGTGGCAGCTGCAGTTTCCTGATAGAGTTTGATGCTCAGCATGTGGCTGAGTATTGTGGCTTGACAAGTTATCACCATCAGAAGTGAGCAGTGGCCAGCAAAGTGGCTGGGCCCATCTCATGTTTTGAAAACACGAATTCTCTTGCAGCTATAGTTACTTCTGCAGTTCTTGTTTGTCTGGCTCTGGGTAATTGCTAGTTGGGATTGTTCCACCTATGCTCATTGTGAGTTTGATTTCAAGATGAGCAATAAAGTTTAAATCATTGACCTTGGCTCCAAATTAGAGGATGATTTTGAAAAATGTTCTCTTGCTCCCTCACCCATTTAGCAACCTCCTTGACCTCTGGGGGCTTGATTTCCCTGAAATGCAGAGATAAACCTAACTTTGTTTCCTGGTGGTGGAGTAATTGGTGCATTGTTCTAATATAATTTGAAATTATTTCTGCTCTCTATCACTGTTCATGGAAACCTTCAAAGTTTTTACTTTATTTATTTCTCCATTCAGTTCTTGCCTTGCTCTCTTTTAGTAGGAAAATATTAAAATACTTCTTTAAAATATGAGAAAACATAAGCATCTGCCTGTTTTTCTCTGACACAAGTCTCTAGCAGCAGGATTTCGAATTACCTCCCTCATCTTGCCTTAGATGTCAATCAATAGCTGGTCCCATTCTCCCCTACCCCTGTCTCTCTCTTTCCTCTGAAACAGTTAATTAATTTCTCTGAACCTTGAATAAACATTTCACTGTTGTAAAATGGAGCAGATTAAAGTGATTTGAAGGTTTCTGAGGGGCAAAAAGAATCTTTTCAATAATGTGTCCCGAAGCTTTTCTTTCTTTGGCAGTGACAAGGAATCAAAGGTAGCAGTTCTGCTGGCACTAAAACGAGCTACATGGAGCTTGTAAGCTTGAAGCATCTCTATCCAAGACTACAAAGTGCAGATTTGTTCCACTACTCTCCTCTACCAGATTTGCTTTTTGTTCGTACCATTTGCTATTTATGCATCTGCTCATACTCATAGTTACCTTTTCCTTTCAACTGTAATTCCCTTGTTGTTTACTACTGAGAGATTCCAATCCAACCAAATGTTTTTGGTGAACTAGTACTATTTGATCTACTGTCCCTTTCTGGGCAGCCCTTTACCTGGAGTAAATGGGGACAGCTTTGCTGTTCCTGGTGAGACTATGTTACTTTGTGTTGCCCTGATCACATTTTCAAGCTTTTTCCTCACTCCCCACACTCTACTTGGCCTTACACTGGTGTAGGAAGGAAAGGGATTTCTGGCCATGGAAAACTATTTTTGTAGTTCTCTTTTTAGAGACAGTTCTTCTCATATATATATTTTTTTTCCAGCAACTCTTGGTACTTAAAAGGAATATTTTTTAGGCTCCCAATGTTGGCAGACTTTACTAATAAGAAGTGATCTAAGTTCTTCATAGAATGGACTGCACTTCCCTCTTTATTTTGCCTATGTAAGGCTAACTTGCATGCCCAGGAATATTATTATTTAACTTTAGAAACTATAGTTAGCTAACAAAATGCTAATTGTAGTATTTGTACCTGTTGGGTATGTTGAGAGCTTTTACTTGCTGTCAAAAATTTCTCAGAAATTATGTACATCTGTGACAACCAAAAATGGGTAGGAAGTTGTGTGCTACAACAAGGTCCAGGAAAGCCTTGTAAATTTACCCAGTTACTTAATATCCAATCTTTTTCTGCACTCCTTTGGTATGTGCATATTATTCCCATTTTTGGGGTAGCTGGAAGTAGAAGTGAAGATGCTGACTTTGCTGGAAAGCCAAGGAAAGAAAAATTGCTACTATTGCCACAGTATTGTCATCAGTGATGGTGCAAAACACCCACGTGGCATAACACAGCCCTACTGAAGGATGCAACCAACTGGGGTGGCTTTGGGAAATCAGCAAGTTTAAATGTGAAATGTGTACTGTGCTAAGCAAATAAGGGCATTTGATTCAAAAATGCAGAATGGCAACAATAAAATGGTTAAAATGGATCTGGACCTGAGTAACCAATCCTGTTGCAAAAAAAAAAAAAAAAAAAAGGCAACCTTTACTTTAGTGTCTGACTGATGAGACTACTACTTTCTTCCACTTGGAAGTGACAAAGTCTCATCTGGAAGGCTTTTTCCCACTGGGCTCTTAGAAATAGACACAATTTGGATAACAGCAAAAATTTAAGAGCCAGTTTAGGGAATGCTATATAAAAATACACATTTTTATAACCAGATATAATTGCAACAAGAGGGTAATATACTGCTTCAGCAATCAGACAAGCAAAAGTAAGTAAGTGTAGGCAGTATTGATGATTTAGAGGAATCTGTTTAGGTCCAGCCCTCAACCAGTTCTTGTATTAAATGTCTATAATGAACAAACTAACTTCATATTTAGTCTAAGTCCAGCAAGTCACAAAAATTTTTCAGGGGTAAGTCTGACCTATTGCAACAGCCATAATCTATGGGTTATTTTCATTTGTATGTAATATTTTTCTTTTCACTTTGAAGTTATCCAGTTCCTGCTAAACTGACAAAGCAACTGAAAAAAAATGGCACAAAATAATAACTAATCAGAAATAAATACAAGGATAACTAAGTTGTTTTCTGTGTCTTCCTCTTGCTGTGTATGGGTTTAGCACAGGGACGTGGAACATCACATCTCATTCTCAGCTGTGGTCCTTGCAGAACAAGGACACTGCAGTGAGTCATGGCAGCAATGGAGCAGCACCAGCAGCAGCAACACTGAGCTGAGTTTCTTCTGCTTTGTATGTTTATTTGTACTGAGTTGCCTATCACCTGTGGGGTTTTCTCCTTCATTTTGATAAGGTGGGGAACATTTAGTAGTTGTTGAAATGTCCTTGCTTTTTGTAAGTGTGCCTCTGCCGTTTACAAATTCCATGTATCTTTATCTATTAATTTCCATCTGATAGCTGTGTTTTGTTTGTGAAAGTAGAAAGTGAATGGTAGTCCTAAAAAGGTACGTACTTGAAGAGGTTTAAAGAGCTGCCAGCAGGTTCTGAGTGCAATGCTCACTGTATGAGGGCTGAGCACTCTAGAAGCACAAATCCCTGACTCCTTCTATTGTGACACTGTAGGCAATTTTTTGGGATTATATATTTGGGTAAATAGAGATAAATACTTATCACTGGAATGTGATGATGCCTTTCTTCCAATTGACAGTGGTGAGTGTAGTACATACCTTCTTCATGTTAATTAACCCTGAAATATGTTAATATATTTCTCGAAAGTAAACTTCCCATTAGTTATACTTAGTTTTATATTTCTTCCCCCTTGTCCCACAAGTGATCTTGAGGGTATAATGCTTAGGAGCATATTCAGTGTATTCAGAAATACATGCAGCTAAAAGTAAGGAATACAATCTTGTAGTTTTTTCAAAGTAATTTTTCTCTTCAGTTGTACAGCTGAGTGGGTCAGAATGTGTCACCCACCAGTTTTATTACCCATTCTCTTTCATTTATGGTCTAATGTATGGAGAGGTTTAGGACATGCAAATGAACCTATCCAGAAAGGGGAAGGAAGGTCTGTAGGAGGGTGCACAGAGATTCTAAAAGATTTCCATTTCCAACCTCAGATTTCTGTGAGCTCCCAGTTTAGCTCAGTGGTGCTTGAAAACAACACTGCTCATGGTGAAAGTCCTCTAGTTTGCCTCCAAAGTGTTCTGGCACTGGTCTCCCATGGGTGTTAGAACTGCCTCTACCTTCCTCTGATCCTCCAGAGGTGGAGTGTGCTCTCCAAAACTCCTGCATCTGACCCAGCATTCCCAGTGCCTGTGACCTGTCAGTGTTTTTTACATGATTTCTGAGAAATTTTCTCTGATTAAAATCTATACCTCAGCTTGTCACAGGTACTTTTACAATCTGGGTGCATTTTGTTTTCCTGTGGCCATGCTTTTCTTGAGCAGAGTAGTGCCTGAGTGCAGTTTCTGAGTTATGGTTGTGTTAGCCATTGTATTTTGTGGAAGTGCTGCCTCTGGATTCATGCTGGCCAGGGAACCCATTAACCCTTAGCCAAGTCATAAAAGGGTCCCAAAGAACATATTAAAATTGGAGAAAGATGGAGAAGGTCTTAGTAGAAAAATTTATTTTCTGGTAAGTTTGGAGAAAAACAAAAAAAAAGTTTCTCTTTTGTATTTTTTTTTAATTTTTGAAAGGTATTCACAGCATGGGAGAGTGCCTGAACGCCATCTGGAAGTATCTTGCTGAGCAATTTGGGACTGCATTAAAGCAAGGATTAGTGGGATTTTGTAGCCCTGTGGTGATTACTAATATTCTTCAGTAAGTCTGTAGCATTTTCTCCACTCAAAGTAATTACACTGATGCAAGAAAAAAGGAATAGGAAATCCCACTTCTAAAATGAACACACTACATAGACAAATCATTGTGTGGCTCTGAGAGGACAGAGGTGGTTTGACTAACCAAGCCTGTCAGGTTAATCTGCTCTAAAGCAGCAGGTTTCAAGCTGAAGGAAGCTCTACTGTTGATGCTGGCTAATGGTGACGTTAATACAACCCAAATTTAGGGCAGAAAATGATGCACAAGTTGATGTCCTGAATGGTATTTATTTGGTTGTAATTTCTATTGCAGGCATGTTATTCACCCTCCCGTGTTCCAGTATAAGAGTACACACTGAACACATGTTTAAGAAGCACTGGGTATCAGCTTTAAGTCCTATAGTGTGAAAGTGCAATAGTTTGAAAGAAGGTGGAATTAGCCTTTTTGGATTGTCTGTGCTGATTCTCATGACTGGGCTGGTTTTGAGTTTGGTATCACTATCCTGTGCTGCACTTATAGCTATAGAGACCTGAATGTTTACAGGATGGAAAAGACAGATACAATACTAAGAATAGTCTTAGGACAGATTCTGTGAGTGGTGCTCACTGGGCAGGAATTCCCAAAGAATGTTGTGAATTATGTGCATCTGCCTAAAGCTGTCTGAACAACCTCACCCTGCCAGGAATATTTTAAACTCTGGGTTTGCTGCGTTTTTCTGGAAAGACTGCATTTCTTTAAGCAGACAAAGATGACCTTTCCCAGCTTAAGGTAATGGGGCATCAGAAGTACTTATGAAATTTAATAGAAGGTATTTTAGGGGACTAACAATATATGAATAAAGGCATCTTGCCTGTAAATGGTTATTTCTTTTACCTAGGGAAATGTGAAATGATATAATTCAGTCTATCATTTCAGGAAAAGGATATTGTCAGGATTAAAATTAGAAATCAAAATGAAAAACTGATGAAAGGTTATAAAGCTTCCTACAGAAAAATATTTAATTCCTGAAATGCCCTTGGACAAAGTACCCTGTAGTTTTAAATTTAAGTACATTTACTGCAGTGGGAACAGAGAAAGTGTGCCTATGTCTGTTTTTCTTTGAACTTCCTCAGCTGTACTGAAAACACAATATATGTCTCTGGTAGAGTGACTCTTCCATTTCATACTTATGGGTAAATCAGTACCCAAAACCAATGGCAAAAACTAGTGATCTTGTAGATGAAGAAAACGCCCTGTAATTTGCTATGGGCATCACAAGTCTTGGGATTTTAATCTTTATTCAAAAAATATATGTATTTAAATCGAGGATCTCCATAAAAAATGTTCAGACCACATGTAGACAAACACTGACTAGACAATTTACCACATCCTATGCAATTCACAACTCTAAAAAGACATTTAATCTCTTTTTTTTTTTTTTTTACTTTTTTTAAAATGTATTTTTCCAAGACTGCTTTGCTTTTAGTTTTAGCAGTAAAACATTTGTTTGGATATGAGTCTAGACATACTGTGAAGGGAACAGGTACACTCCACATGTCCTGCCAGAAAACCTATCGATTCCCCAGTTAGTGTGACTGCTGGAAAGAGCAGGCTAAACAGAACAACTCAGTGAGTGAATGGATTAGCTGTGCAGGGGAATCTGACTCCCTGGATGGGAACAGGCTATTCAAACAAGATTAAGAACCAGGAAAAAACTGCAGAAGGAAGCTTTTGGCTGTCTCTGGAGACATTCTGCCTGAAGGCTGATGTTTTCAGTTTGACTGCTGCACAGGTACCAGCAGAGAGACACGAGCATTGTACTTTGCCTTGGAGCCCTCCTATGATTTGTCAAATGACAGCTTGATGTAAAAAAATAAACAGTTGCTTGCAGCAGAGTTTGGAACTCAGGTTTTCCTATTTCCCAGAGAGTACCCTGAGTGGTTTGGCTAGAAAGTAACATTCCTGGCCCAGTAAACATCAAATTCCTTTACAAAGGTGGAACAGCTCCAGTAGAAAGAACTAAACCCACCACATTTTCTTCAACCACACATGATCTGTAGATCTGCTATGAGACCACTCTTCCAGGCAGTGGAGGAGGAGGGCTTAAAGTCCTTTTGCTGAACACAGCCTAGGACCCAGGGTTCTCATATTCTCTGTTAGTGTGTTAGTCATGGACTTGTTGGTTAAAGAAAAAAAAAAACAAACAACCAACACTAAAAAGGCTTCCCTGTCATGTTTTAAAGGAAGCCTATAAGGTTAAGCTTTCAAGTTTCAGGATTGGGAAGGATTTAAAGGATCATTTCACACACTCTCTGGTGGCCTTGTGTTGATGTTCTGCTCCTGTTTGGGTCCCAGACCTCCTGCAGATTTATATACGAATATTTCCCTACTGAATGGCAAGAGAATCTAATGAAAAAGGGCTTGAAAAATTCTGATGTGCTCAGTGTTTCTCTTGTTCTTTCCTGGCAAGGTCTGTTTTCAGGCCTCCAAGTTCTCTGTGCAAAGTTTATGGGAAAGAGGTATTGACTACAGAAGAGAATGATCCCATTCAGGACCAAATAAGGGAACTAGATGTGTACAAATCCATGGAGACTGCTGAGGGAGCTAACTATCGTCTTTGAAAGGTCACAGCAATTGAAGGAGGTTCAAAAAGTCAAGTATCACACTTATCTTCAAAAGAAACCAAATAAAATGGCAAAAAAGAAAACCCAGGGAACTACCAGCCTCACCTCAGTCTCTGGGAGGCTGTGGAGCAAACGATCCCAGAAGTCGTGTCCTGGCACATGAAAAACAAGATAGTGAGAGGGAACAGCCAGCACAGATACATCAAGGGAAAAATGTGGCTGGTTGGCCTAATTGTGTTCATTTTTGAGGGGGAAAAGCAGTGGATGGCATTTCCATTGCCTTTAACAGCACAGTCTCTCTCCAAAGTATCATTGTATCCAGCCAGTGAGATAAGGACTATGTGTGAATTTCAGGTGGGTGAGACCCAACTGGACTGCCGGGCTCAAAGGTTGTGAATAGTGGTTTGGAATCCAGCTGGCTGTTGGGTGCTGGTGATTTTCCTGAGGGGTTATACCTGAGGCTGACACTGATGCTCTGAAGTGGCTACCTGAAGAGAGAGGCTAGACAAGATTAAGAGAATAAAAGCAGGTGTTTATTTGAAGGGCCTTCAAAGGTGCACCTTGGGCAGTCAAAAGTCCCTGAGGGGCTCCACCCAAGATGGACCCTGGATCACTGGTTTTTCACACTTTTATAAGTTTGGTCCATTTGCATATCAGAGTTAATTCTCCAATTATAATTTCAAGTAATGATGTGATTACTCCAAGTTTGCTCCCCTTGTCCAGAGGCCCAATTTACGTATTTCAGGGTCTGGGACAACAAGGTGTCCTTGAGTTCAGGCCCAGAGAGGGTTTGTTGTGTCTAACCAAAATGTGAGAACAGCAGTTAACAGGCTATATGAAATTTCAGAGTTACATACTAGGCCATACAGGATCTCAGAAATATAAAAGCTAAAGCCTAAGGCATCAACGCTGCTTAGCATTCCTCATCAGTGACCTGGGCAATGAACTTTCTAGATCAGAAAGTTCACAATCTATACCAGAGATTTGAAGACTGCAGATCAAAGCCACCCTATAGCAGGACCTTGACAATCTGGAGGTGTGACTGGCTGACCTCCACGAGTCCCTCCCATCCTAAAGTAGTCTGTGATTCTTTTCCACACCGGGAAACAGATTTCCAAAAGTGTGGTGCTGTCAAATGAGAGCAAGAACTGCCTCACATAACTGAGATGAGATTTGTTTGCTTCTGAAGGGCTGCATTTGGCTAAGTGGAAATCTAATACTATACTGGAGGGATCAGGAAGGTAGCTAACAGAAAAAAGTTACAATATAAAATGCAGTATTTCTGCGTGTGTTCTTTTAACTTATTTGATAAAGGAAAAACACCTCAAAATCTATGAATATAGCCAGGATACAAAAAGAAACCTAGGTCCCCATTTCCACAGACGTTGTTGGAAGGAACTACTTAAGAGAAAAATCAATCTTGCAACATTTATGGACAGAGTTGACATAAAAAGTGCCTTAAATCAACCAGTGAGGGTTTTTTTTTCCTAGTATTTCATTTATTGAAACCCTAGTCATATTAAATTATTTCCAGAAGATGTAATTCAAGAATGATCTGACCAATTTTGAAATATGTTTTATTTTAAATGCTATGACTAGATCATACTTAGATGCTCATAAATTATGTTACTTTGAAAGGGGCACATAAAGAAGCAAAAGGTACTTAATAAAAATTTATGGTGTCTTGCAAATGAGAAGTTGGATACTTAATGTCAGGATGTAGAATGCAAAAAGTACAATGTAGAAAGTATTGACTATTCATTGAAATTAATGCTCATGGCCAAGTGGGTATTATTAAACTTCAGAAAACAATCTTTATAGTTTTTGAAACAGTCTCATCCTGAAAGATCATAACATCTTGGTGATTAAATGAAAATGAGATAGTAGCTATATAATGACAAGTACTATTGAATTAACTTCTAAAAGAAATTCACTAAATGCTTAATACTAACACTGGGCTGAGAGAAGTGCAGCTGCAAAGAATTTCATTTAAATAGCAATGCTCAGACTTTAATTAGATTTTAATGGAAAATTTATGAAAGACAGCCATTAAGACTAGATGGGGAGATGATCACTATCATTCTTTTATTAGTATAACCAAGGGGCTTAATTTTCCTTAGCTCTTTAATTGTTCTTTCATCTTCTCCAGTTCTATGCTCTGCTTCCCAAGAACATGTGTTTATCTAAATATATTTAAATGTAAGCTGGATATAGGCTTTTAAAACCTACAATTTTGTTTTCAAATTAAAACACTCCTCATTTTTACATGAAAGGAACAAACCTATTTCCCGGTGGCCATGGTCAAATGTTATTACCCCACTAGAAGTATGCATGCCAATTCTACCAGCAGGGTTATTTGTATTTTGAAGTCATGTCTGTTGTCTAGGAGGTGGGGAATTGGCCACTGGCAACCAGTCAGAACCATTTAAGGGAAGTATTTGCTCATCAGTTTTGAACTTGGAAATTGTGGGTTTTGAACATCTCATTCATTAATTTTGTTACTGATGACTCAAGACTCACCAAAACTTTTTATTCCCACATTTACTGAACAGTGCATTGTACCCCTTTTTTAATGACTGTATCAGATTTCAGGGAGATGTCTGCATGAAGTGTTCTAGACGTTATTTTTCCATGCTTAAAAAAAGGTAAAAAACTAAAAAAGGCATTTTTGTTCACTGATGTTAAAAAAAAAAAAAAAAAAAAGGACTGCAAAATGTCAGGCATAGCTGGAATTGCTGTGAAGTGGATGTGTTTGCCTGAAATGGGGAATGTGGAAAGGACTTTCTGTTAATGTAATTAAGCAGCTTTAAAAAGCACAGCTGGGACATTTTACAGCACATAAGTAGCTGAAGCATAGGTTTTCCTCTCTCCATGTATACTAGCTGACACAGCAGGTGCTCCCCACTTCACATGCTTTGGAAATGCAGAAATCCTCCTTGCTGAAAGGGTTGGAGTTCTCTCATGCTCCTCCAGAGCTGGCCATAGTCCTTGCTTCCTTAAAATAAACCCAGCTAGGTAGGGTTGATAAGTGCTT
Source organism: Rhipidura dahli (assembly GCA_013399225.1). Classification (NCBI taxonomy): domain Eukaryota; kingdom Metazoa; phylum Chordata; class Aves; order Passeriformes; family Rhipiduridae; genus Rhipidura; species Rhipidura dahli. Next base: position 349,845 of record VXAC01000011.1, read on the forward strand.
TGAGACTAGCTTGCATGCTTATGAGAGGGAGAACTGTACTCTTTTTTGTCAGTATACTGCATAAATTAAGGAGTTTGTTATGCTTTGCTTTCTTCTTGTACCTTTGAATTTCTTCTGACACTTTTCCCTTCAACAGTCTGCCTTTTCTAGAAGACTAACCACACTCATGAAGCAAAATGCTTGTTTTGCAGCATATAGTAGATTTCTGATAAAGAAAAGTGTTCAAAGAGCAAATAATGCCCCGAATCAGAAAACAATTTGTGAGTTTCAGTAGCGTAGACAAGGAAACTTATAAGAAAAAGGTTTTAGAAAAATATTTTTCTTTTAGGAAAAATATCTGTTGAAAAGTCCTCTGAAATTACTGTTTATGCAGTTCTACACTTAGGTACATTTTATCTGTAAAGTGGCAGGCAAAACTGTGCCAATGAATAAGGAGAATGACTGCTATAATATACGTTTCCCTGGTAACTAAATTGTAATTATTCCTAGAAATGAATTTATAAGCCTTAGATAAGCAATATTCAGAGTATTTGCTACATTTCTACCATCCCCTAAATAAAGATAATGCAGTAAAACTGGATTTAGCCGGATGTTGCTCACATCCCTTAGGTATGATAAAAAATGAGTGCAGTTGCATCTGTTTGTAAAAATCCTTGCTCTGAATGCAGCTATCTGGAAGTAGTGTCAGCTCATATCCTAAAAGAAAGCAGGAGAGTCGAGTGTGTGATGTGGGGCAGACAGCTGAACATGGACTTGTGGAAATGACTCACAACTCACAGAACTGAGACCCTTTAACTGTAGTTATAACATCTGCCATTTGAACTTTTGCGTGAAATTTACACTCCAGCTACCAATAAATCAGTCTGCATTTCCATCTTCTTCCAAATAACCTTCAATGAGGTCATCCAAAAAGAGATAAACAACAATGTTTCATGGAAGTATGTGTCTCTGTTGTTGCAGTGGGAATTACAAAATGAGGCATTTCTGAAAGATAACTTGAGCGTGGTATTTCTTTTTTATTTTCCAATAAATGATGACTTGGAAGAAGGATTCTCAGCAGAGGCCAAAAATGAAGAGCAAATTATATTTTTTCTTTGTGTAATGTACATGCTGGTTATGTGTTTGGGGAGGACTTGGGAGTTTTTAAACGATCATTTGCAATATCATACTGTAAAGTTTGAGAGACCATTAAGCAAATTGGAAATCTTATACATGGAGGAAATATTATGTTCAAGGCTTCAGTGCTTGCTCTGATTAGAGTGCTCTTTGTGGGAGATTTGCTAATATTTCTGCATCCTGGACACCTGCCAAGCTTAAGGCTTTAATGCTCTGAGACTGAGTCATGAAAGTGGGGACTGACTGCTCAGAGCTTGTTGACTTGCCAGGAGCTGGGTGTGGGAAGTAGCATGCAAGTAAGAAAGAAGAGGGGCATGAAAAATAATCTTGACACTCTGTGATAATCTTTTGTTTAGAAGAAACAAGCCCGTGGCTTCAGGTTTTTTTATCGATTTTCTGAACTTGCCAACAAAACTGAGATTTTAGAGCTGTGATCTCTTTTCTTGTTTCAGAAAGAAGGTCTATGTTTTTGGTGAAAAAAGAAAGGGCTAGAAAAGCAAGGATTAATACGTGACTGAATAAAGATAACTAAATACAGCATTTGTCCATGATAATTATCAAGTGAAATTAATAATTTTGACATTGAAAATAATTTCTTTTAACTTCCTTCATTTGCTTAACCACAGGAAATCTCTAGTAGATCTCTGCAAAAACTGATTTAAACTTGCTGAAAATAGACTAGATTTTCTGGATCATTTTATATGGATCTGAACAGAATAGCTCCTGAGCCTCTTTGAAGCATATGCTCACAATCCTTAGACTAACAGAAATTGCACAGATAAAAAGAAATAACAGCATTTCTGAGCTTCTTTAACCAAATTAGATCAGTGTAATTAAGTATTCAACCTTCCTTAGAATATAGGATGGGGCTAATGTGCAAAGCTCAAACACTTTTGGAGCGACAAATGGTAACTTGTGAGTTTGGAAAAAGCTGCTGAAAATTGATATGGATGCAGGGTTACACACAAAGGATCCTGAAGTCATTCAAGACAAGACAAATGTCTGGAATACACCCATCTTTTGTACATTAGCATTCACAAAGCCTGACTAGTGCAGGCTTCACAAATGCTGGGTTTCAGCTGGGAAATGAGGACCGAAACCTGGGGAGCTACTTCATCAGCCTTGCATTGTAGAACTTAACACATCTGTGCTTCAAGTGGACTGAGGACAAAGCAGAGGTTATTCTAAATTGTCCTCAGTGCTGGGCTTGCCTTTGCCCTGGTGTCCACTGCCTGTGTTTATTCTTCAGCCATTTTGTCTTGCTCAGGTGCCACAGTGGAGAGCACAATCTAATGATCCCTTGGTGAAAACTCCCTGACCTTTATGTCCCACACATGCTTGTGTCTGATGTACCCCAGCCACGTGGGGTTCTGACATAGATCTGGGAAGCTTGAACAGATTCAGCTATCTATCAGGGTTGCATGCAAGCTGACCTGTGTATGAATTTTTTCTGTTTAGTAACACGTTACAGTTCAGAGATGGATGTATGTAACTGTGTAGGATGGGTTCGATTTATAGATTTTGATTCTCCTGCAAAAAGTGAGAAGGTAGTGACCCCAGGAAAAGAGATTATGTGTGCAAATGGACATAAAAGGCTCCCTGGGAACTCTTGTGGAGCAAATAAGATATTTTGGGAAGAAATGGGACCATTAACATTATATATTTTTACATCCTTCAGCAGACTGTAGATCTAGTCCACTACCACATCTACTCCATAAATAAATTTTGGTCTGTAAATAAATACCTGGTATATAAAGGCATGACAATTAATAGCAATAAGGAAAATAGCTTTTCCCTTCAGTGGAGAGTGGGAAAATATATTTGTACATCCAGGAAGAGCCAAGGAATGAGCTCAAGAACTTGATCCTAGATCATCAGTTAGCTGTTAATTTGCCCTCTGACAGCCCCAACCACCTCTCTCCTAGACAGCACCTAAACATGGTTGATGTCATATTCCACCAGAAACGCTGATCCCAGCCACTGATATGAGTGAAATTGCAACAAAGTTAACTTCCTTTATCCTATTCAGTCTTCCTCTTTTACCACCAAACCTTGTCACCATCAAGCATGTTCTCTTGCTGGAGCTGGGGCATGCAGAACACTGACCACAGCCCTCTCATTTCAGACACTTTAGATGGAGAAAAGAGAAAAAAGTATAATTGTCCCTTCAGAAGTCCCAGTCCCAGCAGAGCCATGAGTTCAGTGCTGTAACACAACATGCTTGTTAGGCCATACAACAAGCCCTCACCAGCCACAGCAGTGTCTCCCTACCAGCCTTTGCCTCTGCCAGCCACCTTCTGGGAATGTTTTTGTGCTTCTTTAGTTCCAGATGACAAATGGTGCAGCACAGATGGAATACTGGGCTAGCTCTTGGACTTGCTGTGGTGATTCCCTCTCTGGTCACTGAGGGTACAGAAGTGGCTTTGCCACTGATGAAACTCTGGGGTCCTGACACCAGACACTGCTCTTCTTGTCATTGCATTATTCACAGACCACTTGCATGGGAAGTAAACCCCTGGGGAGTTTTTAACAGAAGATAAGGCAGGATAGATTGGCGCTCTTCTCTGCTGATTTGAAGTCTCCAGAGACTGTCTCTGCTGGCTGCCTGCCTTTCCAGGTGTTTTGCACTTGAAGGAGAAAAAAGACTCCAAAGAAACCCCTCAAAATCCAACAGTTATCATAATCCTTTTAATACTCCAGAATTTGAGTGTTATGTCCTCTCCCTGCCTGCCTGCCTACCTGCCAGCCACTATAAAACCCCCCAAGTGTTTGTAATCCAGACATTATTTCCTGCTGGGCTAGGAGTTTCAAGACAACCTGACATGAAGCTCAATAGCAATAAAGAAAGTTATGGAAGGTTTGGGGTATTTCAGAGGAGAGGAAGGGCAGTGATGTTCACAGATGTTATTGATTTAATTTTATTTATGAATTATGGAGAATCAAATAATAATAGAGCAGAAACAACTTGCTATTTGAAGAGAAAATTGTATTTACCTAATCATCTGTTTCTATATTGCTCTAAGAGATTTACAGTGAATCTGGAGGAATCTGTTCTTCTGTAAAACAATGCAAGAATTCAGTCTTTTCCATCAGAGACAGAAGAAATGGGGACATACTGTTTCTGTCTCTTCCGGTGTTAATCTGCCAGCCTTTACCCCAAGGTAAAGTCTCAATTTTCTCATTGCCCCTGTCTGAGTCACATGTGATTGCAGCTGCTCAGCATATATATGCATGAATTCACTCAATTTCAGTAGGGAATTTTTAGTCTGAACCCTGCATATTATATATTAATAAAAAAACCAAAAAAACCCCCAACAAATCAAAACAAAAAAAGCCCCCAAAACTACATAAAGAGATAAAGAAGGGGAAAGAAAGAGAGAAGACCTAAAATGTCCCCTGAAAGCCATTTTAAGATGAAAGTCTATTTGAAGGTTCTATAGACAATAAGGAGGATGTTTATTTCCACTGCAACTTTTACATTTTAATCTAAATAAACATTGCCCTAAAGCAGGAAAGGAAATGATCCTTCCTTTTGATGGTCTCTGAGGTAAATCTTTCAATATGTTTCCCAACTCTATTTCTTCTGCTGTTGTGGGTTTTTGTATATATATTTCCAAGGCAAATATTTCTACTTTTCAGGTTAAGGCTTTTGATCTGTTTATTGAGTGACAGTGTCCCAGGCTGGAGAGCATCCATCAGCACTGGGACGAGGGCATTTAAAAGGATTTTTTTTTTCCACTGTAGAAAATGTGGACTCAAATGCTGCATTTTGCAGTTAATTTTTTGAATGAGATAAAACCTTTACTTTTAGGAATATGAAGAGCAGAAAAGATGTAATATATGCATGTAAATGTGTGTGCACATGTAGATAAACAGGCACATTGTGTGTCCATCTATACTAATGTAAAGACCTATTCCTCCTTTCATATGATCAGAGGAATTCCCACTTGGATTTTATTTTATATAACAGGGGCACTGTTACAGCAGCCTAAAATAAACATTGAAGCCTTCACTGAAGTGTTTAAGCATCTGAGAAGCCGATTGAATGCAGGGGACTTCTTCACACACTTAGAGTCCGGCATGTGTGTAAATACTTCACTGTAGCAGGGTCACAAGACCTCAATTCAGCCCTTATAAAAATCAGTAGAAAATTTCCTTCTGATGTTAAAAGCAGCTGGATGTGTTTGCAGAGTGTACTTTTTGTGCTAATGTGGAGTGAGCCAGCCATATTGCAGAAACATTTGGTACACGTTAAACATCTTTGGGTTAGGGAGCAGTAGCAACCTTACACCAGCAACATTTTTTCCAGATTGATTAAAAGATGTGAGTGAAAAGGCATTCCCAGACTGCCAGAAGGCAGCAAGAGCCTTCCAGAAAAGGCAGCATGGAACGAGCTGTGGCTGGGGAGCCGTCGGTGGTGGCAGAAGGGGCAGTGGGAGCCCACAAGGATGACTGAAGGTGATAAGCTCGTTCCTTGGACGTGTCGGGGAGGCAGCTGTGTTGTCACACCCCATGTACACCTGGGAGTGTGGGGGTAAGTCCTGCTACAAGGAGCTGACCCCAGCTGGGGAGGAAGGGCAACATCCATCCATCTCAGAGACTGGAACTTGGCACCCAGGCAGGTCCAAATTTCTGTAGAAGAAACCACATGCTGCGAGTTGTGTAGCATAACAGCAAATGTAAACCTATTGCTGCTTTCACACCGAGCCTGCTGAAAAGGCTGTGTCTACAATTGTGTTAAATTATCTCAAGCAGACTATTCTGGTCTAAATTTTCCTTGCTTCAGAGTTGAAGGGCACTGGCTGAGAAGATGCAAGGAGGAGAATGCAGAGAGGCACTCCTGGGAGATACTCTGCATGTGTCTTTCTGATAAGTGCTCAGGGAGCTGAATGGGACCTAGAAAACTGAAGTGTTACAATGCCAGCTCACACTCAATTGTTCCTGGAATGCTGCTTTTAGTTGTTTCTTTAGCAAGAAAATTTGCAGAAAACCTGGAGAGGGCAATGCAGTTGTAATGGATGTAGTTTGGTAAAAAATGACAAAAATCACAGGTAAATAACCCTATAGGGACACCAAATTACTTGTGGAATTTGAAGGAAGTGGCTTGCAAAGAGTCCCAGATGAGTAATCTAAGGAGATAAAAAGAGGTAATTAGGAATTGGAACTGCCTGAATATTTTCAGAATCTCAATATGGGGAAATGAAGAGATGAAAAATCATTCTATTTTGACCTGTTCTCTTGGCAAGGACAAATGTAACAGAAGGGAATATTTAAGCTGGAAAGTCTGTTCTGAGGAGATTTATCATAAGACATTTAATAGAAATAAATGGCAAACCTTTCACTCTATTGCATTCCAAGTAAGAGTCAGCAAAATTGAAAACTGGAATGTAGGGGTAGACAAAGAACAAGAAACAAACCAAAATAATTTAGAGAGACTGCTTGATATATGTATTTGATTAAGAAATCAATTAGGTTTCTGTGCATTCATTTATGTAAATTCTAGATATCTTTCCATTTATATATGCTGGCTAGTAGAGTCAGGCTTTTTAAAAATTGTCTCCCCAGGTTGAAATTCAGCCTTAGTTAATGCTTGGCTGTCAGATGTGTACAGCACTCCTTTGGGCTGAGTATTTCCATCTTCTTATCCTGTATGACCACAGTTCCTGTTAAGAGAACATCTGCCTACTCTTCCTCTGATAAATAAAGCATGCTTTTCTACTGTCCTTTCATACATGAAAATGGTCTTTGTCTTTCATCCTGCCTTTTCTGTAATCTCTGCCTTCCTGTATTTCAGCTGTTTCTCAGTGCTTTATGGCAGCCTAGCTCTGAGTGACATAAAACTGAGAGTTAGTTTCCTCAGCAATCTTCCTAAACATTTTGCTTCAAAAGATACAGTAACATATAATTTGATTCCTTTTTTGTTCAAGGCTCACATTTTTTGCCTGCATAAGGGTGGAACACGGGAAGGTCAAAAGAGAAATGGATATTGCTCCCTGGGCAATTTTTTAAACCAGAAAACCTAACCCAAAGGTAGCACTTGCCAAAATCACAGGAAGACTTGGCAACAATGGCATGTGCTTCCAGCCTTTGTGACACCCTCTCCCAGCCTCTTCCATGTATCGAGGGGACGGACCCACAGCATCCACAGTTAGCACCCGTCTTTCACACCCATTTACTGCTGCTTCTTACTTGTTCCTGTCTACAGCTCAGGAGTCACTTTCATTCTATTTCCCAATTATTTCAAGTTTCAGTTCACTTAGCTGGGAGAGTACGAGGTACCTGGTAGACTGACAGCCTCAGGTGGTGATATTGTGCAATGTTTGCTTAATTGCCTTGATATAACGATGTTGTTTATTTTGTTACTCAACTAGAAAGGATATGCTGTTTGAAGTTTAGATATTTGGTTGATAAGAGGAAAGATAAATTTAATAATATTGCCAACTAGAGAGGGTAATCTAAAACTGCATTGACTAAAGGACAGCTATGTTACATAATAATGCTGACTGGGAGGAGGAGTCAACTCTTTATAGGTATGTTGAGGTGAGGAGGGCTGGTTTCACTCTGAGAGAAGCTGAGCTGGTTTTGCCATCCTTTCTCTCCTGGGTGCAAATGTTACAGGTTCATATAAATGTCTGAGCCCTGGCTCCAGCCAGGATAGGGTTAATTTTGCAGTAGCCAGGAGGGGACATGGCCAGGACCTGGAGGTTATTCTGCACCAACTTGTTTCATTTTCTGGGGATGGGGTCCCTTCTGGTTGAGTCAGTGTGGCATGAAGAGTGTGGTCAGGTAGTGCCATTCCCTCTGTTAGCTGACCTTATTGCTGTTACTGTTTGTTTTTCTTATTCCATTGCTCTTTCCAGTAAATTGTTCTTATCTCTATCTTTGATCTTTACCCTTTGTGCCTCCAATTCTCTTCTCCATTCTGCCGAAGGAGGGCTGAAAGGGGGGAGTGAGCGAGTGAGGGATGTGTGGAGTGTTTCAGTGGGAACACTAAAATGGGGAATACCATTCCTGAATCACAACAGCCTTATTTAAATCTCTTTCTTGACTCTTATGCCAGCACACAAAACACTGCTACAGAGACAAATAAATGATCCTCCTTAAAATTATGTGACTCTTGGGACAGAATTTACTCACTTCAAGCAGAAGAAGCGAGTGCACATGGGATTTGCTCAAGATGAGGCACAGAGGCCATTGTGAAGGAGGGGCTGGAAACCTTGAGTTTTTAATCCCAGGCATCTGCCGGTGTTCGGCAAGGGAAGACTTCTTGCAGGATGTTGGAAGATTTCTTGCTGTAGGTTGGATGCATGCTTTACAATTCCCAAGTTCCAGACATATTTTCAGGTATTAGTATTTAAATGATTAACATTTAAGCTTTGTGAACACAAGCTGTTTCGGCAAGGAAAATTCTATATAGCTTCATGGTATCCAAGCGATGTTTATTCTTCTAGCATGAGGTGCTAGTAAATTGACTGTGGGCCTATCTAGCTTTTTTGATAATGACATTGTGGTTGGTAAGTCTGACTACCTTGATAAGAGCAACAAACCTGAGCTCAGAGTTTCTCCTGAAGTTTCTGAAATCCCTGAGTAGATTCATTTATGCTAAGGATGTTCAGTTCTTTCAGTGTGCCATTAAGTATGCTGTTGCTAACGTAAGGTCAGAATCCTCAGAGCTAAGCTGCAGCTTTTCAGCAAGCTTAGAACTCCTGTAGCATTGCTCTGCTGACAGGTGGAAGGTCAGTGTTCAAAGAAGAGACCTCCCAACCTGCTGCTCCTGTATCCCCACATCTGAGAGAAATTTCATAGCAGAAATTAAGAAAAAACATATTTCTATTTTGACCTATTCTATTGGAAATGACAGAAGTCAGAGAGGGAAGTTCTTTATGTTGCTTTGTACAGAGCCATCATCCTCTTGGTTAATGCCCTCCCAGCCTGCCCTCAGCACAGCAGTGTAGCTATATGCTGGCTGGTGAACCAGTGAAGGCAAAGAAACTCACCCTTGCCTGAGAGGAGAGACACCCACAGGAGCCACATGGTGCTTTGTTATGCTTCCTGTGCAATTGAGTAAACTGGGCCTTTTTGGTTTCCTTGCTGTGCAGCTGACTAGTTTTAGGATGGTGGATCATTTCTGTAGGCACTGAACAAGGAGAAGCAGTACCCAGGAATCAGCAAGATTCTTTCAGCTCCTGGGTGGGGAGGAAGGGGGAGACTAGCAAACAGGGAGGGGAGAAAGTCCATTTCCAGATAAGGCTGTTGAAAGGTTGAAAACAGGGAGAAGTGTGCTTTTCTGCTCAAAGTTTACTTGTTGATAGGGACTTGGTTCTTGGCTGCTTCTGCTTCTTGATGCATATGTTTAGAATTTGTAGAGCTTTATGTTCTGCTTCAGCAAATTATAATGTCAAGTGGAGAACATGGTAAACTACCAGGACACTTGCAGGGGATGACATCTGTTACCAGTATTTCTTATGGGCTTTAATTCAATTTTGTCGTCAGTAGTCCTCATGATTGCTTCAGTGCTGTCATCATGTGAGAACACACACACACACACACAAACACACACACACACACACACATACACAGAGAGAGTGTATTTGATTAGAGATATATCTATCTGTCTTTATACACTAATTTCCTGTGCATTAGTAGGATCATGGAACTGACATGCCTTCTAATAAACAACTAAAATGTAATCTCACTTCACAAGAAGAAACTTCATGCTGAAGACCCTCCTGATCTGCACTGTTGGAATTCCTTATCTCGTGCTTGAGAGATATCTTCCTTTACAAAAATGTTCTTCAGTTCTGTCAAAAAAGTTTGCCTTCTTCTGTTAGAATTAACCACACACACTCATGAAACAGCAATGAATACATATTTACACTTATTTCTTTTTCCTCTTGTTTTTGCTTCATGACACTTTAGTGCTTTGTTGGTTTATTGTTTTCCCTGGATTTTCAATGCCTTGTCTGTGCTGTTTTTTATCATAGCAACAAGAAGAAAGTATCTTTTATCATGGGGAGATGAGAATATGATTACTAAGCCACAAAAACTATATGTGACAGAGAGAGGTGTTGTACATGAAATTGTTTTATCCTAAACAAGAGTTTAGTAGCACTTTGATTTTTATAGATTGTTATTTTAGTTCTTTTTATTAGAGAAAAATAATATGCAAAATCACGTCAGTGGAAGGTTATGACATATCTTTGCCAGACTTATGTTTTCCTAGATGAAAGGTACCGAATTTTAAGGTGTATATCATTGTACTCCATGCTGCTTGTGCCTTCCTGAATCAACTATTTTGGACGACCATCAACAAGTACATACATTAAAAAAATCTTCTTTGGACACAAGAGATTTGACTGATTACTCTTCATTTTAACAAACATTGTGAAAGTATCACTTAGCTTTAACCAGGTTTTTTAGAATTATGTGTCATTTGTTAGGAAATTCATACAAGTTTCTTTTATAGAGGTTTCCTAAGGTTAATAACATGATCATTAGTTCTTGTTTTTCCTCTCTTCCTCTTTAAGGCTTCAAGGAACTGGAAGTATCCTTTGGCTGATAAACAGCATAAGATATTCATGCAGAACCAAGGTTAGAGTTTTAAAGTCTCATCCCAGAATGGCATTAGGAAAACATACAAGACTGGTGTTCCTGCTTCTCTACCTGTTTTTTATATCAAAATTAGGGTAACAGATGAGTTTTAATTATGCTGTGTTATAGTTTTGGATCATACTTTCAGCTATACTTTCAGGCATTATAATTCAATGATTTTCCATGAAACCAGTGCAGCTGTCTGTCCTGGGGTCCAGGGTCAGTCGCCCCCAGGCCCCAGGTGCCCTATGAGGCACCCTTAAGGAGCCTGCCTGTCCTCTGACTGGCCTTGCAGGTGGGTGTCTGCTTCCCTCCGTGGGTCCTGTGTTCTACCCACCAGCTCAGATGGCATCTCAGAGGACACTGCACACCTCTGGCCAGTCAACACACCAGTCCTGCCTCCCATGAGCTTACTTTATAACTTTTTGAGATTGGAGAGAAGGAATGAACAGATTAAAATACATGTCTTCTGGAATATCTTTGGGGACTGTTCTTGCAGTTATTTTTTTTTTATTTAAAGCCACCTGTCCCTCTAATTTATATCCACTTTGACCTGACAAGCATTTCCCATATTTTTCTTACTCTTTTAAAACGCATTTAGTGGGTAAGTGCTGGCAAAAAGCCTGACCTACTGTCACCAAGTACTGCCATCAAGTCTGATATATTAACTGTCTTGGTTAACCTGCAAGGTTAATAGCGAGATGCTCTTAGCTAAGTGTGTCATATCCTCATTAATCCATAATGCTGGAACACAGCAAAGGCTTGGGGATATTTCTCAGAAGAGTGCAGAGGACATAGTAAGGATTTTCTTGCCTTCAGTGAAGCAAAAAGAATTAATAAACTTTAAAACTACTATTCATCTTCTCTTCTACTAACACATTTGTGCATCACCTCCTCCTACTCTCTGTGAAGGTTTTAGTGTTGAAATTGTCAGTATAAGAGAAGAGCTTTTTGTGTCTTTTCTGAAGATCGGTAGAACCAGATAATGAAAATAAGGTATTAATAATTAAAAGATGAAATAGGAATAGATAGGAATTCCTTTCTTCCCCAGGAAATATGGAGAGTAGGAATAAACTATGAAAAATTATTTCATACCCTTTCCTATACTTTTGTAATACTAACATTAATTGTTACAACACTGGATATTTTTCTCTTTCCAAAAATACATTTACTGTTTCAGTTTACCTAGGTTTTTGGCATCACTGACATCCTGGAGCAATAAATTCCAAGATCAAATTGCATAACAAGATTTATATCTTCTACTTCCTGATACAGGTAAATTCCTTATTGCTCTAATTCTTATGACAAGGAATAGAAACATAACTTCTCTGAAACTTTACAAAGACATATGGTTCCATACTTTGTAAGTCTTCCAAGTTTAATAGTTTTGCTATTTCAGTCACCATTTTCTGTCATCTTTCTCCAAGTCTCCTCTAACTGAAGAATCTGCACTTGTATTGCAGGATCCATTAATGCTAAGTATTTGTTACACATTTCACAGTTATTTTTTTACTGGCTTTCTCTCCACTGTGGTTTTGCATTTACTAGTTGAGTGGTTTATAGATTACTATGCAACCTGGGCTTTGTATCTGAACTAATCAGGATGCTGGCAGAAGTGTAAAAACAGCATATTGAGTAATTGTTGGAAAGTTGTCACCAGCAGTTCCCATATGTTTTCTGAGTCTTCCAGCTGATTTAGTAAGATCCTTGAATGTGCTCAGATATCCATTTATCTGGTTACGTTTTGGAATTATAACTCTGAAATGTGTTGATTATGAAAGAGTTTATAGATGGTCCATGGGTAAAATTCTGCTTTTTATTTACAGTATTTGAAAGTTACTGGTCCTAATTTGTTTTAAGCACTTAAAATCATGTAGCCTGGCATGGAATTGTGGAATTGTGGCCATATTTGCTAATAAAATGAACATGCTTAATTACATTAATTCACCAGCTTAATTACAAACGATTTGTTCTCAACCATAAATCAATATTAGCAAGTCCCTGTATTCATCTGCATGCTTGCTGGAGGATTGCTACTCCTGCTGGGAAGCAGCCTAAGGTCGTGGAGGTGGAAGGGGCTGAAGGTGAGAGGGTGGTGCTTGCGTGCAACCACCAGAGAGATCCATCTCTGATTCCTCCAGCTGTGCAGCAGCTCAAACCTCCCACCCAACTTGGTGTCAGCTGCAAGCTGCTCTGCCCTCAATCCCCTTGTTCACATCACCGATAAAGAAAACACTTCCTAACACATAGGGCTACCCAACCACTTCTTCTTCCTTGCCTGTCCCTTCTGTAGAGTTCAGAGTAAACTTGCTGCACTCCAGTCATAGGAGTTATTCCACCAGACCTGGGATGGCAACTGTGTCTTAGTTTTGTTACTGCATAGTGGCTTCCCACTCCTGGGTGTTGCCCATGTTTTGTGCATTGGAGTAGATGCACTAAACTGGGCTGTTGATCTTGCCAACTTTTGAGGGGAAGCATCCCTAATTTCTACAAGAAAATTCTCAGGCACTTCCACAATTTCTAACACATCAATAACCCTTGAGTCCTTGCTGCTACTTGGATCTTCCTTCCCTACCTCCACTGAAACTGCAGACCAAAGGACCTTGCAAGCAAATTGTCCCTCAAACACTGGTGGGTTGTCCCCAGGCTTATGACTAGTGAGCCTGCTTTTATCTCCTTCTCCTTGCACATTTAGTTTAAAGCTCTTTTAATAACCCCTGCTGACTCCTGTGCAAAGATTATTTTCCCCCTTTGAGGCAGGAGTACACTGTCACCAGCAGCCCTGGTATCATGTGAACCAGCCCATGAAGAAAACCCCCAAATCTCTGCCAGTGACACCAGGCTCAGAGCCAGTTATTGATCTGCTGGGTCCTTCTGTTTCCTTCCTCACCATTCCCTGCATCTGGAAGAATGGAATATAATACTACTTCTGCTCCTGAGCAAGATTTCTGAGTAGTAAATTAAAAAGCTCACACAGCTGCCTGTGCATTCTGGTTTTCTTTAGGAAAGAGGAGTATACACTGAAGTGCCTGGTCAACAAACGCTAAATAAAACACAATCTACATTTGCATTACTTTTAATGATGATATCACACCAGCACCACTGATATCTGAGACAAGCAACTGTTCTGGAATCCATCAAAATCACTACGCAAGACAAAATGATTAAGAATTTTATGGTTTTCATTCAGTACCTGAATGAGCATTAACACTCTGAAAGGTCTGTTGAGCAGTGGACCTGCCTGCCCAGGGAAGTGGTGGAATCACCATGCCTGGAAGTGTTCAAGAAATGACTCAACATGGCACATAATGCTATGGTTTAGCTGTCATGGTGATGTTCAAAGGTCAGACTTGATGACCCTGAAGGTGCTTTCCAAACTTAATGATTCTATGATTTTATGATAAGCTAAATATATTTTTCATTTTTTTTTTTTACATAATTATTTGCAAAGTAACCTTCAAGATCTAGGAACCTTTAGGAAGATAATTTCTACTAATTATTTCTGTATAGTTTAGTTGTGAGAGGGAAAGACATTCTTCATACTTGCTATCAGTAAAAAGAGCCTATTCAGAAGGGCCTATGCAGTCTGTGAACATGAAGCCATAAATATTCAAGGAGATGTCTAGAGATCCTCTGAAGAACATATTCTGCTCCTCCATCTAACCACCCATCCATCTAATAGTCAGAGACGAACTATTTATAGTGAATATGTGTTAGGCTTAGCCCTTCCCCCTTCTTTGCAAATTATCCAGAAAAGGATGATGATTCTTAGGACAGGTGCATGTTTTCTACTTAGAATGAAGGTTAGGATGTGGCTGAGTGCATGGCTTCTTTCTTACTATTTTCTACTAGTCCCAGTTTCTAAGGAAAGAGTGAATTAAGCAAATAAGAATTTGGGTGCTTGCTGTGATGGCAATTCTTTGGAAGGTAAAAGCACAAAGAGCAGGGGAAAAGGGTTATTTGCAGAAAAAAAAAAAGGATCCTAGAAGATACAGGAATGGACTTACCTCACAAGCCAGAATGGAGTGGCTGAAGTTGATTTTTCCTTCGGATAAAAGATAAGTTGGGTTTTAAGAAAAAGAGAGCTTTGGAAATCCCAGGGAGCAGGGCCTGATCTTGTCACTGGGAGTTTAAGAGACAATGCTGGATGTAAGGGGAAAGGACTGACTTTGACACTGAACTGTCACCGTATTTTACTAGACTAGATGTCAAAAAAGATATCCTGTGGTGTATGCATGGAGAATACCTGTCTGATGAATATTCTAGGATGTCTGATGGCTTTGTAGGCAAACAATTCCTCCTCATGGCAGTAGCCAGATGCATTTATTTTTGCTTCCTTTGGTGCAGTCACAGTTGTCCTTGCAAACCATGGGAGCACTGCTGTGTTCCTACCTGTGATGGGGACCCCTGCATATCCTCATTTTCATTTGTCCATGGGCTCAGCAATTTCTTGATGCTTTTTCTCTGGAAACTAAACTGCTTTCCCCCCTCACACTGTGTGTGTCAGGATGTCTAGGATGTGTGAGTGTACATTCTGACAACACCCACACAGCTGCATGTTTGGATAGTAAACGGGAGACTCTTATTTAAATGTTATGAACTGTTCAGGAGTATGGCTTTCCTTTTGTTTGCTGAGCCATATTTAAGAACACTTTCCAAGATCTTGAGGAACAACTAAAATTGGCAACCCTTTCCACAGGTCTCTTTGCTTGTGGTGATGCCTTGAGAGGCCTCCTAGAAACAGAGACTAGACAGGAGTAAGGGAATAAAGGTAGGAATTTATATATAAGGCCTTCAAAGGTACCCTTGGAGAGCCAGAGGCTGCTGCCAAGATGGACCCCGAGATGGACAACAGGCCACGGGTTCTTCACACTTTATAGGTTTGGTTCATTTGCATATCAGGATTAATTCTCCAATTACAGCATCAGTTTAATGACATAATTTCCCCTCAGTTTGCCCCCCTTTAGAGGCTCTTTGGTTTATACTTTTTGGGCCCAGGGCAGTCTGGGTGTCCTTGAAGAGCAAGTCCAGAGAGGCTTTGTTGTGTCTACCCAGCACAAGAGAGCAGAAGTTAACAGGCTGCAAGAAACTTCAGAGTTACACACTTGGCAGTACAGGATTTGAAAAATATGCAAGTTAACACCTAAGGCATCAGTGGCACTCCTTGGCTGCCACAGCTTTGCAGGCTTGCCCAGGGGTGCCCAGGGAGCCCAGCAGCAGCAAGATAGAGGAGTGGACCAAGTGCAGAGCAGCTTTTAGTTTTCCATGCTCAGCACTATTCACAGGTTTAACAGCATGGCATTACAAATGGGATATAGAATGTTTCTTTTCTGTCTCTAAATGTAATTTTTTAAGTGTTTTAAAGCAACTTTTTACCTGGTTGCCACTTTGCAACAGGCAGGTGAAATGTCAGGGTACCAGAAGCCACTGTCCTGTAGTGAACTCTCTCTATTGCTTACTTGAGCCTAACAGTACATACTGCGTGACATCAGCAACCCAATGACTCAAACACCAAGATACCACAGGTGTGTTCCTGTATCCTGGAGATCAGAAAAATCCCACGCAGAAGACTTGGCTTGTTTTTCCTACCTTGTTATGGAAACTGCGTGCATAGGCTCTAATAGCATTAAACAACTGTAAATGAAGTCTTTCTGTTTCTTATCAGAAGATAAACTGCCTGTTTAAAAAAGGTGTTGCCAAGCCCAGGAGAGCCTCTTAGAAGGCTACAGGTTGCAGACTGTAGCTGTATAGGGGTAAATTTTGTAGTAAAATATTTAATGTTTCCACAGTGAACACCTGTAATCCTGTTCTGGAGGAGAGTCCAAGCAGTTTGAAGCGTCAGACACATCTGAAGATTGAACAAGATCAAGTAGTTTGATAAATAGCAAAAAATGTTTAAAAAAGGATACAAGCTGCCTAGGTGCAGGGTGACACTACAGCTCCTTCTCCTTCTGCAAAAATAAAACTGTAGATAAAGAGTTCTCATAGGCAGTTTAGAACTTTTGTTTCTAAAAACCAGCAGCAGGTAGTTTCACTTAAGGTATTTAACAAAGCACTGTTTTCCTTCAATTCTCATTTGCTTAAACAACTTCTTACACATCCCATTCCAATTAATTTGTAGGATAACGACTTTTACCTGCTTGCCTCTTTGATCTCACTGATAACTCTTCCATGTTATACTTGCTTCAGTTCCTCTTCATGGCATACAGATATGGAGGAGGAATTAGGGCACCTGCTGAAGCAGGCTGAAATGGTTCCACAAAACTTCAGAAGCAAAAACAAAGGGAAGAAAACTTGAAGGTTGAGTGTTGTGGACAATTGGCTCCCCCTCAAAAGGCATGGTGGTTTAATGAAGGAAAGACTTGCTTGGTTATCCAAAAGCCAGGCTAAGAACCTTATAAAAACAGGCTCACTCAAGAAGTTTCTGGAATTTTCCATTCCATATCGAAAAAAAAAAAGGGTTGGAAAACCCCCTAGCCTTTCATATGGCATTTCAGTATTCCTGCTTCTATTCTCAGCTGAAACAGAGAAGGGTAGAGCCACCAACAAATTAAAAATAATAACAGCATTACAGCAAGAGCATCCTGAATCTCACATAAATTATCTAAATTTCATGAAAAGTTTCAGAAAGGGGGCAGCAACTGAATTCTGCTGTTACCTGGGTCTGCTACATCTCGTGCTCAGTGGTGCCTTTGCGCTGTGAAAGACCGGAGCCTTCGGAAGCAGGAGGTGCTCTGTTTGTGTTTGTATTTCCATGGCAAAGCAACAAAGGAATTGTTGGGTCTCCTTTCCTCAAGAGATCTGCCAAATCACTCCTCTTTACAGAGCAAGCTGAAAGAAGGAATACAGTTGGCATTCTTGTGGAAAATTTAACCTTGTTGCAGCTTCATGCAAGTTGTAGATATCATTCAAATGTTTTGTGAATATTTTTAATTACCAAGGATTTAGAGCTATTTTGTACTGGTGCTTTAAAAGCTTGGTTGTTGGAACTGATTCTTCTTTCCTCATGCACTTTCTCATTTTTGTGATATAGAATCACAGAATAGTTTGGCTTGGAAGGGACCTTAAATATAATCTAATTCCAACACCTTTCTGCGAGCAGGGACATTTTTCTCTGACCAGGTTGCTCTGAGCTCAATCCAACCTTGTTCTGTACACTTCAAGGGAGGTACTTGACTATAATTCTGAAGGTTCATTAATTTAATATTTTTAACACTGATATTTCTGGATGTGAAAGCCCTTTATAAGCCCTGCTATAAACTTGTGAGATAGGACTTAGGCTGGGAAACTGAAACACTAGAGAGCTAAAAAAGATGTTAGCGAGTCTCTACTATTCTGAAGCCTGCTAATGATAACTGTGTTGGGAGAGGTTTTACTGTGCCCCACGGACCTGTACACTTCCTGCCCCCAAAAAGCAGAACTGAGGGATGCAGAGGGGTAGTGGTATCCACAGATTTAACCTCATCTCTCAGCAGTTCAATAACAGAGATCTGAATAGCCAAAGAAAGACAGGCAAAAAACCTGCCAGCTTATTCTCCTCCTTCAGCTGCAGAATATGTTACATAAGTGTGGTGATCCTATAAGGCAGCACAGTAGACTTGCAGAAAGGGGGGTCACACCGGGGCGTTCCCACTTGATCCAGGCGTTTAACTGGAGCAGCCAACTGAGCGAGGCTGCTTCCTCGGCTGGCTCAGTGCAGTGGCACTCTTGCTGTGACCTATCCTGCCTCACTTCCTGGGCTGCTGCTGAGGTTTCCTAGGATCCTAAGTCAGGTGTATGTCTGCTCTGACACTTCAGGTCTCATACAGTAATTGCTGTCTGCGTGTGCTAAGCGCAAAATTGCAGCATGATGAACAGCTGTGATTAATCTGGGATGTTAATGACTGACACACTGACTTTGGAGCTGGCTTAACTGAGAATCTCCTAGTGTACTTCTGGTTTGATACTGAAGGTGATTTGGGTTTGACTGAAAGCCTAGTGGAACCAGCTGAAATCTTTCTCTGGGTTTCAGCATATGTGAAGGTCTATATGAGAATGAAAGAGATGAATTTAAATACTGTACAATATTTAGCTGAGAGAGCTTAAGTGCCTGAAACCCAGAAGCTGAGGGTGTGAGTCAGTCAAGAGATAATAAGCAACTCCTCCTTGTGCCTTGAATGATGGTGTTATACTTTATGATGGCAGGAACAACATGAGAAATGAGAAAAGCAAAATTTTATCTGATGTGTGAAATGTCATGAGGGCAAGTGTCACATACAAGAAGTATGAGCAATAAAATGGATTGACTGACAGAAACTTCCAGAAATAGGAATGTTTATTCCAGAAATATTCCTACTTCTGGAATAAAGAGGATCACATTTTTGTACTAAATAAATATGAAGTCACTTTTGTTTTAGAAATATCCATGTCTGGTCTAATACCAGTCAAAGTGTTGTATCCTTTATTTTCCTGCAATCCAAGTTTTAAATAGAAAAGTATGAAAATATATTCCTCTATGTCTGACACTAAATAATTCAACAAAATGCTGTAGCTGCCATGAGAGAGGATCCTGTGGATCATTCACTTATAAAACCAGACCGATTAGCTGGCAACTAACTGTTTACAGGAAAACATTGCTTTTTTTTAGCATTTTGCTTCATGTTTTGGGTGCTCACTGAGAACACACATAATTATCAGTGTTTTTCCCCATGAAAAAGCTTTTTTACAGAATTTTAAAAAATCATAACTCAAAATTCCATATGAGAGTTGTGAGAGCATAGTTACAGAGAAAATGTAAGTTAGTCAAGGTCATGGCCCTTATATTTAGATGACTGCACCTAAATTTTAATGGTGTTGTTTTATACCACCCTTGTCTTGCCTTTTTGTTCACCTCAATCACATTTTCACACTGCAATTCTTAATAATTAGGGTGAGAGGGAATCCTAAGTAATTTGAGTGTGATTTTTGTTAGTCCTTCGGACTTTCTGCCTTGTGTCATTATGCATAAGCATACTATTACTCCTATGGAGTAGCATTTCTGTGTGGAAATGGAATATGGAAGAAGCCTCAGCCTCAGCAGGTGATATGGGCATGTGCAGTAAAATCACAGTTCTATCCCGGAGTGGATTTCAGCTAGAGGTTACAAACACTTGCATAAGCTGTAACCTTCCTATGGCACATAGCACTGCTGACATCACTGGGTCATTTGCTGACATGATGTTTACATGTAAAGTTATATAAATGCCGAGAACTTGCAGACAGAGAATAGGACTTGTTTTGAGTGTCTAAATCACTACCAGTACTAAGTGGAGCACGCTGAGTTAGGCTGAATTTGTCCAAAGGTGATGTTGATTATTCATTTGCTTTTCTTCCCTGGACACCCAAAAAGACAAACCAGTTTATTTCCTGCTGGGATCTCATGCCTGAATTTTCAAAACTTTTGTACTCGCTCTTACCAGGCTTCAGCCTGGCCAATTGTGAGGTTCACTTAGAGAATTACCAGCTTTTTATCATCTTGGATTAGTGTCAGAACAAGTTGTATTAGCCCTCCAAGAATTGTAGAGAGAAGTCCTGTTGGGCCGTATGCACAAACTTTGGTAGTAAAATAGGGTAACCAGAAAGGTAAAAGTAAAAAATTAGACACCTATAAAGGCAAAGTAATATATCTTGCAAGCAGAAGTTTCTTCTTACTAAAGAGGTAAAATAGTTCTACCTAAAGACCTTTTCTCAAAACAGACATTTTCTATTCCATTTAATAACGGATATTACATACATATGCAATATTTATTGTAGATGCGTTCATGCACAGGATATATTTCAAAGTCTAAAATGATGATGTCTCTCATCTCTTGCTCTAGAAGGGATTCAGAAACAGCAGATGTATTTGATCAAATGACACTAAATTATTATGTTCATTTCAGTGAAAATGTTTTGTGCTTATTTTGGGGAAATATTATCATATAATTTCCTGAATGTATTTGGTTCATACATAGCAGATATTTTTACAAAATACATTTTGAAGTTGTTTGTTTTGCTTGTAAGCAGTTCCCACTAAATCAGATCCAACCCAAATCTACTCTTTCCCAAGAAATGGTTCTCTGGATAACGATATATTTTGAATCTGGAGATTAGACGTAAGATTTAATAGCAGGAGTTGATATATTCTGTTAATGCAATTTGGCATTTTAGACTATTTTTTAAGCTGTTAAAAATTGAAATATTGGAATCATCTAGGATATAATATCACAAATAGTATCACATGGACTTACAGAAAATTTATGGATGAATTTCATTAAACATAATAGGAGAAAAATCTGTATTTTTAACATGGTCTCTGAACTGAGATTTGACCTAGCTTTTAATGAAGTCGAGAAAGATAACTAGAAAAAAAAAAAAAAGATTATTTTTCCTCTCTCTTTATAAACCTTGCTCTACTGATGCCCATGCATGACATCCTATTTTTAGCTGTTAGGGAAGCAGTGAAGCATATGAAGCTGAGTGGAATGCCCTGTTCCCATGCCTGACTCTCCATATATAGCTACTGCACTGTGCTGTTCTTCCCTGGCACCCACTTTGAGGGCCTAACTTGAATTTTTTTGTCAGAATTGCCTCATCTGAGAGCTGTCCTCGTTATAAACACTCAGGCAACTGCTTCTTCATAGCACCCACCTTCCCATGGGTACCCACAAAGGCTAAGAATTGACTAAACTCAGTATGAGTGAAAAGATGTGCAAAAATCATGTGCAATAAATCTTCCCTCTTCCCCCCTGCCCCCTGGTCCATCTTGGTGTTGGTAATAAGTATGTCTAATTTTCTTTTCTTTTTTGTTATTTTTGGAACCGGCTTTCAGACTTGAGAGACTGTCATGCACAGGAGATGTGTTTTGGCTCTTCTGCCAGTTGTGTTCTGTGGATGATTAGATCAAATCCAGGGGCTGCTAGATGACTAAGCAACTCATTACAGAATAACAAGGCTCACCGGAGAATTAACAATGTCTTTATAGTCTCCCCTCAATGAATTGTCTGGAATTTTCTTCATTTGCAGGATAGATCAGTTAAAAATTTTCCAGTGTTACTTGAATATGATTTTCAAGAGAGTTTTAAAACCAACGCACACTAAAAACAGCCTCCTCCAACCTCCAGCATTTACATCTTTTTAATTTTACTTCAGAGTTCAATGCCACCATTTAAAGAATATTTGGCCCAGCATTATGTGGTGTTTTGTGCTTCTCTGTATTAGTGGACCTGGGAGCGCTAGTAAGGAAAGGCTTTGAAGCATATGTAGAGGTGGAAGTATGGTTCAGATGGCTACAAGTGTGCTACTTAGAGCACTGCAGCAGTACAGCCCAAGGCCTGTAGAAGTCTGTATTTTTCTCTCCTGAGCAGAGCCAAAGCTTATGTAACACTCTGTATGTTGAAGAAGGACTATGACACGCAGAAGTCACATGTCAAAGCCCGTGGTTCAGCTGGCTACTCCCAGTGAGTGTTATTGCAGCTACACCCTTACCTCAACCCAGCCCAAAACTGCATGATGAAGTTTGCATGCATTTTTTTTTCTTCCTATGCTGACTTCAGACTGGCTTCATCACACCTAACTTCAGAAGTTAAAACTTAACTGTCTAAAGCCAACCTAGTCATGCAGGTCTGCCCATGTAGCTAAACGCAGAGAAACAAAATGTTACAGGTTTCGATTCCTGATTCAGTTGCAGGCACAAGTTTCTCTGCCCTGAATGGTCTCATTTTCAGAAGCATCTGGTTTTCCAGGATTTTTGTCCTGCAGTGAGGCGGATGAGTGCAGCTGGTTAGACATGATTAATCTTGCTTATCATGTCATTCCAAGAGTCCTCCTGTGCCTGAGCCAATCTTCCCCTGGTACCAGGGCTGGAACTACTGTTTCTATTGACAATTTATGCTCCCTTCATGCTTTGTCTGCAAAAAGGGAGGCCAGGTAAGGCAAGGAAGTATGGAAAGACCCTTGAATGTTAGGAACATATAAAAGGCAAAGGCTGACATGTTTGCTCACAACTCTAGAAAATAGCTGCATGGCTTTAGCTGCACTTGTTTTCATGTTTGGATCAATTCCAGTCATCATCTTGGCTAGGAACTCTGTCTGATTTAGATATATTTGTCGAGCCTCTGGAGTGTAAAATAAATATTTTAAATAATATTTATCTCTATGTTCCAGCTGTATGACCAGACTGATACCCACTAAATACTACTTTCTGAAAACACAGCTTAGCATCAATTAGATTTTAACACTTTCAACAGCTGCATTAATGACCTATTTTAAATAAAGCCCATATTTCACACAGCAGAGCTCAATCTCTAGCTTTGCCAAATTCAAGTCACTTTTCATGCACAATTTTTCTGGATTTTTTTTTTTTTTTTAAATTTCAGAAGGCTGTGGGAGAAAAGAAATGTATTTTGAAGTTTTCTTGTTAATAACTGTTATCATCTGCAGGGCACTGGCTGTTAGCAATTTCTTTCCGATCACTTAGTGTATTCATATAATATCAATATTAACATGAGATTAGGTGGAAAACATGTTGCTGAGTGACTGTTAGTGCAAATTGAATTGCTTGCATTTGAACATTATGAATAGAGTATTTGGTGCTGTGTTAAATTGGACTGCTGGGATAGGGGAGATATTAGCAGGGATCTGCATGTGAAACTATGCCAAAGTCTCTGCTTGCAAAGGTCTTTAACTCATGCTGAGCACAAACCTGACTGTGCTTTCCATGTGAATGTTAGAAAAGCTCCAGACATTACTGCATGATGGTAATATTGCTATTTTAGACAGTAAAAAAATATTTAAGCATGCTCATCAAACCCAAACAAACTGCACAATGTAGCAGACCTCATACTCTGGACTTCAGTCATGAAGAAGTGTTTCACATCAGAACACACTCTGACAGCAGAACCCACAGAGATGCTGATTGCCACTTGGAGCTTGCTTATCCTATTTCAACCTAAAGCTGCACTGTTGTGGCAGTGCTTTGTCATGTTTTTCATTTAATTGGTGTTAGTAAATGTAAAATTGAATCGGTGGTTTGTTCCCTTAACTCAATTACTAGATCCAAATAGTCTTTTTACCACAAAAGAGAATGTTAATACCCATATGCTACACAGCAGGGGCTTAAGGCATTCTAGGAAGAGAAGCTAATTATCACTTTCTGGGTATTATCTGAAACAATGCCCTATGTACTGAAGGCTGTCTGGATTCTGTTTAGTTGGTTTTGGCCTCAGTTTCAATAGCCAAGAGCCCAAGAGAGAGAGTTTTCATTTAATGCTAGTATTCACTTTCAGGTGGGTTGCTTTGCAGAGTAATGAAGCTGTGATTTATAGTTAATGAGAGTCACACTCACCATAGCATGTGCCTTGTATTTGTCCTACCTTAAAACACTAAATTTCATAAGACACTTTCAGCTGGTGGCATGGGTAGGTAGCTACTGGGTTCCTCAGCTTATGGTTCTGCTGATATTCAGAGTAGTTCTATCATTTTGCATGTCTCTCAAAAGAAAAAGGAAAGAAAAGAAAAAAAGAAGATTGTAATTTTCAAGTAATTCCACTTGATTTGATGCTACAAAAATTGGTTTGAACTGCAAAACATGGTGACAGCTTGTTCCATAGTACTTTAAATGCATGTGATTTTTTCAGTATTTTGGGGGTCAAGTAATAAAACCTCATATTTTAATGCTGATTTTGGATGTTTGAGTGGAAATCAAGTGTTTGTTGGAAGTAAGAGAACAAGGGCTGTGAAGAATTGTTGTAAAAAACCACAAGGGTAAATAAAAGTGGTGGTTGAGTCAATACTTTCTATTATTGTTTCTAATTTTTTCAGTCTATAAACATAATCCATGAAAAACAGACAAAAATCTTGTTCTTCTCACACAAGAGTTTGAGTTCATAGTGGTGATTATTCTCTATCAACAGGAAGTTAGGATGAGAGAGCTGGAACCCATCATACAGATAAAATTTGGACCTCTTCTGGTTAGTGTATCATTAAATGAGAGGCAGGTGGAGAAGATGAGATCTTAAATTCCTTTGAAGATAATTCATTTTCAGTGACAAAAAAGCAGAGTGGTGCTCATATTTAATTTCCTAATTTGCAATAATAACCTGGAAGAACTCTATGGCCTTACTGAAATCTTCCTTTTGCATATCTTGGTGTCTAATATTTAGATTTGTTTGGTTGTTTCTCTCACTTTTTAACTCTAGTATTTGTGAAGGAACGTTTGCCCCAATGCTGCTAGAGCCACACACCAAAGCCACACACAGCGGGTCCTTGGACAGTAACCTGTTGATGACAGTACTTATTGAGGAATATGTCTTTACAACCTGAGGCAAAGCAAGAAAAATTGCCTGTGGTACATATCCTCTGCACAGAGGAGAGAGGGAGTGAAAAATGAACTGCCTAAAGACCTTGAGGTGCAGGTACAAGGACTAGAACGAGGTGGGGAATGTGTACATCTGGCCAGAAATGTGAAGAGTACCCTGCTGCAAATTGGCTGTATGGCTCAAGGAGCTTTGGTTTAAGGTGCAGCTGGCTTTTGAAAGAGCTGCCTTAAAAAACTGTGGGCTGTACAAAGAGCAAGGGCGAGCTTTTCTGCATGCTCTCCACCTGAGCTAGGGGACATGCCTTTGCCACACTACTCCCTGGTCAAAAATCTGTCTCTACAGAAGCTGGTCTGGATCACTGGCTTCCAGGCAGCCAGGATTTCTCTGCCTGAGCTTCTCTTTCTCTCCTCAGGTTTTTGGTTTTTTTCTTGTCTGTGGTTTTCAACCAGACCAGGGCACCTCCATGAAGTGGTGCTGCACTGTGGGGACAGCACTGGCTGGCTTTTGCTCCCTGGGCTGTGCTCTGGGGTGTCTGCTGAATGTTTGCAGTGAAATGATCTAACACAACACGGACTGCTGAACAGAGTCCTGCGTTTCTGCTGTAAAATTAATCCTAAAACCAGCTAGTATGTGGGTAAACTTTAAAAACACACAAACAAACAGAAAAGCCATTTCCTTGGTTCTGCATGAAACCTACTTCCCAAAGGTGACAGAACATACGAAAGAGCCAGCAACACATGAGAAAAATGTCCTGAGGAGGAAAAGAAATCTCCTGTAAAAGCTTTGCATTCAGCAAGTTGCTGTTTAGTTCCTGTGTGAACAATTAATCTTAAAACAAATATTTGGCCAAGGGGGGATTGAGCTCTGGGAGGTTTCATAGCTAACTAAGGTTGAATGAAAACACGCTGCCTGACTTCTTCAGGCCAGTATTTCTTTTTCACCCTTTCCATATAAATAACTAAGAAAAAGTATCTGTTACAATGACCCAGGTTTTGCCATTCAAACCTCCCTAAATTACAGGCTTTCCCTCTGAGACCATTTACAATGGGGTACATAATGCATGGCTGTGCTACACCCTACTGCTCTTTGAATCCAGTGTAACTGGTTATTACTACGTTCAAATGTAGTGGTCTGGTTCAAAGGCTTTTCTATAAATAAATATCTCCCTTGCTGGGCAGATGACTGCCCCTACCAGTAGCTCCTGTGTTAAAAGCTCTCTAATTTTTAGCTCTTCAGCTGAGCATGGCTTGGAGCTGCTTTGAGGAGTCTGTGAATGGCTGGCAGCTGCAAGGTCTTGCAAATCCTGATTAGGATCAGACTGGAAATCAATAACGTTACTACACTGCTGGTTCTCATTCTGGTTAGTATTTCAATGGGGGTATTTTTTAATTTCCTGTTATCTACACTTCCTGAGTTATATTTAGTTTTAGATAGAGGAAGAGAGATGGCACAACCATTCTGCTTGGGACACACAGGTTGCATGCTAAGTTTGTTCTGTCATGAATTCCCCTGTCCAAACCAACAGAGAAGCCCCTGCTGGCTGTAGGAAACCCAAGGTACTGCTTCAATAGCAGGCAAATGCCATCGTGTCTTGGCTATGTTCTGGGTTATGCTGTATGTGTGTGTATCCAGTCCCTGGAGGAAGGTATAAAGCATAGCTAGGGAGTACATGAAGCACCTGTAAAGGCTGCTGTGCTTTACTGTGCCCCAGCAGTCAGCAGAGCCCTCTGCTTTCCCCTGCTTGTCAGCAGCTCCACCTGGAACAAGAACTCAGCCACTCTTGAGAAGCTCTGCCAGTGAGGGATGCTGCCTCCCTTTGCCTGCTTGAAGTCACGCTCTCTCTGAGCCTCCTGGGCCACTTTTGAATAAAACAAAATTGGTATCCCTGCACTATCAAAAAAAGGTGAAATAAAAATCCCCATATTTGAAGAAGTTGAACATTCTGTTTTAACTGGGGTCTTTAGGGCAGAGGCTTGCTTGTGCTGAGCGTAGTAACCAATGGACTTCTGATTACTGCAGGCTTTTTGACTCTACAATAATAAAAATAATAAAGGAATATAAAAGTATAAACAACATGTGGCACTGTTGGAAAACAGTGCTCTGCATTTTCAAGCACTGCAACAGAAAAAACAATGTAATTCCTCTTTTGGGTGCTAACCAGCAGCAATATTCACCTCATGCGTCAAAAAAATCAAAAGCTGTTTTTTCACAAGACTAAGTTACAGGCATTAAGAAATTCTTCAAAAAGAAAAACACAGCAAGTTATTTAGTGTTTGGTTTGGGATTTTTCTGTGTTCATACCCTAATTTTTAGGCTTTATATTTTCAAGATTTTGTCTGCAGTGTTGGTGAGAGGGAAGAGGGATCCAACATACTTTTGTATAATTGCGTAACTCCAAAGGCCGACTCTTTATTGAAGCATGAAATATTTCATTTAAATAAGGAGAAAAGAAGCCACAGCCTAGTTAGGGAAAGAGTAGAGTACTGCCAGCTGTGTGAGAACAAAACTCATGAAACATATCCTAAGAAATCGTGGGCTTGCTTTAAGATTTCATGAGAATCAAAAATGTTTTTTTTTTTTAATTGCCTTAAGGTTTCTAAAGTCACTTCAGACTCTCAAGTGTTCTGTCAAAACCATGAAACCTGGAAATTTACCTCATTTTAATGAAAGACACTTTCAGTAGAGGTGATTCTTGAAACCATCGATAATCAGAAGAATTAATGATGAGATCACTAGGATCTACTTGCTTCAAGCTGCTCACTCTAGACTTTTTTGTCATAAATCAGAATACCATAAAGACATACCATCTTTCAAATTGTTATGAAAGACTGTCATGACACAGGACCTTAAGAAACCAAGTTATTGCTTCAAAGGATGCTAAGGAAAACATGTATCACAACTCTTCAGTGGGCTAGACACAAACTGTCCAACTGACAATGGAATTCAGTGAGAGAGACAAAACCACAGTGTTTTGTTTGGGTTTTTTTTCTTCTAATTGAACTTTGAGTACAGTCCTGTGTATTACTTTTTTGAATTCTAACAGGTTTGTGGTTTTTTTTTGTTTTTTTTTTTTTTTTTTTGAAATGCCAACTGGGAGCTTCTAACTGGTGACATCAATTTCTAACATAGTGACTACTGTACTCCTCTCCAGTTTGTACTGCTCCACTTATGCTACATGAACTACTACAGGGAAAGCAGCTTCCAAGGAACAGGAGATTTTAGCTGCCTCTAAATTACTGGAAATGTTGTGCTTATATGCCATAATGAAAGGGTACACGTACAGGAGATGCTTCAGCAACTGCAATCTGCTGCAATTATAGCAGATACAGCTACACCAGGAGACCAATTGAAGTGACCAGCATTCAAAACACAAAGCCAGACAGTCCTTGGGGAATTTCAGCTCTTTTCTTCTTTAAGGACTAGTTTTCCCAGACATCCATGGTCCTCTCCCTCCTCTCTGGCATTTCTTTTTGATCTTGGTGAACCTGTCTCAACTTATAGATGATATTTAAAACTAAGATCTTCATTGCTTGTGGTCACTGAAAATCACAGGGCATTTACAGTAAGAGCAGGGTTCCAGCTCCAGCATCATGGACACTTTTCACTGGGAATAAAAAGATTTTGGGTCTCTTTTGGGAGACCACTTGGGTTAGGGTTTTCCAGGCTGCCTCTGCCCCACACTACAGCCTTACAGACCCAGCAAGCAGGGAATGAAGCCTCAGCCACCCACACACCCACCAGCCTGGGGATGCTCCACTGAGCATGGGCCCTGTGAATTTGATGCAATTAGTGAAAAAAGGTTTTTTCTGTGCAGATGTACATTGTCTACTCATAGCCACCAAAATTTCTAGTTCTGCAGGAAGGAAAGGATCTCCAGTGTTGGCAAGCTCCTTAAAGAAACTTTAATTTCAATAACAAAAGTATTCTGCTGTGGACCCTCTGAACTGGTGAACATCTACAAAAGTGGAGTTTTTGATATAGAAAAGTTCTAAAATTTCTAACTTCATAGGGCAATCATAGCCATCTTTAGTTTTTTGATATTTTTAACATACTATTCTGCAACACATAAACAATTTTTGAATCATTCACAAAGTGATGATTTATTTGCCCATGAATGTATATAGGCATAGAAGAGAAATTTTATGCTGAAAAAATTGCCTTGTTGTAAATTGTGAATGAGAAAAAAAAGAAAGAAAACCTTAAAGAAATACATGCTTTGACAGACATCTACACATAATTCAGAAACACTTGACGGTGCCTTGTTTGAATTTTTAGAATTGTCTCTGGGCTGGAACCAGATTTAAAGAATTTTTAGTCCCCAAAGTGAGTTGTTTTTCCAGAATGTTGTGAGGATGTGAACAAAGGGGTTATTATAATAGTCACTGTCAATAAGAAAAAGCTAAAGTATATTAGTCCCTTCTAGGGGAAAAGGTCATGTACTGCAAGATTTTGCTACTGCATTTAACAGGTGCAAGAAAGGTGTTTCAATTCTACATAGTTCTCCTTCCTTCCTCAGATCTGAAAATATGCTTTTCTTATTTTATCTGCTCGTTCTTTTATTGTGGGATTATATTTTCATTACTGGAATTTCCTGCTTATGTGGTGACGTGCAAGCCAGGATTTTCTTGGCTGTTACCAAACTATTTCATTTCTTGTTGAAGAAGTGCAGAACAAATAGGGGTTAGAGGCTGGTGTTGGGCTGCTCATTCCTTCACATTACTTTTCTTACGATTTTGTCTCCCTTCAAGACCACAATGTCTGAAGCATGAAGAAAGACTTTTCCTACTTTGAATTATATGGGTGTTTCCTTGTGAGATACAGAGTCTCTAGGTAAGCTTGGCCATATTGCTCTGCATTTGAGTCTTCTTTTGGTCTTCTGAATAAAATTTATTTCCAGTAAGATCAAAGGCAGCTTTGGTAACTCAGGAAAAAAAGGCAGCACTGCCATTTTATTCTCTTCCATGTTTATTTTGCTGCCAGTTCTCTTTGAAAATGGCCCTTTTTGCCAAGGCTACAATTTTGCTAAATGAATTACTATTAATACTATGCCTTGTTTATTTGCATGAACGAAAAATGAAAGATGGGAAACACAGAAGTGAAAAGACAATAAGAGATAAAAAACATGAGAGTATCAAGAGAAACATGAAGTGTAGCCAAAGTATGTGTCACACAGGATTCAGCACTTTGGCAGCCCCAAGGCTGGCCCTTAAAAATCCTCCCAACAGACCTGCTGAGGTGCCAGACCTTCAGCGTCTCTCGACGGAGAACTGCCCCTTGCAGTTCTTCAGCTCCACTTGGGGGACCTTGAGGAACCAGTTTTTCTGACTGCTGTGTTGCAAAGGTGTTATGTCAGCCTGGACAGGGGAGTAAGGCCTTGCAGGTGCCACCCAGAGCTCTGTGAGAGCAGAACTGGAACCAAGTGGCACACATGTTCCTGTCTCAGCTCCTGAGCAAGATACTGAAGTAGCTGAACTTGCTTCTGAGGGGCTTGCTGCCAACTTCCATTTCATGTGCCTCAGTGAGATTCTGAGAGCTACAGAAGTCTGAACCACTTCAGTCAGGTCCTCATCCTTCAGCCTGCTGCTAGCCAGGAAATAATAAATTATACGTGGCTAAATATGACAACTGAGGACAGGAATCTGTCAGGATCATTTGCAAGCTTAACAATATGCTAGTCACTGCTGAGGGCTGCAGAAAGAGCTCTTCATTTTTTAAAGCCCAAAAGCCTGCCATATGGCCAGCATAAACTGCATGCTTCCTCTGTGTGGTAACGAGCTGAAAATCACAGACTTGTACAAAAAATGCAAGGTGGAGTAGTCCAGCCTCCTGCTCCAGGCAGGAAATTGTTCAGGGCCATGCTGAGTCCAGTTCTGAAAACCCTCAGGGGTGGAGACAACACAGCCTCTCTGGGCAGCCTGCCACATTCTTTGACCACCCTCGTGGTGAGGAGTATGTTGTCAGGATTGTTTAATAAATGAAAAATGTATCTCTTAACTAGAGAATTTTCTGTAAAATGACTTCTTTGGGGTGTGATATTTTCTCAAAAAATGACAATTTCAGAAAGCAAGGCTATTTAAGGAGTCTAAAACAACTGGTTTTAACCAGTGGAGGTCTCCTAAACATGAGTGTCAAATAGCTTTACACTTCCATTTTCTTCTAGGCATCAAGCTTTCTGGTCAAGTTACATCATGTATGATGGAATTCTTACTGCATATACATTTCCTTTATTTCAGGGGAAGAAAGTAGTTTATGACACAAGAGGAGTGGTCCATAGGTAAAAATAGGACTGTAAAAACCACGTTGTGATAAATCTCATAAGAATTTCTGGCACCACTCTGAAGTCAAGTGCTCTGGTTGTTGACCTCTGTGTGAATGGATGTGTGTGTATAAATACACACTTCAATATATATATAAAT